>CM076572.1:873005059-873518519 GCA_034641835.2 Pinus albicaulis
AGTAACTGGCGTGCCAACCGATCGGTGATGTTGTACCGGCCAAAGTGGGGCATACGGAGTAGATTCAGGAGTTCGGATCCTGCCAAGCCGCATACCCAGTGTTGAGGTACTACTGTGATTCCATCCTCCTCATGGATTGTATCAAAGTATAATGCAGAGGCCAGTTCCGGGAAAGCGTCATGGTCCGCCAGATCATGATCATTGAACTTGACCTCATGGAGGTGTTCGCAGGGGTCACCGAGGATGGGGACTTCTCCTGGGGTTAGTGGAGTTTGCAGGTAGGTGATCAAACCATCCAAGTTTTTCAGTATTTGCGTAGATGGTATTCGTGGTCAAACGTAGGGGGGTAACCAGTTGATCAGGTTAGTCGACAGAGTCCCCTCCTAGTCATCTTGTTCCAAGGGTGGAGGCCTGGGACGTCTTGGGGAACTTCGGGGTATTTTTGCTGCCTGTGGAGTAGCCCTCGAACTTTGAGCTTTCTCCTTGCCTTTCCTTGTGGACCGCGGGGGAGGGACTTCCTCCAACTCAGGCTCATCTTCCAAAACTTCTTCAACCTCAGGTTCAGTTGGGGCAGAAGGTTTGGTAGGGGAATTAGTCGGCATCCTTGCATGAAAAATGAATCCCAACTCTGGGTGACTGCTATCTGATGGGGGAGGTTTACCAGTCATGGGAGGGATGCTACAACTATAACAAATTTCATTGCCTGATTGCTTCTGTGAGACACTTAAAGTAGGCCACTTGTTTACATGAGACAATACTGCTAGCCCGATCAACCTGCCGCCCTTTAAACACTTTCCATTGGAGGAAAGAGAGATATTTTGCGCAAGGCGGGTTTCCCAAGGAAGGGTAAAAATCCCCCGTAATTCATCCTGCCAATGGCTTAGGGGCCGCTCGCTTCAACGGTAGCTTCTGATTTTTACCAGAGGGTACAATTCTAATGGCTAGTTGTTGCATCCCTAGTGATTTAGGTGTACTTGTCACACTAAGGTTGCCGATTTGGGACAGCTACCTGACTTCCCGCAACACAAGCTTGCTTCCTAAGTAGCTCTTGCCCCAAGACCAAGAGACTTTTACCATTTGTTCTACTAAGGGTTTAAGGGGGGCTGACGTCGGCATCAACTGCCTGACCCCTGGTCGTGTCACCATCATGACTTGAGGCATGGAGCCGCTACTTGTGGAACCTACAGGTGTTATAGGGAAACTGTTGCTCACTCGGGGGTTGACCTGTTCCTCTCTCAGGGTGGGTCCTAGCTCTACTCCCATCCTTTCCTCTAGAGCCATAAAGAGAGATTTCTTAGTGATACGAAGACAACGCAACGTAGAGGCTTCTCCTATCCGGGTCTGCCAAGCTTCTAGATCCTTATTGGGATCCTCAATATCTTCCTCGTAGCATGGTACATTGTCCTGGGTGAGGTTGTCCCTATGTCGCATTGTTAATTTATAAATATCAGTCCCTCCCTTAGGTATAGGTACTGCATAACATTTTCCTTCTACCGGGTCTAGTGGTACAATGACCCGTTTGCCCTTGTTTTCAAATATCATGCTGTTATTTTTGAGGTTGATGATGCCCCTCATGTTTATAGCCCAGTCCAGTCCAAGGAGCGCAGGGTAGGGATCCGCTTCTTCCACAATTTTTATCACCTCAAAGTCAGCTAGGATCCTCACCCCTGTGATATCAACCATGACACTAGGGAGTCTACCTAGAGGAATAATTTTTTGATGATTTTCCATTCGAAGCTAGATGGTGGATTACTCCAGCTTGGGTTCTCCCATGCGTTGCCAAGTGTGCTTAGGTAGGATATTGGCGTCCGATCTGAGGTCTAAGATAACTTGATCCATTTTGTAGTCGCTAATCTGGACTGTCAGCCACATTTCCCTACCAGTGCGTCTTTGATATTCGTGTAATGTATGCACATTCTTGATGCCGGTTGACCTGGTATCATGTGTTGCGTAGCTTTCCAGTAAAGCTTGCAGATTTTGTACTCCCCGGGGGTTGCGTAGCAGCCTCGTGCATGCTTGTAAGAAGGGTTTAACTTCCTCAGTTACTTCCACATATCTTAGGTATGTGGATGGAGAAGCTTTAGTCTCAAGGAAGTCCTTTCAGGTGTCCATAAACATTTCCCTTGCTTTGCGCAAGTCTAGTCCTTCTTGGTCGCTAAATTCCCTACGGATCAGTGTATCAGCTTCATCCTTCTTTTTAGTCCCCCAGTCTCCAATCCACTGTGCGTTACTACATTTACCTTTGCATCCTGACCCCTCATTTTGGTCTGGACCCTTCGCACCTTCTACGCAGATGGAAATTTCTTTTCCTGTACCTTTTCTTTTAGGGCTGGGCAATCTTCCAGCGTATGGCCCAACTATCTACAATACCTGCAGGATTGTTGTAAGGGGTGTAGGAAATCCTTCGCAAAATGTGCCGCACCTCCACAGTTATAGCAGATCGATTGGCCTCGACCCCAACCTGCGCTTCCGATTTGGTTCCCGTCCCTTCCCCTAGGGGGGGAGTCATCCCTACCTGAGGGGGTTCTTAGTGAAGTAGGATTTTTTTTTTTTTTTTTTCGTTTGTTGCTTCTTTATGTATTCGGTAGTATTTCTCCTCATGGCCAACTGACTGGAAATTTCGGCACCAGCGTCGCTCTGATGCAGAAATGGGGGCGCCCCAACAAGACCATTGGTTGACCTTACGCACCCCAGCTGCACAACTTCCTCCATGCCAGAGCATAGGTCCCCTTGAGCCCCACTATTCTGGGCTACACGCCCCTGGTCCCGAGTGGCCCATTGCGTGACCTTGTTCCGTGCCAGCCCCTCTTCCTTTCTCCCACTGCAGATTCTAAATTTCCTAGTGCATAGCCTCAATCTGCACCTGGATTTGCTGTACTTCTAATGTAGCATCCTTTAGAGGCATAGCTTCTAATTTCATAGCAGCTTCCAAGGCCTCGTTTTGCGAGTCAAAAGTCTGGCGACCCATAGGTATGTGTAGGTGAGGGAGTAGCATGGCGATGAACCATTCCGTAAGCTGTCTGTCATCATACCGAAATCCTCCTTCTCTGATAGCTTTTTTTAGGCGTTGGTCTGCTTCCCATACAGATTCAGTTTCCCCTTGCTTGAAATCTTTTAGTTTGCTACGACTTGAGAATAGGACTTAGGGTTCCGGAATTGCTGTCTCAGGGCATCCTGGATGTTCTGGATAGTTGCGTCCTTATTTTGTGATACGTATCCCATATACTAGTCCAAAGCTCTTCCCTCAAGGGCTATGTATAGCTGCACTTTTCTCATAGTGTCGCCCACCACACCGTGCACAACACATACCGACTCTGCCACAAACCAGAACCGCTCCATGTCTTCATAAATTGTGCCCCAGAAAGTAGGTAACTTCAAGCGCACTGCCATGGTTCCCTTCTTCAGTATTTTCTTGTTAGTGCCGATCCCTTTCTCAAACTCCTTTCGGTCCCGGCAACGGAACCATTTGTTGGCTTGAGGGGTCCTGACCCAGGTTCAGTGTGCAAGGTTTTCCAACAAACCCCTATACTATTGGCCCTTTCGGCAGTGACCTTCTTGCGCAGGTCAAAGTCTCACCCGAAGTAGTATGGGTGGGTACTAGAACAAGGTTTCCGCACCCTGTGAAAGGATGGGTAAGGAAAGAAGAGCTGCGTTCTGTTCTGTAATTCCCAGATTACCTTGTTCTGCGCAGGGTTAATTATGTGTCTATTTGCATCCATGTACACTAGATCTATAGTTATATGCTTTTTATAATATCAACACAGTATTACATAAACAGAGCGGAATAGATCTAGATCCAATCATTTAGTACACAGATCTTCGTAGCGAAAAGACAGAAAACACACAATACAACAATTATCAGCAATTCATACAACAGTACTCACAGATTCATATCTCTAATAATCCTTCGCATTCATTCATCAATCTTTCCTTACAATTCCCTTCCCAACCTACGCACACAGCAGTAGGGTCCGCACACAGCTGGACTAGGATCTCCACGCACATAGCCAGTAGGAGTCCGTTCCCCAAAACCCAAACAGATAGCTTAAACAATATACCACATCAATAACTTATCATTTTTTATCCTTTACAATACAAAATACATCTCTATTTATAACAATCTAGCCTCAAATTTCTTATGGTCCGCAACCCATGGTTTTCGGACCCCTAGTTTACCCTTTTGACCCATTAAAATGCGTTTGGGGCTTTGAGCCGCCCCAAAATCCTTACACTAGACTAAATATAATAAAAAATAATCAAAATGGACTAGTTTCATAGCTTGTTAGGAGACCCCGTTCAACAAACTCAGGCTTGCATTTTCAATGTTCATAACAATGCTTCAACTTTTTGATGGCTTCCTCCAATGACCAAGGCTCATTAAACTCAATTCAGTCTTTGAATGATAATGGAAATCTAATGATGAAGCTTTGGATATTTTATTTCTCATCCTTGAGATAGGGAACATATACAAACAACTCTAGAAATATGGTTGTATATTCTTCATCTGTCATGGAACTCATCCCGAGCTCAAAGAATTCCCTGTCCTTTCCATCATAATACCTATCAAACAAGTACTTCTTCCTAAAGATTTTGTCAAATTATTCCCAAGTCAAATCCTATTATTTGATAACTCTAACATGCTTGACATCTTCGCCACCAAATATATGCTTTTCCCTTGAGACATAAGGTAGCTAACTTGGCTTTCATATTCTCATAGTAATCATGAATTCTGAATAATTTCCTCATTCGAAGCAATCATGCTTCTACATCTTCTGAATTGGTCATCTCACCATCAAAAGTAGGAGGATTGAATTTCTTGAATTCTTTTGGCAAGTACCCCTTCTCACTCCTCCTATAATGATGCTGGCGGTGATGGCGATGATGTCTCTCGGAAGTAGAGTTATAATGAAATCCATGATTACTCTCCCTCCTCTAAGGTGTATCCAAGAGTCTGCCACTCTTCACTGTACCATCCCTATCCAACCTGTGCCTTTTATGAGACCTATTTCCATCTGCACCATTAGTATTTTCTTCTTATCTGTCTCCATGACTGATCCCCAGCTGTCCCTACTTTTGTAAATCTTAAAGGCTATGGAGGATGATTTCATTAACCTCATATTGATTTTCTTGAGCTTTCACAAGCCTTTCTTATTCTCCAATCAACCTCTCATTATCTTCCTTGCAACTTATGCTCTTTTCCTTCAAACCTCTCAATGTATCTGCTAGATCAGGAGATTCCCCCTCTCCCTATTGTTCAACTGATCTCTCCCATCCCACAAATGCCACTTCCGGCCTGTATTAGGAGTCATATGAAGTATACACAACTATTCTTCTCTTCATCTCTTGGCCTTCCATTTCATGTAACATATCACTATTAGAAAAAATAAAAGGAATAATCAAAGCAATACCTCAACTTACTGCTGGTGAGGCTATTGCATCTACATAGATAAATCCATATTAGCATGATAAAAAATATCATGTGCATGATATTTTAAAAGCATAAATAAATAACTAACGTGCATGCATGATAAACATATAAACAACTAACATGAATACATAACAATATGCATTTACCCCGAGGCCCAGTGTTGCAACCTCGCTCTGATACCACTCTGTGACACCCCACCCCACATTTACCCACTTTTACAATATCACCAGGGCAAACATGAGATGAGACTTAGTATTCATGACCCAACATCCAAGTTCTAGTTTTGGAAGTGGGGTCTACTATCATGAAACTTATTGAAACCTCCCAGGGACACGTGATCACCCAGATGTCAGACAACAACCAATGATATTTCCTTGAGTTAGAACTATATTTTTTCCAATATTTACAACCCTGTTGCACACATTGAGTTTAGTCCATGCGTCCAGAAGGCTCCATTCGCACACACAAGCTGTCCTTTGTACGAATACAACTGAAATTTCCCAGTTATATGCATGTGGATGCAGATTCAGTGCCTAAATTCCAGGGCTAGCCTATAGGCCAATTCCCATAACTACCCAAAAATTTCCAGAATCCAGTCTATGATGATCACAAGTCTGCATAATCTATACTTAGGCTCATACCTTGCCCAAAGTTTCCAAACACATGATAAACATTTAGACAAGCACAAGGTAAGTGCATATCCGTTTACTGTATCTTTAGTTTCATCAGAGAATCATCAAGAAGGATTACTTCCCTCTCTTACTAGTTGTAACAAACACATATTAGCTCATGCATTCATATAAACTATCCAAGAGCCTATTAAACCATGACCAATATCAATCACAAGAGCACATCATATAATCAGAAGTGTACCATGCATGTAACCAACATTTTAACTAGAATAAACCCATGAAAAACCAATCATATAATCATACCTTAAACCGGAACATGTGCTCATTGATCTCATTAAATAATAACACATATTACCATTTGCATAGTGCCAACCAAGTCATGGACTTCCATGTACCACCCAAAATATATTGGGATGAACTAAATATTTCTTCCAGCTAATCACCCCCATTCCATATTCCAAGCATGAATGTGGGATCACATGAAAAAAAAAAAAAAAAAAAAAAAAAAAAAAAAAAAAAAAACACTAGGGAATCTAGAGGCTAAACCACCTCTACTCTCAACCATAATGATTTCACCTAAACCAGCCCAGGAATCACTAAAACCAAAAAAAGCTTGGATGCCTCAAACTTTCTTCACCATACCCAAAGGAATTTTCCTACCTACAACCACTTTTTAAGAGTTCCAGGGGAAAACCATCTCCACCCTAGACCCCTGGGAATTTTCCTGTGACCACCTCAACCAGGATCCAAAATCTACTAGAAATGCAAAGATTAACCAAAAAAGGGAACCCACTTCATCATGGTTATCCAAGAAATGGAAAGTCAAGGTTGTATATCACTATTAATCCAAGAAAATCTCATGCAAATGACAAAAAACATGACCATTAAAACAATGCATAGTCCATGCATGAAATCCCAACATGCTAAATCACACATGCGCACTATTACCTGCAAATCCACAATTATATTTTGACCTTGCTCTTTTTTTCCGATCCTCCTCTTGTGCCCCATTGTTTTCCTTGCTTGTCATTTACTTGCTTTCTTGTGCTTCCCTTGTGTCCAATCACTCTCTCTCTCTCTCTCTTGTTTCTTCTTGTCCAAGTGAGAATGCTATAATTTTTCCTCTCTTTTCCTTTCGTTTTTCTTCATTTTCCCTTGCATGAATATTCTTGTCTCTTCATCTTCCTTTTCTCCTATTTTCATTTTTTTCTTTTATGAAATTTCCATTTATTTCCTTTTTCCTTTTCCAATGCTAATGTCAATTTCCATAGCCAATAATAAACCAAAAGTGATTTCCAATGTAATGTTTTCCCCTCCATTCAACTTGGAATACATGTCCCATGACCTTGGTTTGATTTTTTCTTGTACAATGGAAATTTAACTAGAATTTGTTACACCTTTTTACTTGTCTCTACGCTATGTACCCTTTTTACATAGAACCTTGAGGCCCATAGAGCCATGGAAAACTTAAACTAGCCGTAACTCCTTCATCCTTTGGATTTTTTCAACCTACAATATACTATTGAAAAGGTATTTCTTAGACCTATCCAATTGTGCCATTATCAAGAACATATAAGATGATCTCCTAAGGAAGAAATTATTACAAAGATATAACCTCCATTCTTGACCTCGAAATTATCTAGGAGGCAACATCCACCAATCATAGTCATAATGGTTTAAGGACTCGTCACATAGCCTCCTGTTGTGATGGTTCTCAACTAAAGGTTGTAGCTACTATAACACTCCCCCTGATCTTGAAACTACTTAACAATTTCCAAATCCTTCTGGACATGCAACACGCTTCATAAATCTACTACAATATAAAACATACTCAATCAATACCAAGTGCCACCATAATAATACCAACAATATCCTTTGGCACAATCATGCCATTCATGCACCAAATTTTCCATTACTGTACTAAGGTTGAAATCAATGCCAACACAACAATTCCAATTTCCAACATAGTAATTCTAAAAAAAATCATCTATTATTTCCTTTCTTGAGCTATAAAATATTTTTTTCATCCTTAAAGCTCCTTAGTTCAACTCTCAAGCTTCTGTGGATATCCATCTAATCAGAGGAATTTTATTCTAACTTCTTCCCAACTAAATCTTCTTTTTGGCGAGGAAAGGTTCAGTCCGTGTTGTACTATACCGTTTTTCTACTCATTCCACTATTTTCCATTATCAATCGTGTCTTCTTATGTGTTGTCACACACATAAACACACAAGTGTCAACTAAATCAAACATAAATATATTAATCGTAGCCTTGGTGTTCCAACACTAATCATGCTAACCTAAAGTTGTTGACACAACCAAAATCCATATCAATTACACATTCCATAAAAAAAAAGGACAAATAAGAATTACATCAAACTTAGTATTCTCATCAAATACTGGTTTAGAACAAATTAAATTACTAATCCATATAAAATTAAATTCTACTCTATGTATGGGCCTCCTCAAGTCTAATATTGAATCCATGCTCTGATACCACTGTATAACACCTCCCATCCCCTTAAATAAACTTAGGACATGGGAGTTCTACCCTTTTGAACCAATATCCAAGGTCTGTTACGAACATGGGGTTATAACAACCTATAATTTTGTTTTGTGTGCATAGTTCAAAGGAGACCGAAACTACCATTCTAAGGTAGAAAAAGAGAAATTTTGCATGTTAAACACTTTGGAGTCAGACTCATCCTTCAATCTCAACTCCAATAACTCAAAAAGATGTGATTGAACATATCTATACTTATATAAGGGAATTGATATACAAGTGAGACTTTACTCACAAAATTTTCATAGTTATATGACAATGCCCAAATTAGCATCGTCGGAAAGGAGAAAAGGTTAGTGGCTACAACTCCTCTATGTTTTTGCAACTTTAGCTACAACTCTATGACAAAAGCTAAAACTCCACAATAGGTGCTAAAATTCCCTACCAAGGTTGTAAAAGTTGTTTCTAACCAACTAGTGGAGTCTTTAATAGTGGATTCTTTAATAGTGCTCAATGAATATGGTCCTATTGGGGTGAAGAATAAATGGGGGACTTTTTTTGAAAAAATTCCTAAGTATGGGGATATCGTGAAAAGTGGGATTAACAACATGCATAAGAGACTTCACCGATGCTTGAAAAACCATGCATATGTGCAATAGAGGTCAAATATTATTGCGTGACAACTAGAATATTCCTCAGTCAACGAGGTATCCACTAGTGGTGCAAGTTAGTTAAATATGAGCTAAGGTGGCGATTTGGATGAGCCTTGTTGTATCCGAAGGTTTAGTCTTTGCATGTACGAAGAAAAATCACTTAGGTGACATAGAAGGAGATAACTTGAGACGAATGTGGAATACCCCCATTATATAAAGGATTTAGACTGATGATTAAGGGTTCGATCTAGTAGATGATCAACTGGTTCTTGAGTGGTCGATAGCTTTATTCTAATCTGTCTTATTCCAAATTTTCATTGTCATTGTCATCTAATGTTATCTTTGCTCTATTGATGGATTCAATGGAGTTAAGTGTATTTAGGCTCTAACATGGTGCCAATATGTGGAGATTTTTTACATTTTATTGTTTGGTTTTGGCTAGTAGTTTGATATCATTGACCACCTTATAAGTCTTCACTGTTAGACACAAGGAATTGATGTATGCTTGTATATTTGTTGGTTAATATAAATATGATCTCTCTAGGAGTTTTTTTCTAGATCTATGATCTTGATGTTTAAGTTATTTTTGTCTATGGTGAATTCTAAGAATGGACTATTGGGTTTGCACAAAGTTTTTGGCTACTTTTTATGTAATTGCTTTATATGTTGCAAATAGTTATGTCACTACATAATGAATGAATGATGTTCCTTTTCTATTTTTATCTCGAATATAGTTATGCACATATACAATGAAGGTATTATGGAAAATTATTTTTCTCTCTAAGCTATGTGTTCTATGCAACCAATGTTTGTAATAATTACTAGAAGTACCTTAATTTGCACATTAAGAGTTATGAATGTATGTTTGTTCAATGGGATTGACTGCAACATATGGTAACTTCACTGATTTGAGTTCAATTACTTTGAGCCAATTGTCTCATATTCCTCTATGTCCTTGCATAACCCTCAAAGGTTCTACAAACCCATTAGTATACCTTGGGCGAGACATCGACTTCTTGTAGATGTTGATAATGTCGATATCTATGAGGGTTTTATTGGAAAATTCCCGAACCCTTGGCCATTTCCCCCTCACACTGAAAAATGGTTATGTTGCTAGGACCTTGAAGGTATGTGGTAGAAAATGGGACGTGGATGTCAACTAGAGAAGATATTGAACAATGTTTGGGCCAAAAATGATACAATATTTGTTGAATTCTTAGTTAAACTGAGAGGGGGGGGGGTGAATCAGTTTAACACCTTCATGAGCTTTACAAATTGTTCATTAGCTTATTTATAGCTTAATTTTATAATCAACCTTAGTATATGAACAGTCTTAATATGTTGCAGCAAGAGTTAAATTAATGTGATATCAAACTTATTATGAGAGCAGCAAACATTAAGCAGATTTGGTAAATCATCTCAGTACACAGACAACACAGATAGAGATAGAAGATATAAGTGGAAACCCATAAAGGGAGAAAACCACATCTTATTATTGTTGTGATGCAAAGGCAAGCTCCAACTCCCTCTCACCACTGTTTTTCTGCAGGCACCAACCTACAGGAGGCTCCAACCTCAGTCAGCTACAACTGACAGCTATCAAGCTTCAACTTGATAGGGAAGCTCCAACTTCCTCAACTTATCGAAATAAATGTTTGCTGATTTACTTCAGGTATCAGCTCTGTTCTGTAGCATCTCCTTCTGTTCCTCTCTTAACTTTTCTGCCTCAATATTCTATACTCTGCATTCCCTATCCTTACTCTCTCTTCCTCTTTATGAATATCAAGTTGATATTATATATAGAGTTCATTTCATGACTATTTGTATTCCACAAGGAATTTGGAGTGAACATCCATGACTCTTTGACTTCTGCCTTCTTAATTCTTTATCCAACTTATTAAGAATATAACAATATGTACAAATTTCAATGTTACAATGGGATTTTTCTTTTTCCTCTGGACACTTGCCTTTGCATCACAAACAATAAAACAATTAAAACATTTACATTCACATTTTCAATTACACACTTCAATTTCACTCAGCTCCTTTTCTGGATTTTGGCTTTATTGGATTTTTCTTTTCTGCTGCAGTCATGCCACTGTCCTGCATACTTTGTTCACTGTCTTTTGCACATTTTCTCATTTTCTGTGCTTATTCACCTATCCAATTCATTCCTGTACATATTCCTGTTCACCGAATTTTCATTTCTGCATGCTCTCCTCTCTTTTTCCTTTTCCATACACATTCCTCCAACCTTACTCTCTTTTTCGTTTTCTCCTTTATTCAGTTCCCTGTTCATTGCAGTTATATAACTGCTGTATGTACTACTGCCTTTTAATAAAACTTAACATAACTCTCGGCGTTTTATAAAACCCTTTTAACAACACGGATATATCAGTACTCACAATATTTATCATGAACCATCAGTAGTATAACCTTTGGTTCCGTATTTACAGGAAATGCTTTGACTTATTTATAAAACAAATATTTTCTCCCCAGTCAAAAATTTATAGCCTTTATAACATCATACTATATTTCATTTATATGCATATACAGTTAAATCCAAACTCTGAATCTAATGCACTTATAAGAATTTGGGTCAACCTTCAACTTTTATAATAAAATGTATTATATAGTGGCCACTGTGTAGAATGTGATAGTCCGATTTATAATAAATTGAATAAAGGAAACGCCATCGCACATAAGTATCTGCGTTAATCCACCATATTAAACCTTCATATCAATCCCGATGCATATTATAATACATACATGTTCCGTGGAGCCCACTCGTTAATGCAATTCTCCAATCGACGGTTAATAACGTATTGCGTAGCTAACACTGATCCGACGGATATCGCTTGCCATAGTTGCACGAACGATAATGCGCGATGAGAGCGGTTTTTGGGCTCTTGCCGTATGCCACGTGTCAGCCGTTCTATGGAATCGCTCCGATTTCTTGAATACCGCTTGCCCGTCGAAGGTGGTGCAATGAAAACCGGAAACCCGCCTTTACTGTTCACTCTTGCAAGGTTCCACTACTTTCTTTCTCAGGGTTCCATCCGCCTTCATTTTTTATGAATCCTGCTCTTCGCCTTCAATGAAACTCACTTCTGTACACACACAACAATTGCCTCAATTCTTCTGGGCTACCACCATATGACTTGGCTCAAGGTTCCGTCAATTTATATTTTAACCTTTGATTCATCAATGTTTCAACACGAATCCTCCGCATATTATAACGCGCTGCTTCATCAGATTATACATTCCCCATTTCTCACTGTATCGTGGCCTTAGCAACCCGATATTTATGAATCAAATGTTGAAATATCCTTCCTACTGAATTCAATCAGGACTATACATATAATTCACAGAGAATTTAGAAGCAATCCCTCATCATTATATACAAATGTAACCATTTACAAGAACATTCACTTATTCTTCTCAATTGGCCAGATTTTCTATTCGATGGCCTTTTTCTCCTACTCTGTCTCTGGACAACTCTGCTTCAATTCACTGCTTCCTCTGCTCCTTGATTGATACTGCTCCTTGCTTCTCTTTTTGCTGCCTTTGCTACCTCTCTGTTGCCTTGTTGTTGTTTCAGGTGCTCCTCCTTTACCATGTCCTTTTCCATCAATGACAATATTTCCAACAATATTATGGTAAAGCAAACCAGGAATCCACACATTACTCGATAAACTTAGTTGCAGAGATACTTGTTTTATACGTTCCATGAAATATTCTTCATAGAGTTTCCCATCATTTTGTGGGAGTGGCACAAAATTTAGGTAGAGCGACGAGGACTGAGACCCCAGATAGAACCTTAAAGTTGGACACTAGAGTTGTTGTAAAGAGTAAATGTTGTAAGTAATTCTATTTCTAGAGCCGTTGATTTCTAGTTAAATAGTGTTCTATAAGGATACGTAGTAGAATTTATAGTAGAGTCTACCCAATATTTCATTGCAGTTGAATGATACTTCTTTAGGGAACCACAGGGTCGATATTTGAGGACATTGTCAATTTGTATTTAAAAAAAATTGTGTGAAAAGTGAATAATGTCATTGGAATTTGACACCATGAGCAGATAAAGGCCTGTGTGACGTGAGGAATTGAGTGGCTAATTTGAGGATGGCTTGAAGCAAAGAAAGGAAAAGGGATGTGTAAAGCGAAGAAGATATAGATAAGTGCACAATAAGTGAGTTGAAGGTTTAGAGGACAAGCAGGGAAGGATGTCGAGAAAGAGGCTAGTGTTGGGGGATACAACTGATTCAATGTTAGAGGAGGAACTGTAGAGGGGGAATAGATCTACCAAAAGGAAAATAAGTGCTAGTGAAATGGTTAGTACAGGAGTGACATAGACCTACCATCCATCACCAAGAGTGGATGAGGCGAGCAATGTAGTTTTCATTCTACGTAGTGGGACCAGGTATGTCTGCAAATAAAACATAGGGAAGAGAACTAGGATAGAACCAATCTTCAATAGAAGGCTCAAAAGGAGGCGTGTCACACATAATCAAAGCATATATGTTAGAAAAGGTTTAGGTCATTGCAAATATAGAGAGGGAGAGAGAGTATATATAGGTGAAGAAGAGGAGTTCCTACATAAGGAGTGGAGTGGAGTGCTTTGGAGAGGGTCCTCCATCCAAGATAGAGGAGAAGGTCACTATAACAAAAGAGAAGAATTAGAAGAGAATTGCCCAATTATTGAGGGAGAAGGAACAAAGGAGGAAGAACAACTTCACGCAGAGGATCCATTGCACCCTTCCATCCAAGCCATATCCATCCCCTAGATTGAACCAACGATCCTACATGCATTTTTTGAATCTGAGGTAAATCTTTGTTGTTTGCTTACCTTTCTCAGTTATTAGTATTAGAATGGTGTAGATAGTTGGAAAATGAAAGTGATAGTAGGGAAGGAGGGGTAGAAGTTGCAGGAGGATAAAAAGGTGTATGTTCATGAGAAGTTGAGGGAGTGCAGGTGGGAGAAAAAATTCAAGTTATTCCACATATGACAAAGACAATGAATTATGAATAGGTAGGCGGGAAATAATTCAAGCTCGATAAGGAAACCATAGGGGACACCAATTTATGATGCTATGTAGGTCTACGATGAGCCTCCACCTGAGGTGACCCCAGGGGAGGTATGCCTCATCCAATTTTTTTTCAAGAGTTATTTAAATCTAATGATAAATGAATAGGCTATGGAGATACTACGTAGGATGATTGATCACTTTCCATAAGAAACTAATTATCAATGTTCATAGGATAGGGGAGCTAATTCCATAGAGGTACCTATGAGGATGGTAAAGCAAGTGTTGTGCATGAGGTGCACCAACAAGGAATTCATGTTTAGTGCCCATATAGTAGATTATGATATGGACACTACTATATTAAATTTTGGTTATGATTTCAATAGTTTACCAAAGAAGACATGGTAATTGATGGGAAAACCCAAGTTTGCATTGTCAATGATCCATTTATGTTGGCTTGATTTGGGCTGACCTAGGTTCAAACTATGCTGCACACCAAAAAAACCCTCAATCATTGGCCCTTTCGGCAACGACCTGCAAGCAGATCATAGTCTCCCCTAGAGTGAATATGGGAGGATGTAGAACTAGATTTATGCACCCTTGAGGGATGTCGGGATGTGGTATTATTATGTTTTCCTATATTTAACATTCATAAACTACTTCGCTGCATTTTAGGTTAATCTCTTAAAATGCCTTATAATACCATGAACCATTAACTTAACCATGTCATGAAAAATCATAAACCATTATTGTTCCAAAGTAAATATAACTGAAACAAATGCTATTTTACAACAGGTAATAAGAAAATACACACATCAACACATAAAAATGCCAAAATTACCATGGTTCATCCCAATGTGGGACTACGTCCACAAGAACTGTTACTTATAAAAACGTTTCTTCGTACAAAAAACAATTCTTTGCCTACGCACTAAGTTGCAGACTCATACCTTTGTGCACTCAGCTTTAGAGCCTCTTCTTCACCCCTAACTATAGATCAAAATGATACAACCATAACATAGATCCAGATCCAAACATCAAGATAGGATAGGATTTCAGAGGATGTCTCTCTTCTTATTATTTCATCCTATTTAAGCTATTACATCGTAGGGCTACATCATTACAATACCATGGTAAAAATACCATGGACTCCTCAAAACAAGAAAATATGTCCCAATACCCATTACAAAATAGTACGTTACAAGGAGGGACTTTGATCTGTCCCGAAGTCCTTTTAACACCACACAATATATTTACTTCGCGCTCCGCTCCACAAAATGTGGAGTCTTCATCAAAATCTAGGCCAAGTTGGGCTATGCCCAATAGGCCCCCAACACTCACATGTGACTCGTCTCGAGTCACTCAACTTCTTTTCCCTTGATATTTTCTACGATGTTGTCATAGGCACTGTTAAACTTCTGCAGTATCTCTGTGACTTGCTTCTCCTCACTGCGTACTTCTTCCAATAATGCCTCTGTCACTAATCCTGTTGTCTTCTTCAATACTGTCTCTTATCTCTATGAAAGCTCCTGAACATTCCCATCTACTTCCTAAGACAGTTGCAGTGAATCATCCTACCATGGCTGAGTCCTTTCTGCCAAGGTATGTTCTTCCATTCTCATCTCTTCTAGCTTCTTATGGGGGGAATTTCCCTCACTGATATTGGTGAGCCTCTGCGAGGTTGGAAAGGTATTTGTAGTTTCCCGAATCTCTTCCAACTGCTTCTACTTCTGCTGGATGTATTGTTCTAACTTATGCACATTTGGATCCTCCTGCAGCTAAGTCCAAATTTGTAAAGTATCATCCAAAAAGTTCCCACAATATGTGACCGATACAAATATGCCGACCACTACAGTTTAAAGGTCAGTCTCCCTTTGCGGTCACACTTTTGGTGGCATGGTTGGCTATAGCTTCATCTGTAGCTCACTGATCTTCATTTCATATGAAAATTTCATTTCTGCAATTTTCTCCTTATATTCTCTTACCGCAAGGCCGAGCTTCGTGACCTTCTCTTCCACTTGTTCCTCTTCTTGGACACTGATGTCTGAGACTTCTTTGCATGTGGCTTCGACCACCTCTTTCAATTTCTGTTTTTTCTTTTCTTCTTGGTCCTTCTCCTTGATGGCCTAGTCGAGCTGTTTCTTCAACTAAGCTCATTCTTGATCTACCTGAATATTCAATTTTGAGGTGAGCTATTCTTGCTGCTTCAGCTCATCTGTGATTCCTTGATGTAGGTTGTTAGCACTCAAATCTACCTTAGGCTGAAATAAGGTAAGACTCAAGGCAACATCAAACCACGCTCAACCTCGTAGCTAGCCCTACGAGGACAGGAGAGGGCTCTCTCCGGGTCTATCTCTGCAAAAGGTCTTCAAAGGGGCTGAGATGACTTTAAAATGGGAACTGATTTTAGGCTAGTAAATAGATAGGAAATTTTGATTTAATTTTTTTGGGTTTTCGTTGGAAAAATGGGAAAAACAATTTTGGGTTCGGGGATAAGGCCAGATCTTTGCAGAATTCAAGTTGGGGCAAGGTAGGCAGTAGTATTGATGCTTTTTGATTATGTGTATGGATGGATCAGAATGACAAGGAGCTGAAGAGGGCAAGGGAGAACAAGGATCCTCTCCAAACTGGCGAAAACATATAAAACTAAACAAATTTAAAGGCAGAGCACTGAAATCAATGGATTCAACCTTATTTACTCATTCATTTAGTTTCAGAAGCAAAAGAAGGGGATGGCATACATTAAACATTAAAGAACTTACAAATAACTGAGAGAACACACCATCAAAACTGAAAACCACAAGAATCCCAACAGGTGCTGCAAAACCTCTGATCTTTCCTTAGCCAAAATGCAGAAAATATGTACAATAGTGTGCCAAACTTTTCCCAAGAGTCCAACCAGTCCAACCTGTATAATGTCTCAGAAATTACATCATATAGACCATCCTAACCCCTTCCCATGCCTCTAGGGGTCGAATTCCTCCTTCTAGGAGCAGTTTCAACCAATTCTAAACAAGGAGCTAAAATCTAGGCAGCGAAACAACTTGCCTCTAAAAGGAAGGAAATTGATTCATTCACTTGATTTTCACTTTTTTGTGAGTGAATCATCTAGAATAGGTAAAAGTGAGTCAAAATTACATTACAACCACAAAATTACATCAAGATAACTCAAAAATTACATCCACAATCAAAACTGGTCCAACTGGCCGAAATTCTGAGCTAGAAGATGAAAAATTAGCCAATTTTCTCTATGCGCCGCGCGCCTGAGCTCTATGCATGGCGCGCCTTTCAGCCTATTTTTGGGGCACTTCCTGACATCAAAATCAAGCTCATGATAGCTTGTTGGAAAGCCCTGGATGTCTTCTATCCAACCCAAGTGGAATTTCCCAATTTGGAGCTCATTGGCCCCTCCAAAACTTCATTCTCCCACAAGTACTTCCTGCTGGTGCAAAAGGTGGCAGAAAGGTGATTTTCATGGTGTTTTTGGCCCTTTTGATCATCCAGAACTTGATGAAATGCTTCAGCCATTTCTGAGCATGCATAAATTACCATGAAAAATCCAAAAATACAAATTTTTCCTCCAGAAAGTGTCCCAATCATAAGCGCGCGTCGTGACGCGCTACGCGTTGGGCGGAAAAACCTGTTTTGAGACCAAAATTTTTAAAAATGACAAAAAATTCTCCAAATTTGCTGAAATTCGGAGCGAATATCCCTCATCATGCCTCATGCTCAGCCAATTAAACCTCAGCCAAAATCCGGAGTGGATCAGGCCTCTTTCGCCGTTTTAGTGCTCTGCTCAACCTTCTCTTCAGGATCTTCATTTTTGCTTTGCAAACGTGCATGCGGGCCCAATAATGACCTTTCATATGACGGAGCATGTCTTTGTCTCTATTGGCCTTTTCCAAAAACTTCTCCAGATGAATGTTAACATGCATGTGTTCGGTCTCTCGCTCAATTGGTGTCATGTCACCAGGTCTCTTCCGGGCCAATTGTCGATCTTCATGGATTCGCCGCAACTCTACAAGTGTGTGCTGATCCTCCAGCTGTTTGTTCCACTGCTCCAAGTACTTTATCACCCACTGTGCTCTCTGCAAATTCTCTGTCAAAGTACCAATTTCAACTTTCTGCTCCTGGATGACCTCCCTCAGTTTCGAGCAAGGAGAGATCGCATCAACATCGATGAGTGTAAAATCAGTGTCGCGGTCTCCTGAAGGGCCCTCATCGTGCATAGGCCTCTTTCCTCTGTCCTGAACCTGTACCTGTGCTGATGTCGAAGGTGAGACCCCTTCCACCCCGGGTGGAGATAGTACTCGCGCTGCTGATGAAGTCAACGAGACCCCTTCCACCTCGGGTGGAGATAGTACTCGTCGTGTAGCTGCAAATAAGGCTCTGTGGCCTCGCTGATATGTCACATACACTGGAGCACTGATATGCTCGATCTTAGGAATGTCAAACTGGCATGAAGGCTCTCCCTCATCATGAACTACCTCGGGAGGCGGCTGTGATGCTGAGAAGAAGTCACGGGAGATGAAATCCTCCCAAGCAATGCCCTGTTGTGTCAACTAATGTACCACCATGATTTTGATCAGCGCGTAAAGATATATACTGCTATGCTGCTGTGCTGGGGTCTTCTTCTGTACAAGAAATGTCATCCGCTCTATGTTGCGATACATGAAGTATGGAATGCTCATCATACGTACCCTCGTGAAATGCATCAACAAACGGATATGGTACGCATAGAGGCGCGAGAATCTGCCCTCGCAACTGAAATATCGAAAGATGAGTTTCATCAATGGTGCAAACTCATCCTTTAGAAATCTAAATGGAAATACCCTGCTCAGCTGTCTCAAATACCCAGGTTTGATGTATGGCTCATAGTAGGATTTATCTAGCTGCTGTCGTTTGTTCCATTCCTCTCCTATGTTTGGTATCCCGGTGGCCTGAGCAATGGTCTCTGGTGACAGAATGAAGTTTACTCCGGCAAGGTTTACACGGCCATCATGTAAATGTAGAACAAATAGGCGAGCTAGCTCATGATGATGCTGAGTTCGGGAAATCATCTCACAGTATTGGAAACATGACTGATGCTGAAAACAATCCATTGCAAGCGGGCAAGCCTGCAATTGAGCCAAAGAAGTAGGCTCCTCCTTGACATGCCTACCACTTTTGCCACTTTTGTGAGACCTCCGTGGCACATTAACCTCTTCTGTGGAATCACTATCATACCCCTGCTCATAAACTAAATCCGTATCTGACATGACGCTGAAATCAAGATGTTGAAAAATATATGCTGATATAGGTATGGTGAAAAACAAGAGTTCAGTGTATGTTCGAATCCCAAATGTGTCACATATGTATCAAGGTGCTATAGGAAAACCACAATGATAAAAGTACTGTCAAATGAGTTTGAATGGAAAACAGCCACTGCTTGATTACATGGGGATTTGACAAGTGAATAGGAATGAGTGTAGTGTAGGACAAAGAAATAGCCCTTGCAAAGACAATTAGGCTCTGTCAATGGAGTATGTAGGATAGTGAATATAGGACTGTGTTATAACATAAAGGATAAATAGTGAGAGAATGATATGGTAATAGCAATGACAGCAATGATGGAATAGCAAAGAGACCCTGAGGCTGTGGTGTATAATAAGTGATGACACCAATGATAGTAGAGGGCATGAGAATATATGTCAATAACACAAGTTTGGAAACCCCCACAATATCCCTAACATGTCTTTCAAAACCCTATGAAGTGAATTTGGCAATAAATATAGGGTTTACATTTCACCATATCAAACACTTGTTTTCTTCACTTTCGAAACACCATAACATGTTCATGAATCACTGGACAGGCATGAGTAACTTACTTGCAGGCAAATGAAGTGATTTGATGCGAATCTGGGTGATGAACTGTTGTTTTCCTGCCTCAGGGCTCTATGCGCCGCGCGCATGCCGAATGCGCCGCGCGCTCTGTGTGCGTCGCGCGTGTTCAAAAATACACTGGCCAGTGATGCCCAGTGTGCTGCGCACTCCCTATGCGCCGCACACTCCCTATGGGTCGCACGCCACTTGTATGCACCGCGCGCACTATGAGTTCACTGTCACGGCTTCAAAACGAGACTTTTTGCCCTTCAACCACTCCAATTCGATGTTTGCTTTGGAAAATTGTAAAAATGACTTGTTTCAAATGAATTATATAGCTTGAGAAATATCTCACAAGAATCATATTTGATTTAATTTTCTCCATAACCCACTTTGTAATCTTTGGAAATTTTGGCACTTTGTCATTTAATGCAATTCTGTCTTTTGGCTTTTCACTGTTCTTTCTGAGTCTTGGACTGATGTAATGATTTGATTTTTGCAGGGAATTTGGCATTTCGAATTCGGCAAAGACCAGAGGCTGCATTGAACTTTTTTTATGGTACAAAAATACATAATTATTACAAAAAATAAATTTGACAGTTTCTAGTTCAAAACAGAGTTTTGAACTAGAAATGTCTTCAAATGTTTTTGATGATGAAAATATGAAATAAGAACCTTTTTGAAACCATCCTCATGGCCTGCGGGCATTTATTAAATATATCAAAAGACTGAAACCCTAGACTCTAGGACTAAAAGACTCTTGTTGACGAAAATAATTATTTATGACCATGAATAACGTGACCTGAACTTTGATGATTTTTGAAGAGTTTTAATGAGCCCAGCAAGTACAAACATGAGGGAATACAAGACGACCAGACCCTCTCGTCAGTGAATGGCATGCCCCTAGCGAAATGCAACGAAGTGAAGTGAGCGAGACACCTAAAAATGATATGCAAAAAGCGAAATGATCTCTGACGGAGGGCTGTAAGGGCCGACTCTAACATTGGCTCCAATGGGGATGGTGGCTCCAAGGAGATGCCAAGAACGGCAGATCTATGGAGGAGTCAGACAGTGCCTTCATCCATTGGGCGATGGAGTCATTATTTCAACAAATAACACAAAACTTTTGACACATTTATTGACTGAAAACTTGACTAAAAACTGACTAAAACTTGACTGAAACTGACTCGATTTTAAAACTGAAAAGACTGATAAGACTAACTTGAAAAAATTCAAACCAACTAACCTCCTTCTTCAGAATTATAGCCTTCGCTCCGGGCCCCAGACTGAAGACACGAGATCAGTACACACTTGCGATAAAACAGAAGTAGAACGATATATACAATGATGATGAAATCAGCAGAGAATACTCAGAAATAGTATCACTTGAGCAGCCGACCATTGATCGGCCCTCCAGGACAATCATCCCCGTTCATTTCCTTGAGAAGAAAGGCGTTCTGACCACGATACGCTGCAATCTTAAAAGGACCCTTCCAAAGGTTTTCAAATTTGCCGTGCTTGCCTTTTTCCTCATTCCGAGCATCCCACTTCAGGACCACCTCATCCAACTGAAACTTATCTGCTTTCGCCTTCCTGTCATAAATCTTCTTAATGCGCTCCTGCAACTTGAATGTATTTTGAAAGACCTCCTCCCGTGTCTGCTATAAATGAATCATCTGATTTATCCTTCGCTGCATGGGATCTTCCTCACTACCGGCTTCCTGAAGCAATTTGACTACCGGGACAGCAAGGGAAGTGGGAAAAACTGTGTCTACCCCATACACCAACTCGAAAGGAGACATGCCAATAGATTTTTTCTGACTTACCCTATCAGCCCAAAGTGCATTCACTAATTTCTTGTGCCAGCCTTTCTTATTGATTTCCAGCAATTTCTTAATGATATTTACCAAAGACTTATTTGAAGATTCCACCAAGCCATTTCCTTGCGGATGGTAGGCAGTCGAATGTCCCAAGTTGATGTTATACTTATTGCAAAATTAAACCATCCTTTTTGACTTAAACGCAGCTGCATTATCTGTGATTATCTTACTAGGACAACCAAAACGTGACAGAATGTTATTCTCAAGGAAAGAGATAATTACCGCATCCATAGCCTGTCGGGTGGGAATCGCCTCGATCCACTTCATGAAGTAATCCGTTGCTGTCAATATCCATCTATGCTGTCCTGAAGATGCCAGATGGATTTCCCCAATGAAATCCAACCCCCACTGCTGAAATGGTGCACTGACTTCAATTGGTTTGAGAGGCAAAGGCTGTAATTTCTGCTTCCCTTCGAAAATTTGACATTCGTGACAACTCTTAACAGCCTTATATACATCAGAAAATAAAGAAGGCCAGTAGTAACCTGCTCTCAGAATCTTATTCGCTGTGGTTTTCCAAAATAGATGGCCCCCGCAGTCTCCTCTATGAAAGTCCTCCAAAACTCTTTTGGCTTCTTCCTCTACCAAACAATTCAATAACATTCCACCAGGATCTTTCCAATATAATGCAGAATTCAATATGCAAAACTTTGCAGCCCTCAACTTCAAGGTTCTACTCTTATTTCTTGGCATCCCGGGTGGTGGAGACAAATTCTGAAGTACGTATAAAATGTCAGCATACCAAGGGGAAGAAACAAAAATATCAGATACCTGAAATGATGTACTCTTCTCATCTTCATCGGACATGGCAGCGATCAAATTTATATCTAGAGCATGCAGATTTGTTTCAGCCATGAGCTTGGCTAGTCCTTGTCCTTTGATCAGCTTGGTCGGTTTAATCTCCACATCATATTCTAACAACGCAGCGATCCACTTACCCCGTCTTCCTTCCGGATCTGCTTGTACCAAAACATCTTTGACAGCTGCGCTAGGAACGTAAGCTATAATGTGGGAATGCAGTATATACACACGAAAATCCTTCAAGGCCTTCACAAGAGCAAGTGCTTGTTTCTCAATAATGTTGTATTTCAACGCTCCGTCCCTTCTAATTCGATTGAAAAAAGCAATGGGCTTCTCAACTCCATCCCTTTTCTGCATTAAAACAGCTGCCAAAATGTGCTCAGAAGCAAATGAAAACAAAATGAAGTCCTGTGTGTAATCCGGGCTGATTAAAATGGAGGCTGAAGAAAGAGCTAACTTTACCAAATTGAATGATTTTACCGCCTCTTCTGTCCACTTCACCTGACTATCCTTTTTCAGCATGTTCGTGATCTCTCTAAGATGCTCAGCAAGATTTGGAATGAAACGACGCAGAAAATTCATTTTACCAATAAATGACTGTATTTGTTTCTTGTTCCGGGGCTGTTCAATTTGCTGGATGGCTTCAACACGTGCAGGGTCAACACGAATGCCGTCTTTCGATATGATGTGGCCAAGGAGTTTGCCTTCATCCATGGCAAACAAGCTCTTTTTCGGATTCAGCAAAATGCCATATTTTCTGCACTTCTGGAAAACAACTTTCAAGTGATACAAATGTTCTTCATCAGAATTTGAAAACACAGTCAAATCATCAAGGTAAACAACCAAAAATTCATCTTTCTCATTGGCGAAAGCCATGTCCATTTCACGCTGAAAAGTGGCACCTGCATTTTTCAAACCAAACGACATCTTTGCATAATGAAACGTTCCCCATGGAGTGGTGAACGCAGTTTTGTCACGATCGTCCTCATGCACTAAAATTTGATTATATCCTGAATAGCCGTCGAGTAGTGACATCCTTGATGCTCCAACTACTCGCTGCAATATATGGTCCATTTTTGGCAGCGGATAATTGTCTTTTAATGATACCTTATTCAAATTTCTGAAATCAATACACAAACGGATCTCACCTGTCTTTTTCCTCATGGGCACCAAATTTGATATCCAATCAGAAAATATGATAGGTACAATGATTCCTAACTTATACAACCTGTTTACCTCCTTTTCAATCGATGGTAGCAGCTTCGGATTGATCCTCCTCAACTTCTGATGGAAAGGCTTCTGATTTGGTTTAATAGGGATAGTATGTTGAATGATATTAGTGTCATACGTTTTTAAATCTGAGTAATCCCACGCAAAAGCATCAGCAAATGAAGACAACAATCTCACATACTCCGATCTTACCTCTGGTGACAATGACTTGGATAACTTTACCATCTTGGGATTTTCAGCGGTCCCAATATTTACTTCTTCAACACCTTTTTTCAGTCGGCCTCAATGTCGGTTTGCGGGCTACATCGTCTTGATCAAAGAGTTCCTCTAAAGGAATCAATCCTTTAGGAATGATGTTATATTTAAGTTGTAGCACTTCCATTTGATTTATTTGTATATCATCATTACCATCATCATGTTCTGTATCTATGGAGGTATCTTTAAACTTACCCTTATTCTGCAGAAAATCACTAATCTCCTCGTCGTCCTGAAAAACTTGCCAACATCTCTGATTTTCCGGAACGGTAGGGCGGTGCTTCACATGGATCTCGAACTTATTGCTGGAATTCATTGGGATTTTTAAATTGCTTGCTGCCTTAGCAAGTCCATCAGCAACACCATTTTGTATGCGAGGCACACACATCAAGGTATAATCTGAAAATAACTTCAAAATGTCTAAAACTGCATTACGGTAAGCCCTCATGCGAGGATGCTTGGCTTGAAACTCACCCTTTACCTGTTTTATCACCAAATCCGAATCACCATAGACTGCAATTCTTTTCGCTTTCAGCTTTCTTAGAATCTTTAGGCCAGCAATCAGAGTCTCATACTCCGCCTCATTGTTAGAACAGTCAAATGCTAGTTTGTAGGAACATACTCTCATATTGCTCGGGACCTTATTCAGAGTGGAAAACGGACTGCATATCCAAACACCAATTCTAGCACCATCACTACCCACTGCACCATCGAAATCCATGGTCCAAAGACCATCTTCATCATCCTCTAAGTGCTGAAATTGCGCCAGCTCTGTTTTTTCTGTTTGTTGCCCATCGTCTTTAGCTGATTGCTCAACAATAGCTTGCTTTTCTCGTCTTTCTTTCTGCAGAACTTCTCTAAAATTCTCGGTGATCTCTGGTATATCTTCTGCCTGAACTAACTGACTATCTATATCATTAAAACTATCAGCAAACAAAACAAAAGACTCTAAGTCGGTATGTACATAATTTACATGATGATTGATTGGTTTCTCCTTGCTTGTTATCATGTATTTCATCTTCTGCTCTCGATATAACTTTCTCATTTGGCCAAAGACAGGAATTGTTGCATAGGAGAAATCTAACTGTAGTGTACCTTTCAACTTTGCTCCCCAAGATCTAGAAAGGAGCATCCCAAATCGGGGAGGAATGTCTGCCACAACCACATCCATCAAGACATTCTTCGCAGGAATCTGATCTAAACTTACAACCAAATCTTTGATGAGTCCGATACATCTCATGCGGCTGGAATCAAATGAATACAAATCATGGTATTTCCTTGTAATAGCTAAACCCAACTTTTCCATGATCGCCTTTGGCATAAGATTGTGCGAAGCACCAGAATCGAACATGGCATTGTGCAATACATATTCATGCAACCTCAAACTGATATAAAAGGGAGGAACATCACTGTCAGGGGACTCACCATCTAAAGCAGGCCCAAATATCAATTCAGGCTGATCATCTTCAATATTTATCGTGTCAAACATTGGATCAAAATTCAGAATTTTAGAGACTCGACCTCGATAACTGCTGTTCTTCATAATTTCTGTCAAAGGAATAGATACCTTCAATTTGGAAATTTCATTCTCCAAACTAAAAGCTGAAACTCTTTCAACCTCTTTGACTGGAACTTCTTTCCTTTCAGCCTTATCCTTCATTATGCTTGGCTGATTTGACTTTTCTGCTGATGATGATTTATTAGCTGCAAGATCAATTGTCTCTTTTCCTTTCTTCTGTGGTATAGGTGAATCCATCTTCGGTGCTGAAGCCTCTTTTCTCTTCTGAATTAGGTTTATGGGCACATCTCTGTTTCTCAATGAGTATTGCTTCTGCTAAGCGGACAAAGCATTCATATACCCTCTTTGGTATTCATCTGATTCTTCCTCTAGAGCTGCATCGTTTGCTAAAATGAAATGCTCATCTTTCTGTGCAGTTGAACTTTCTCCATATTCTTCATCTTCAGTGATGTAAATGGGCAGATCATCGGGAGTAAAGAAGTGATTTTTCTCCCCTATTACATCATCGTCATCGTCTAAATCTTGACTCAGAAAATTCTGCAGAAGAGGTGTTTTAACTTGCTGCTGGGCTGCCAGCTCTTGTACTCTCTGTTCACGCTGCTTAATTCTGAACTGTGCCTGCTGCTGGCCACGGTAGTTGGGATTACAAATCTGCGTTTCTGGCTTATCAAGCGTCATTCTTTTGAAAATTTTTTCCATCTCACGAAGCAAGTGCTGTTCTGATGCAGATGTGGAGGCTTCTTCCTTTATGGTCACTCTCTTCTCTGCTTTCAACCTGGCTCTCTTATCATTCAGATTCGCCTCAACACTAACAGCAATCTTCTGCATATCCTCCAAGGTAGGTGGATCTCTGTCTCGTAGTGAATAAGCCATATTTGGATCGAAACCATCCGGGAATTTAAGGAGAGCTGATTTTCTAAACGGTCTTAAGTCATCTGGAATTGCATCATAAACTGTATTGAATCTGATAATATAGTCCTGAACGGACTCACCAGGATTACGCTTGATGCTAGCATACTCAGAAGTAATTTGCAGCGGATCTTTCTTCATCTCCCACCGATCTAGGAATTGTGTCTGAAGCTCTTGTAATGTATTGATACTTGCGGGCTGTAAAGCTCTGAACCATTTACGAACCTCACCTCCAAAAGTCTGGGCGAACAACCTCATGGACACATTCTCTTCATCTATTTCATGCAGGTCCAAGAAATATGTCATTCTAACAATATGCTGCTGAGCGGACACACTCTGCGGAGTGCCATCAAATATTGGAATCTTACTCTGATAATCAGCGGGCATAGGATCCAAATTTGCAGGTAAAACAAGAGGTGCGAATCTAGCAGCCATGGCTCTTGGCGGATTTATAATCTTCTGTCTTGGAGAAACAGGTGGAATGGGAGCAGTAGATGGACGAGGTGTATGCGGTGGAGATGGAGGAAGAACTACTGCTGATTGCTGATCAGAGATTTTAGGCTGTACGGGAATGGTAGGGATAAAGGGAGGCTCAGTGGGAATTCGTGAACCAGATGCAATTTCAGATGGCCCAAGATTTTGTGAAGCAGATTCAATGAATTCAGGAATGTTGGTTGCCATAATGGAGTTTTGAAGATTCAGAATATAATTATCAATAGATCTATTTGCTTGTTCAACTTCTAGATACTTGATGAACTCAGGATTGATGACGGTAGAACCAGTAGCACTTTCGGACTTGGTTTCAAACAATGATAACTCAAACTGATCGTCAAACTCAATATCTTCAATGTATTAAAAAATAGTGGGGTACGAGTGAGATTTTACCAAAGGAATGATGGGAGCTTCTCGACGGAAAATTCTTGGGATTAGGTTGGGGTTTTCATATACTGGAGGCGGATTTGGATCAGGATTTGATCTAGTATGCCTTTTTGAAGCCAGTGTATTGATCTTTTCAAAAAAAATTCAAAGGACACAATAGATTATTTTCATCCTATCGACTTCTAGACTCAATCATCCAAAAGTCTAGAACGAACAAGTGTACTGGGGTAATTTGCAAATCAAGTGCTGCATTCACAAGCTAACCGGAGATCGACTGAAGCAACGTTTATCTACTTCCGCTTATGCATGGCAAAAGCGTTTCGAAAGCTACCTGGCGTGACTTCAGACTCCGTCTATAACTCATGAAATGAACACATAAAAAAGCAAACCATTGAGATTTTATCCCCAGTATGGTCGCCACTATGTTAGCGCTCAAATCTACCTTAGGCTGAAATAAGGTAAGACTCAAGGCAACATCAAACCATGCTCAGCCTCGTAGCTAGCCCTACGAGGACAGGAGAGGGCTCTCTCCGGGTCTATCTCTGCAAAAGGTCTTCAAAGGGGCTGAGATGACTTTAAAATGGGAACTGATTTTAGGCTAGTAAATAGATAGGAAAGTTTGATTTAAATTTTTTGGGTTTTCGTTGGAAAAATGGGAAAAACAATTTTGGGTTCGGGGATAAGGCCAGATCTTTGCAGAATTCGAGTTGGGGCAAGGTAGGCAGTAGTATTGATGCTTTTTGATTATGTGTATGGATGGATCAGAATGAAAAGGAGCTGAAGAGGGCAAGGGAGAACAAGGATCCTCTCCAAACTGGCGAAAACATATAAAACTAAACAAATTTAAAGGCAGAGCACTGGAATCAATGGATTCAACCTTATTTACTCATTCATTTAGTTTCAGAAGCAAAAGAAGGGGATGGCATACATTAAACATTAAAGAACTTACAAATAACTGAGAGAACACACCATCAAAACTGAAAACCACAAGAATCCCAACAGGTGCTGCAAAACCTCTGATCTTTCCTTAGCCAAAATGTGGAAAATATGTACAATAGTGTGCCAAACTTTTCCCAAGAGTCCAACCTCTAGAATGTCTCAGAAATTACATCATATAGACCATCCTAACCCCTTCCCATGCCTCTAGGGGTTGAATTCCTCCTTCTAGGAGCAGTTTCAACCAATTCTAAACAAGGAGCTAAAATCTAGGTAGCCAAACCACTTGCCTCTAAAAGGAAGGAAACTGATTCATTTACATGATTTTCACTTTTTTGTGAGTGAATCTTCTAGAATAGGTAAAAGTGAATCAAAATTACATTAAAACCACAAAATTACATCAAGACAACTAAAAAATTACATCCACAATCAAAATTGGTCCAACTGGCCGAAATTCTAAGCTGGAAGATGAAAAATTTGCAAAAAATCTCTATGCGCCGCGCACATGAGCTCTATGCGTCGCGCGCCTTTCAGCATGTTTTTGGGGCACTTCCCGGAATCAAAATCAAGCTCATGATAGCTTGTTGGAAATCCTTGGATGTCTTCTATCCAAACCAAGTGGAATTTCCCAATTTGGAGCTCATTTTCCCCTCCAAAAATTCATTTTCCCACAAGTACTTCCTGCTGGTGCAAAAGGTGGCAGAAAGGTGATTTTCATGGTGTTTTTGGCCCCTTTGATCATCCAGAACTTGATGAAATGCTTCAGCCATTTTTGAGCATGCATATCTTACCATGAAAAATCCAAAAATACAAATTTTTCCTCCAGCAAGTGTCCCAATCATAAGCGCGCGTCGTGACGCGCTATGCGTTGGGCGGAAAAACCTGTTTTGAGACCAAAATTTTCAAAAATGACAAAAAATTCTTCAAATTTGCTCAAATTCAGAGCGAAGATCCTCCATCATGCCTCATGCTCAGCCAATGAAGCCTCGGCCAAAATCCGGAGCGGATCAGGCCTCTTTTGCCGTTTTAGTGCTTTGCTCAACCTTCTCTTCAGAATCTTCATTTTTGCTTTGCAAACGTGCATGCGGGCCCAATAATGACCTTTCATATGACGGAGCATGTCTTTGTCTCTATTGGCTTTTGCCAACAACTTCTCCAAATGAATTTTAACATGCGTGAGGCAGGTCTCTCGCTCAATTGGTGTCATGTCACTGGGTCTCTTCCGGGCCAATTGTCGATCTTCACGGATTTGCCGAGCTCTACAAGTGTGTGCTGATCCTGTAGCTGTTTGTTACGCTGCTCCAGGTAGTTTATCACCCACTGAGCTCTCTGCAACTTAACATTCAGCGAGTCAATCTCGGCCTTTTGCTCCTGGATAATCTCTTTTAGTTTCGAGCTAGGAGAGCTCGCATCAACATCGATGAGTGTAAAGTCAGTGTCTCGGCCTCCTGAAGGGCCCTCATCGTGCATAGGCCTCTTGCCTCTATCCTGAACCTGTACCTGTGCTGATGAAGAAGGCGAGACTCCTTCCATACCATGTGGAGATAATACTCGCTCTGCTGATGAAGTCAACGAGACCCCTTCCACCTCGGGTGGAGATAGTACTCGTCGTGTAGCCGCAAATAAGGCTCTGTGGCCTCGCTGATATGTCACATACACTGGAGCACTAATATGCTCAGTCTCAGGAATATGAAACTGGTGTGAAGACCCTCCCTCATCCTGAACTACCTCGGGAGGCGGCTGTGATGCTGTGAAGAAGTCACGGGAGATGAAATCCTCCCAAGCAATGCCCTGCTGTGTCAGCTGATGTACCACCATGATTTTGATCAACGCGTAATGATATATGCTGCTATGATGCTGTGCTGGGGTCTTCTTCTGTATAAGAAATGTCATCCGCTCTATGTTGCGATACATGAAGTATGGAATGCTCATCATACGTACCCTCGTGAAATGCATCAACAAACGGGTATGGTACGCATAGAGGCGCGAGAATCTGCCCTCGCAACTGAAATATCGAATGATGAGTTTCATCAATGGTGCAAACTCATCCTTTCGAAATTTGAATGGAAATACCCTGCTCAGCTGTCTCAAATACCCAGGTTTGATGTATGGCTCATAGTAGGATTTCTCTAGCTGCTGTCGTTTGTTCCATTCCTCTGCTATGTTTGGTATCCCGGTGGCCTGAGCAATGGTCTCTAGTGACAGAATGAAGTTTACTCCGGCAAGGTTTACACGGCCATCATGTAAATGTAGAACAAATAGGCGAGCTAGCTCATGATGATGCTGAGTTTGGGAAATCATCTCACAGTACTGGAAACATGACTGATGCTGAAAACAATCCATTGCAAGCGGGCAAGCCTGCAATTGAGCCAAAGAAGTAGGCTCCTCCCTGACATGTCTACCACTTTTTCCACTTTTGTGAGACCTCCGTGGCACATTAACCTCTTCTGTGGAATCACTGTCATACCCCTGCTCATAAACTGAATCCGTCTCTAACATGACGCTGAAATCAAGATGTTTGAAAAATATATGCTGATATAGGTATGGTGAAAAACAAGAGTTCAGTGTATGTTCCAATCCCAATTGTGTCACATATGTATCAAGGTGCTATAGGAAAACCACAATGATAAAGGTACTGTCAAATGAGTTTGAATGGAAAACAGCCACTGCTTGATTACATTGGGATTTGACAAGTGAATAGGAATGAGTGTAGTGTAGTGTAGGACAAAGAAATAGCCCTTGCAATGACAATTAGGCTCTGTCAATGGAGGATGTAGGATAGTGAATATAGGACTGTGTTATAACATAAAGGATAAACAGTGAGACAATGATATGGTAATAGCAATGACAGTAGTGATGTAATAGCAAAGAGAGAGCGTGAGGCTAAGGTAAATAATAAGCAGGGACACCACTGACAATAGATAGCATGAGCATATATATCAATAACATAAGTTTTGAAACCCCCACAATATCACTAACATGTCTTTCAAAACCCTATGGAGTGAATTTGGAAATGAATATAGGGTTTACATTTCACCATATCAAACACTTGTTTTCTTCACTTTCGAAACACCATAACATGTTCATGAATCACTGAGCAGGCATGAATAACTTACTTGCGGGCAAATGAAGTGATTTCATGCGAATCTGGGTGATGAATTGTTGTTTTCCTGCCTCAGGGCTCTATGCGCCGCGCGTATGCCCAATGCGCCGTGCGCTCTGTGTGTGTCGCACATGTTCAAAAATACACTGGCCAGTGATGCCCAGTGCGCCGCGCGCTCCCTATGCGCCGCACGCCACTTGTATGCGCCGCACGCACTATGAGTTCACTGTCAGGGCTTCAAAACGAGACTTTTTGCCCTTCAACCACTCCAATTCAATGTTTACTTTGGAAACTTGTGAAAATGACTTGTTTCAAATGACTTATATAGCTTGAGAAATATCTCACAAGAATCAGATTTGATTTAATTTTCTCCATAACCCACTTTGTAATGTTTGGCAATTTTGGCACTTTGTCATTTAATGCAATTCTGTCTTTTGGCTTTTCACTGTTCTTTCTGAGTCTTGGACTGATGTAATGATTTAATTTTTGCAGGGAATTTGGAATTTTGACTTCGGCAAAGACCAGAGGCTGCTTTGAACTTTTTATGGTGGAAAAAATATATAATTATTACAAAAAAATAAATTTGACAGTTTCTAGTTCAAAACAGAGTTTTGAACTAGAAATGTCCTCAAATGTTTTTGATGATGAAACCTTGAATTAAGAAATTTTGCGAAATCATCCTCATGGCCTGCAGGCTTTTATTAATTATATCAGAAGACTGAAACCCTAGACTCTAGGACTAAAAGACTCACTTTTACGAAAATAATTATTTATGACCATGAATAACGTGACTTGAACTTTGATGATTTTTGAAGAGTTTTAATGAGCCCAGCAGGTACAAGCATGAGGGAATACAAGACGACCAGACCCTCTCGTCAGTGAATGGCATTCCCCTAGCGAAATGCAATGAAGTGAAGTGAGCGAGACACCTAAAAATGATATGCAAAAAGCGAAATGATCTCTGACAGAGGGCTGTAAGGACCGACTCTAACATAGGTCATGCAATGTTTGAATTGGTAGCGTTGCAATGTTCATGTTAACAAAGTCCCATCATTTTTCTTGCTGCTTTACTATGACAGAGTCAAAATGTAGAGCTCTGATAGGTATCTACATTATGCGCATGCAAAATGTGGGCTCTATTAGTCTTTCTTGTCGAATCCCTTCTCTTACCTGCACTGGTTGTTTGGTTGTCTGCGCCAATATTTTTAACTCCACAATACGCTCCTCGACACCTGTTAGGAGTGCGCCATAGCGATCCTCTATATTGTTCCATGAATCCATTGTTTCCCCTTGAATTTTCTCCCCGATCTCATCCAGGTCCCCATCAGTAAGGAACAATGGCATTATGTATCTTTGTTATGTATCTTCCTCTTTCCTTTGTTTGTCTCTGTCTTCTCTATCTCTTTGCTGCACTCATCTCCTCAAAGAGGTTCCTTGTCATGCTCCTCCTCTTCTTCCTCTTCTTCATCCTTCTCCTTATCCTTTCCACTTGGTTCCCCATGCTCCGATGTTTCCTCCTCTATCTGAATATCCTCTATGTATTTCTCCATCGCAGTCATCCATTCTGCGGGCCATTGCTATACTAGTGCGAGGAGATCATATTATGTTACCAAGTATGTAAGGGGATGCCATGTCTTCGTGCTGTCTTTGTGAGCCTATATATATATATATATATAATGTGAAAGTATGCCTTGAAATTCACAACAGAGCTATATTGCTAGTATAAACTTGGTGACAATCGAGGGTGCTGGTTCACCAACATATGAAAATACATGTGATATAATACAAATAATATCTTGTTTTCCTGAGCTTGCGATGTCTGATTGGTATACCACAGCGAGGCATACTGCGCAGCTTCACACACATCTGCTTCTACTGGAGGAAACTACGAATCCTCCGAATATTTCCATGCCAATACTGCTATTATTAAAATCAACCATGCATAATGGAATGTTGTACCTTTCTCCTGGACTTTGTGGTAGTCCTCCAAAAATTCCTTGCAGAGATATCTAACCTAGTTGTACTAAACCCCGTCGTTGCACTGCTCAGATAATGAAACTACTACTTGAGGGACTATTGGATCGACACTTTCTCATGATTTTCCCAGCTAATATGTGCATGGGGAAGCAGAATCATTGGTCACTGATTGAGTTGATGTCATAGCCTCGCTTCCATTTTATCAATCCAAAATTCTCCTTCATATTTTGAGCTATCGCTTTATCTTGGTATTTTCCCACAAATTCTTTGATAGGGTCTCGTCCTTGATACAACAACCTTGTAATTATCCATATCAACATTTCATCTATGGGGATCCTTTTTCCCATCCAAAGGCATCCATCATATATTAGTATAATAAATTTTCTAACACAGGCTATGTTTGCTATACTTTTGCTGAAGTGCGGCACATTCAACATGTTTAATAAACCAGACTGCTGCAACCCCATCGCCCACTGCTGTGGTTCTATCCTTGTTACACTACTTTCTGGGTCTTGTAATTGCTTCAAATATCTTCCTGGTGCGAACTATGGGTATTTATTTCTATCATTGAAGTCAGAGTCTGCGAACTTCAACTGTAGAATTTTCCCAAGTAATTCTCCCTCAAACAACATTTTATCTAGCAATAACGGTGTAAAAGTGAGATACTTCACATATTTTGAATCTTTCATTGGTTTCAAATTTGGTTTTCTGGGTGGAATGTATGGTGGGAGAGGCGATGGAAATGTAGTGCTCTCCATTTCCATGTGCTCCTGCTCTGCTTCTTCCTCGTTGTCCCTTAGAAGTTGGGGTTCTGGTTTTGGCTTGATAGGTTTCTTGTCACGTTTCTTCTTTGTTCTCTGTTCCTTGGATGGTTGCTTCCGTGGAGATCTCTGTTGCGTGATTGGAGATGCTGATGTGGGTGATGGTGTTGCTACTGCAAGTTTATTAGATGATGTTGTGGCTTCCATGATTCCTTCTATACCTTTCTCTTCGAACATACAGATAAAATCTCCAGTGTTCATGGAGTAGCGTAACTTCTGTAACTTCTAAACATTTAGAAAATTTTGAGCTCTCAGACAGCAAAGTGCGAAAATATTGGTAGGACGCGGCTTTTTGTGACCATTTTGAACTTATAACCTCATCATTAGCTCATATATTACTCATATTTGGTCCATTAACTACATATTTGTCACTATTTCTTGCCAATCTGTCTTCATAAATGCATCCTCCTGCGCCTTCCAACAACAACTTTCCCTTTTAACAATAATATTTTTCCAGCGAACTTCGACATATCCCATATTTTAGTGAACATCCGAGCTTTGACACAATCTAGGTTGTAATGAAGCAATTTCCTCCATTGAAGCTCTTTCTTTGCAACATAGTTTATAGTCCAGTGCCCACTTTCAACTGTAGGTGGCAATAAGACTTTTCTCCTTTCTGCTTCAGATTAGGGGTAGGTTTGTCCCTGTACAACTTAAACCTGCTTCCATTTACACTTCCTTGAACCAATTCTCCATTCAACTTCGCTAACTAAAATTCACCTCCATGGGTAATATGCTTGATAATGTATGGGCCCAACCAATGTGTCTTGGATTTCCTGGAAACTTTGCAAACTTACTGTCATAAGGGAGGAAAAGGTCTCCTACCTGGAACTTCTTCTGCTTAATATGTCTATCATGCCAGGATTTTTCTCTTGCTCTCTGCACCTACTGATGGAATCCTGATACAAATCTATCTTCCTCCAAAGCAAACAAATGTGATATTATTTCCTCCATTATATCAGGGTTTTACATATCTGTAAAAGCTGCAATCCTGAATCTAGGCACAATGTACTCCATAGGCATCACAACTTCTTTCCCATAAACTAAACTGAATGGTGTCTGACCTATCAACTTCTTAAATGTAGTTATATAAGCCCATAACACTGCCGGAATTCTAAGATCCCACTCATCTCTGTTCACGTTACATACCTTAGTGAGTGCATTCTCCAAAATATTATTAAATGCTTCCACTTTTACATTGGCCTGAGGGTGATAAGGGGTACTTTTCTGATGATAGAATTGGAACTTTTCAGTCAATGTTTCAATAGTCTTGTTCAGAAAATGTGAACCTTGATCACTCATCAAAATCTTTGGACATCCAAATATAGACAATATATATTTAAAAATAAACTTCTTTGTAGTTTCTGTGTTGCAGTCCCTTACTAATTTTTTGCGTCCCATATTGTCAAGTAGCCAGTTGCTGTAATTATGTACCTCACACTAGTCCTTTTTCCAGGTAGGTTGATTAGTCCAAAAAAACCAATGGAACACTTATCAAAATATTGCAATGTTACTTGTGGTACCAATGACATATCATCTCTTATTGAAGGCTTCCCTGTTCTTTGACATACATCACATTCTCTACAATATTCCTTTGCATCCTTATGTAGCGTAGGCCACCACAATCTTGCTCTCAAAATCTTCTACACAGTAGATTTTCCTACATAGTGTCCACCAGCTGCACCTTCATGAGCTTCTGCTAGAATCATCTGTCTTTCATGTTCAAGAAAATATCTGCGCAGTATCTCATATGGTCCCATATTATATAAATGTCTTGCTATTATTGAAAAGTCAGCTGCCTTAACTACCAATTATTTCTTCTGCTGCATAGTATATTCTGAAGGAGTCATTTCTTTGGTCAGAAACTGAATGTTATTTGCGAAGTGGTCATTTTCCACTCTAATTTCAAAAAACTGCACATCAGGAAGATTATATTCTATGTTGGTTGGTTCTTCCCCTATTTCCCATCTTGACAGATGGTCAGGTCCTGCATTCAACCTCCCTGGTTTAACAATGATCTCAAAGTCTTACTCCTGGAATAACAACAACCATCTACAGATATTTCCTCCTAAGATAGGCTTATTAACCAAATACTTCGGTGCAGAATGGTCTGTGAACATCTTAAAATGTTACCCCAACAAATAATGTCTAAACTTATGCAAAGAATACACCATAGCAAGTCCTTCCATTTCTGTAGTGGTGTAATTATTTTCTCCTTTAGATAACTTCCTACTTGCAAAAGCTATATGATGATCAATATCTCCTTCACCAGGTTGTGCCAACACCACACCCAAATATATGCAAGAGGTATCCACATGGACATGAAATTCCTTGTTCTAATAAGGGAACACTAGTATAGGTGCAACTAACATATTTTCTTTCAATATGTTAAGGCACTTTTGACATTTTTCATTCCACTTAAAGGTTGCATCCTTCTTCAACAAATTTTCCATTGCCGTAGAGATCTGCACATATTCCTTGATTAACTTCCTGTAATACCCAGTAGGTCCCAATTGTATTGCGGAGTTGTTTTACTGTCTTAGGTGGATCCAAGTTCAAAATGAAAAAAATCTTAGCAGGGTCCACCATTAGTCATTCCTTACAGACAATATGTCCTAACAATATGCCAAAGGGTGCACAAAATATCCACTTCTTTAGATTCAAATAGATCTGATACTTTCTGCATGTGTCGAGCATAAGTCTCAAACTTCCAACATGTTTACTCAACAATCCAAATACTATCCAGTCATCAGAATATACCTCCAAAAACTTGTGGATGTACTCTTTAAAAGCTATGATCACCACCCTAGAAATTATACCAGGGGAATTTTTCAATCCAAAAGGCATGACTATGTATTGATATGAGCCCCATTCTGTAGAAAATGTTGTCTTATGCCGATCTTAAGGTGAAATCCTAATCTAATGATAACCTGTGAATCCATCTATAAATGAGTAAAATTCTTGTCCTCCTACATTCTCTATCAATTTATCTGTGAAATGGGTAGGGAAGGGATCATGTAGACATGCATCATTCAACTTCCTCAGATCAACAAAAATCCTAATATCTCCTTGATTCTTCTTTTCTTGCACCACCATAAGACTCAACCATTCTGATTCTTCTACATGTTCAATAATTCCTGCTGCTATCATATTATCAAGTTCCACTTTTAATTTCTCTTTATACTTCAGGTTCAGTCTGTAAGGTATTTTTTTAACTAGCTTCGCATCAGGCTTTAAAGGAATATTCATGACTCTTAGATCTCCTCGTATACCCTTCATTTCTGAAAACTTGGTGGGAAACACTTCTTGATATTCATGAAGTAACTCTGTAACTTTACTGACTATTTCTTCATCCTAGTAATCTCTTATGGTTGCAAACTTGGGATCCTCCTCTGATCCTATGTTCAGCTTCTTATTCTTCAGTGGCTTCATTATGTCTGGTATCTATATCTAAGGTCCAATGACTTCGTGGTATCCTTCTGACTCTGCTATGTTGATGTTGCGAGGATATTCGTTTTCTCCATTTGTGATAATATTATAGCATTCTAGTGTATGTTCTATCTGCACAACCTAATCAAGTTGCTTCCATGTCACCTGTTAAGTCCCTATAATTTGGCAGATTGGAAATGACCAAAGAGACAAGGGTAACATCAACCAAATTTAAAGTCCAAGGACCTAGCCTTCCTGGACTCAGAGAGGGCTCTCTTTATATTTGATGAAAGATATGACTTGTTTTTATTTTAAGGTACTGATTTTAGGCTAATTAAAATGATAGGGTTTGTTTGTTTGGGTAGGTTTTTAAGTAGAACAAATAGAGTAAGAGAAATTCAAACCATTGGGATATGGAGTCTAAAAAAGGTCTTGACAAGTGAAACAATGGGTCAAGGGTGTTTCATAGGGAAAGTTAACAAATCCAAATGGATCTAAATAGGTTTAGTGAGTGTGAAATGAACATTAAGTTGTGAATGTAGTAGGTTTAAAGGGCAGTTAAGGATCCTTTAACATAAACTATAACAAGAAGAGTATATAAGAGTACTATGCATCAAGAAAGAATCAAAGGACAACGCACACCATAAACTTCTTTGACCTAGCTCTATCTTGTAAAATTTTAAAACAACTATCCAGCAAACCCTAGAGAGCAGGAAACTCCTATATTCTCTAGCTATCTACCTTCAGAGAAATAAAACATTAAAGATAGCACATAAGTAATGATTAAAGAGCTGGGAAATCCTAAATTTCTTAATCAAACTATAAAGACCTTCAAAGTAGCCACTTCAAGATAGACTAAAGGACAGGGCATACCATAAACTTCTTTAGCCTAAACACTAATAAGAAAAATTCAAAGAAAGCCTAGAAAACAATGATTCAAGCTATACCAAAGGACATGGCATATCATAAAATTATTTGGCTTGACTCTATTTAATCATTTTGAAGACAAACAAGCTAATTGGAATTAAAGATCAATGAAGAATTGTAATGCTCCCATTTTAGCACATGGCTAAATGGAACATTAAAATTTTGATTTTATCATATTGCAGCTAAATAAATGGGTAAGGAGGCCCATGCTTATGGAAAACATGAATAAAATACTTCATAATGTAAAAGGGATCATTAGAATAGCTTCATTTTTCACCCCAAGTGTGAAAAGGCGCAAATTCATGAAGACAAGGTCATGTTTGACCAAGTCAACAGCGCTGCCATAGGAGGAGTGGCTTACTTAGGAAGCCAACACAGTGTGAATGAGGAAGAGGATATTTGGTGGAGGAAACCATAATGGATGGGGCCCATGGAGAGGAAGATTTCATTGTATAAAAGGAGAGCAAGGAAACCATTGCTATTCATGCTATTGATTATTGATTTCATTATCTATTCAGACAATTGTGCATTCTATACTGTTTAGCAAGAATTTCCAGGAGAAATTCTTGTTTAGGATTCTTCCACCTTCTTGAGAGGTCTCTTGAGGGATTGCTCAGATTTTCCTCACATCTAGGCTTGAGGCCAAGCATCCTCCATCAAGACAACATTATTTTTGTAGCAGAGTAATGCTATGTTGTTGGGTGTTCAGTGAGGGTTCACTACATCACTTCCTTCAGCTATTTTAAAAGGAAGAGCCTATCTTCCCTTTGAGATATCATATTGGAGGTATCCGGGAGCTTATTGCAGACTTTAGCATCAAGGCCAAGCATTTCTCTTCACCAACAGCGCAGTCCCTTCTCTAGATTGCGTTATTTATGAGTGTGCTTACAGTGGAGACTTGCTCCACATGTTTAGAGGGTGAGATCTTAGGTGAAAGGACCAAAATTTCACTCTAGAGATCCTTTGGATGAGATTCGGCCACTCATTACAACATCATCATCTATCTACATCCAGTTCTACTTCTGAGTTCCAGTTGCTACCCAACAATTCCGGCATTTCTGCAGATTTGCCATTTTGTATGTATTTCAACCAATCCATTTAAGAATTGTGTATTGTATGTTTCCAGGGGTTGAGATCTTGCTCCCCCTTCTAATTTGAGCTATCTATTTTCATACCCATAGATTAATGAAATTTTGCAGCAGTTCCTCTTCATGGATTGCGCAGTCATAGCTAGAGCTTCTCTTGTATAGCAATATTTCTTCATGTACCATGTATGTGTTTCATCGGGGCTGCATTGTCTAGCTTGAGAGATCATTTCCTCAAGTACTTGTATACATTTCTTTGTTGCTATCATCTAATGTACTGGTTATGTGGATATTCCGACATTTTGAGTTTTAATGCATTCACTGCTATTTCTACCTCATGTTTATGAATTGCTGAATCCCTGAAGGAGAAATATTTCAAGCTCTATAGACCGAGTCTACAGTGTTAGCTCCCTATAATTTGAAAGATTGGAAAAGTCAAACTGTAGAGAGAACACTATTTCAACCACTTTGGGATTCTAGGATCTAGCCCTCCTGAATCCGGAGAGGGATCTCTCCAATAAAGTGCAAAGATTGATTTATCTTTAAGGCTTTTGGTTTTGATATTAGGCTAGTTATGAAGACCGAGGGTTTTGTTTTGTTTTTGGATGGTTGAGCATGATTATTAGTTGAGTGGAAAGTTCTGAATGGAAAGAGTTTCAAAGGTGTGAAGTTGCAAGCAATCAAAACAAGCTTTGGCTAAAAATATAGATATAACGTTGGTTTTTAGTCCATTGGGCTATGGAGTCATAATAGGGATTTTAATTATGCAAAAATTCAAGAGTGATCCAAGGGGAAAGTCATCTATATCACAAGATCATTGAGATTAAATGATGGAATGGAAACAATAAAAGTGTTGGAGGGGTGGAAACTGATAATAATTTCAACAAGGATTTATAGTTAGTCCAAACAAGAAAAAGCCTTTAAGAAACTGTTTAAAACCAACCAAAGGGCAGGGCTCACCATAAACCTCTTTGGACAAGCTCATATTAAAGATAACTTAAGAGAGAAACAATCCAGTAATCCACTTAATTACTTTCAGAAAGGATGAAAACACATAAGATAAACAAAGTATAGCCTAAGATCAGATAAAATACTTTTAAATCTAGTCTACTTTTAGCATATACTTAGGGAAACTTTCGGAATTTACCTTTGGAGATTAGAAGCTAGAAACAGGGAAAACCATCACTTTTCTAGTATAAATTTAATAAGAAAATAATGAAAATAACATTCAAGAACGATGTTTAAAGCAAACAGTAGGACGAGGGAACGCCAGCATTCGTAACTACTTAAACTGTATTGCATCATTATTAAATAAACAAATTGGAGGAAAACATTGAGATAAAGCTTATCAGTCAGAGAAGGGTACTGTAAACAGTAAGTCCTAACTCTATGCTTGTTGTTCTTTATCAGAGAATAGTGGAAAATATGGCATACATGGAAGGAAAAACAATAACAAAGAAAGGGGCACTTCACCAGTGATATAGACCAGAATCCCAAGAAACAACTTGTATATTGAAGTCAAACCAGTTACATCTTTAAGTCCAATGTTTCAGTTTAGCAATCATCTTCACTTCTCAGCCTAACTTATCTAATCACAAACAGAGCTTTAGGAGCCTTTGAACACTATTTACAAGTAGAAGTTTCGAGCACAAGTATATTTCAAAGTTCTGAAACCAACAATATTTCATCTTCTACAGAAGTATTTATAGAAGATATGAGGAGGTGGGATGGATAAAAGATCTCCCAGGTTCAATTAATACAGATAAATGCTTCTCAGCCTTTGAGGGGCTTGATGGAGAAGTTCATAGATATTTCCTCTGTATTAATTGTTTTACATTTAACAAGTAAGCTTGGTGGAGAGCTTTTATTGAATTTAAGGCTCTGTGTCATCTCTGTAGTAACTCAGCAGATATTTTGCAATAAGTTCTTTGGATGAATTAACTGTTCGGTTGTTGTGAGGCAAATATCCTTCTGTTCTGATCATTACTCAGCCTCTGTTGAATGCTTTGAGGCTACAAGTGGCATCAGGTAGCTGAGAGGAATCAATTAGCCTCTTATGTGGCAGTGGAGGTATCCTCTGTCTGATAAATATTTATGATTTTCCTTTAAATATGGTTAATTTAGTGGATTAGGCTTTTGATTTTCGATCTTAGCCATAATCCACCAAACTGTGAAAATAATCTTCAATTTTGCCGTGGTTAGGTCTTCGACACCGATACTCTTTATTTCAATTATGTATTGTTGTGTCTTGTTGATGTGCAGGTGATACAGGGTTCATATGGCATCAATACTCATGATGTATTGACGAAATGTGGTATAGAACCCCGCAGAACGATCTTCCTCAATGAATGAAATCCTGGAGGATCATCATTCTTGGCTTCAATTTTTCGTTTTATATAATGGAAAGACCATTAAAACCTACAAAATACAAAAAATGTTATAAAATCCTGCATGGCTGGGTAAACTGCTTCAGAGGTTACGGATAAGAGTGTGGCCGTTGGATGAGAGCATCCAATGGTGGAGATTCGCTTACGGGGGTCAATGGAAAAAATAAACAAGGTGGAGGAAGGGTTAATAAGGGCTGTTGATCTGCAGAGGTCAACGATTGAGATCAGCTTAAAAAACATGATAAAGTGGGGCTGCATGTTTTAAGCCAAAGTCGGGAAAACTGATCTGGGCCGTCGGATGTTGACACGTGGACAACCCAGATGCAATCAGGGCAGAAAAATTGAATGGCGCCGATGCGATTGGCTTTGGGCCTTCGATCTGCAGATCAAATCGACGGTGGAGGGTGAATCGGGGAGTGACCAATTGGAGGGGAGCAATAAAATATTACAATGCGCCAATGGAAATCTCCGATGTGATACAACGCTGGCCATCGGATTGGCCCAAGATCAACGTTGGAGAAGGGCTCTGACTAATGAAAGAGCGGGACCACATTATAATATAAAAAATCAAAATTTTATTAAATACGAAGGTTTAATGGCTTGGGGCGGGTTATATATATGTGGCTTGGCGCCTGACTACAGGGGCCTTGGTTTTATATGAAAAGTAAAGGGACCGGGGCTATATATAAGGGTGCCAATCAGCATCGGAATGAGGGTGCGGGCTTTTCAATCTACCCATTCAACAAATCTCTGATGCGAGATTATATGGATCGTTGATCGGGGAAACAAATCAATGGTCTTTTTTCATTAAAAACATCGCATCGGTGCGCTTAGTTAAAACCATAGAAAAAGGGGTTTTTATGTATTTACAAAGGGAAAAAGTGATCAGGAAGGATTTATATGAAGTGTTAAGCACCCGATTGCGGGCCTTGTGGTTTATATAAAGTGGTAATAAGATCGGGGGTTTACATACAAAGGGCTAATTGCATTGGAGGCTTTTAACATGGAAAATAGACTTGCGTGCTCTGATTTTCTCCGATGCAATAAACGCCGAAAGGGTTTAGTGCTTGGTTCCAGCACCAAGGCATATGGTGGGGAAGTGGTTAGGACTTAGCCAAAAATGGGCTTAAGCCCATAGTCAAAAAACTTATTTTTTATGAAATTTTTCAAGGTTTTTGATGGATTTGGGGGTTTCGGGAAGGCTCAAAAATGAGTTTTAAACCTTGTAAAAGGATTTTTATGAAGGGGAAAGGGGAATAAATAAAAAATAGAGGAATCTGATGGGGGAAAAAGAGAATGAATTGAAGGTTAGTTTTGAGTGAAGGAGGGGGAAAAAAAGGGATTTTGCAGCAGTCCTTTCTCCATGGAAAACAACAGAATTTCTGAATTTTTTAAAAGGGAAACAGTAGTGAAGATTTTAATCAAAGGGCATGATGTCTTCATGAGTCTTCAAGAGATAACATTTTTAGCAATAAAAATTGTTTGTTGAAGGCTCCAACAAATGATTTAGCCACCATTTGATATGAAAAAAATTATAGGTGGCTAACAGTGGCTCCACATCGGGATGGTGCCTTCTTGAAGGCATCAAGAACTTCAGACTTGCATTCTCTGGGGGCTGATTAGTGCCTCGTCCATTGGGCTGCAAATTTATTCACTTGGATGATCTTCTTCTATTTGAAAATGTTAACAGCCATGAAAAACAATGGATCTTCATCAACACAAGCTTTCTACCTACCCAATCCTATTGATCTACCATTTTTTCTTCTTTAGAGTGCACTTGGATTAGCAATCTCTCTTACAACATTTTATTCTTTTGAAAGAAAAAATCTAATCTATTTCTACTTCTTATTTCTCCATGAAATCAGATTAAACAGTTGAGTTCATATGCTTCTCTACCTAATCTACTATCTGTTAGGATTAAACAGTCTAACAGATTTTTATTCACTAATTTCTAAAACAGAAATTTAAAAGCATACAAGTCAGGTTTGAACAGTCTAACTTGTAGCTAATATATGGCATGAAAAAACAAGCTGCACATAGATATTATTTTACAAAAAATTAAATCAAATGGAAGGCTTAAGATCTGAAAGTTTAAGCATGGCCTTCTCTTTTCTTCAGCTCTGATTTTAGACTTTTTTCGAGTTGTTTTTCCTTGTTCTCTGGTTCAGATTTTGAGCTAATTAGAACCATTTTTCTTCTATTTATGACTTAGAAATTTTAAACAATTAGGAGTCACTCTTCTTTTGGAAACTAAGGTTCAGATTTTGAGCTTTTTTGAACCTTTAATTTCTAGCCTAATCTACCTAACTGATAAGCCAAGATTAAACTGTTTGGCAAATCGAATTTAATAACCTATCAACAGTCAATTTAAAACTAATTAGTCATGATTAGGCTATATGACTAACTAGAAGTGTGTTTTTCAGGAGTGGCATTTGAGCTTGCACACTTGCACACTTTCAGACTTTATTTCTCTTTTTTGGTATGGGGCTGTACCTTTATTGTTTTTTACAATTTGCCCTCTTTTATTTCTTCTATTGTTTTTGTATATTTGATTTTTCTAACTTTGAATGCAATGATGGATGAAATATTTTACAATGAGAAAAAAGATAAAAAGGCTTCAAAACATGGCATGGATCAAGAGAAGTAATGTTTAAGAATCTTGCCATTGACAGGACCCCCAAACAGTTCAGCTCCATTCAACTCCTGCAAGAAAAAGGCATTGTTACCAGCAGCTGAATGAATGAGATAAGGGCCAAGCCATAAGTTGTCAAATTTTCCATGCTTGCCCTTGTCTTCCTTTCTTGAGTCCCACTTTAACACTTTGTCCCCAACATTGAAATTGCTGGCCTTTGTTCTTTTATCAAAAAGCTTTTTGATGTTGTCTTGCTTTTGTAATGCTTTGTTATAAACCTCCTTTCTGGTTTTCTGAAGGTGAATGGTCTGATTTATCCTTCTGATCATGTCATTATCTTCAGACTGCACTTCTTGAATGAACCTCATAATTGGTACACCAAGGCTGGTAGGAAAAATTGCATCAGTACCATACACAGGCTGGTAGGGTGACATGCCAATAGATTTTTTCAATGTCAATCTGTTAGCCCAAAGTGCATGAACAAGCTTTGTGTGCCAATATTTCTTGTTGTCCTCCAACAGCTTCTTGATTATGTTCACCAAAATCTTGTTTGAGGATTCTGCTAGTCCATTACCTTGAGGGTAATAGGCCGTGGAATGACCCAATGTTATCTGATATTTTTGACAGAATTCAACCATCTTCTTGGATCCAACTGCTGCTGCATTATCAATGATGATCTTCCTAGGACAGCCAAATCTAGAGAGAATATGGGTCTCAATGAATTTTACGATGACTGAGTCATTGGATTGCCTAGAAGGGATGGCTTCTATCCATTTGGTGAAGTAGTCTGTTGCAGTGAGAATCCATTTATGCTGGGCAGATGAGGGTGGATGGATTTCTCCTATGAATTCAAGTCCCCACTGTTGAAAAGGAGCTTCAACAGTGATTGGATGCAGAGGTAAGGGTAGCAGCTTTTTTCTTCCTTAAAAAATTTGGCACTTATGGCAGACAATGATCATCTTGTGTACATCAAGAAAGAGAGTGGGCCAATAGTAACCAAACCTTAGTATTTTTTTGGTTGTTGTCTTTCAGTAGAGGTGGCCTCCACATTCTCCTTCATGGAACTCGCACTTAACCTTCTCTGCATCATACTGAGGCAAACATTTAAGCAATATCCCACTTGCATTTTTCCAATAAAGACATTTATCTAAAATGTAATAGTTTACAGCTTTTAACTTCAAAAACCTTGCCTTCGTTTTTGATAAACTGGGAGGTGTATTCAAATTAAGAAAAACATATAGAATATCAGCATACCAAGAGGAATTCATAAAATGATTTTCAACAATGGGAGTTGAGAGTTCCTCTTGTTCATCTAAAGCATCAATGATATTAATATCAAGAACTTCAAAACTGGATTCAACCATTAATCTAGCTAGACCTTGGCCTTTGATGAGTTTAGTGGGCTTGATCTCTAAATCATATTCAAGAATAACAACTATCCACTTACCTCTCTTACCATTTGGGTCCTGTGTTAGAATGTATTTCACAACTGAATTTGGGACAAAGGCAATGATGTGTGAGTGAAGGATGTATACTCTGAAGTCTTTTAAAGCTTTGACCAAAGCAAAAGCTTGCTTCTCCATAATGTTATACTTCAAAGGAGCATCTCTCAATGCCTTGTTGAAGAATGCAATAGGCTGCTCTTGTCCTTGTGGATTTTTCTGTAAAAGGACAACAGCTATTGTATGTTCTGATGCAAATGAAAAAAAAAAAATCTTTTGAAAAATCAGGGCTTATTAGAACCGGTGTTTTGGTTAACGCTTGTTTCACCAGTTCAAAGGAATTATTTGCTTCCAAGGTCCATTTTACCCCTTTCTACTTCTTCAGCATGTTTGTAATGTTTCTAAGGAGCTCAACCAAGTTGGGTCTGAACCTTCTCAAGAAATTAATCTTTCCGATGAAAGATTGGAGTTCCTTGATGTTTCAAGGATGAGAGATTTGCAATATGGCCTCGATCCTCTTTGTATCTATCTTAATACCCTCTTCTGAAATAATGTGCCCAAGAATTTTACCTTGTTGGAGCCCAAATAGTGTTTTCTTAGGGTTTAAAGATATCCCAAACTTTCTGCATTTCTCGAAAACTTTCCTCAAATGTTCTAAGTGCTCTTCATTTGTCTTTGAAAACACAGTGACATCATCAAGGTAAATAATGAAGAAGTAGCCTAATTCCTCCGAGAATGCTATGTCCATGGCTCTCTGAAAGGTTGCTCCAGTGTTCATTAGACCAAAGGGCATTTTCACATACATGAAAGTGCCCCAAGGAGTAGTAAATGTTGTCTTTAATTAATCATCAAGGTGGACTAAAATCTGATTGTACCCTGAATAGCCGTCTAGCAAAGAAATTATTTTGGAACCAACTACCCTTTGTAAAATATGGTCCATCTTGGGTAAAGGGTAGTTATCCTTCAATGAAGCTTTGTTTAAGTCTCTAAAGTCTATACAAAGCCTAATCTCTCCTGTTTTCTTCCTAACTAACACCAGATTAGACACCTACTCAGAATATCTAATAAGGACAATAATACCAGCTTCATACATTTTCTTAATCTCCTTCTCAACCAAAGGTAACTGAATAGTGTTTATTCTGCGCAGTTTCTGCTTAAATGGCTTTTGGTTTTCCTTAAAAGGGATTTTGTGCTGAATTATTTCAGTGTCATAGGATTTCATATCCTCATAACTCCACGCAAAAACATCAGAAAATCCTTAAACAAATCTATATATTTGAGTTTAATGCGAGCTGGTAAAGTCTTAGACAATTTGATCATCATTGGTTTCTGTTCACTGCTTATATTACACTCTTCAACTTCAGTATCTACAGGCTCCAATTTTGGCTTCTTGGCCACATCGTTGAAATCAAACAACTCTTCTAAAGGGGACATACCCTTAGAAAAACTTTGATTTTCAGACTGTAGAGTCTCTAAATCCTCTGTTTCTAACTCTGCAATCATTTCTGTTTTGTTTTCAAGTCTGCTCGACAATAGATTTAGATCAGCAAGCTCGGGAGATGGTTCTTCTTCACCAAGAAAATTTTCTTCACTAGGGAAGTCTATTTCATAGTCTGAATCCGAACTTGGTAGTTCGAATTCATTTCTGAACTGCATAAAGTCTTCTATTTGTTTGTCTCCGTCGAAAACTTGCCAATATTTGTCATTATCAGGGACAGCTGGTCTAAATTTAATTTGAGTTGTGCATTCTTTGGTTTCATATGGCGTTAAGCATGTCCTAGCAGAAAAGTCCAAACTGTGGGCCATGATATTTTTTCTTCTTGGGACGAAAATTAAATGGGATTCCTCAAAATTTTTAAGCAAATCCACGACATCGTTTCGGTAGGCTCTAAGTCTCGGGTGATTAGCGTTGTATTCCCCGTTTACTTGCCTGATAATTAGTTCTGAATCCCCATGCACTTTAATTCTTTTGGCACCTAACGTTTTCAACAAATGTAAGCCTAAAAGAAGGGATTCATATTCCGCTATGTTATTGGAACACTGAAAGTTTAATCTACAGGAAAGGCTTTCTGTGTGGTTGTTTTCAGTGTTGCATATCCAGACACCTGCACCAGCATTGCTCCTAGTGCAATACCCATCAAAGTTCATACTCCACAGAGGATTAGTTTTGGGTTCTTCAGTTTGGTTACTATCCTCTTCAACTAAAGTGCTTTCGGTTTGTTCTTGAAAATCAACACTCAGTTGATTCTGTTTTAATTCCTCAGGTTTTTAGTTAAGTTGAGGAATTATTTCTTGACTTTCAAGGTTAAAAAGTGATGGACGCATGATTTGTATTTCAAGACCGGTGTGTTGTTTGCTGCAGTTTACGGGTTCAGCAAACTGTTTTGAAACTACTGTGGTGTCTTCCTCCTCCTCTCTATCGGCGAATAATTCAGTTAAAGTGACTTGTGCACTAAATGTTTCATCGTTAAATAGGACAAATGAATCGAGGCCTGTATTTACAGAATACAGAGGAGAGTTTTGCAGTCTGTCTTGACTAGTCACCATGTACTGCTTATGGGACTCCCTATAAAGTCTTCTTGTTTGATTAAACACAGGGATGGTCGCATAGGTCATGTCCATCTGCATAGTTCCTTGTAACTTAGCCCCCCAAGATCTAGATAAAAACATGCCATACTTTGGGGGCACATCAGCCACAACAATATCCATGACCAAACATTTGGCTGGAATCTGGGCTAAGTTAACGCAGAGGTATTTAATTAAACCTAAACATTTTACTCTGCTTGAGTCAAAGGAGTAAAGGTATTTATAAGGTCTGGTGATTTCTAGACCCAGGCTCTCCATTACAGCTTTTGGCATTAAATTGTGAGAGGCCCCTGAGTCATGCATAGCGTTATGCAAAATCTTGTCATGAACATTTAAACTTACATAAAAGGGAGGAACAGGTCCCTCTTGATATCTACCTTCAATCTTAGGACGAAAAATAAGTTCTTGTTGGTCATCGTTAAGATTGACTGTATCATTATTATCCTCTATGTTTAAAGCCTTAAAAATTTAGGTTCTGTATACGTTTTGGCAGAGATCTTAATTCTAGAAATTTCCTGCTCCAAACTGAAAGGAATTTGATTCTTTGAAGTGCTTGTCTTAGCCTTATTAACTGCCACTCTGTCAGCAAAATCTGTTTGCTGATTTGTTCTATTTACATTTGAAAAAATTGTATCACAGGAGTACCAACTGAGGTGTTAGTAATACTAAGGTATGCACTCTGTTTTTCATTGTTTTGAGTGCCTTTATCTTTACCTTTATCAGAATTTCCAGCCATTGCTTTGTCCTTTTGTTTCACAATTTTTGGTTTATTTACAGTGCTGTTTGGTGATGATTTTTTAGAGGTTTTGGTTTTGGGAGTTTGTTGATTGCTTTTACTCCTAAGGTCATAATCTCTTTGAGACTCTATGATGAAATTCTCCATGTCTTGATAATAGCTTTCATCCTCATCTCTTTTATCATCATAGGGTGTATAAAGACCTTGTTTTCTATCATAATGAACCTCAAAGTCATCATTATCTACTCCCAACATATTGATATCGTCTTCCTCGGTTTTTCTATTGTGTCCTCAACCTCACTTACATAATTTTTATGAAAGGGAGGAGTGATCTGTTGATCATCTTCCCTTGGTCTATTTTGGGGTTGGTTTCTCCTAAAATTCTGATTCTGGTTCTGATTTCTATTTTGAGGAGCAGTTTGGTTTTGACTTACTTGTGCTCTCTCAAGAATGCTCATTTTCTTCATCATCTCCTCCATCATTCTTTCCATATTTGAGCTGGAAGTGGAAGGTGTGGATTCTTCTCTGAAGGACACTCTCTTCTCATTCTTCATTCTTGCTCTTTTCTCCATTAAGTTAACTTCCACAACAAGAGCCCCTTTCTTCATATCTTCAAGAGTTAGAGGGTCTCTTTCTCTCAGATGATAGGCCATTTCAGGGTCAAACCCTTCAGGAAACTTGTTTAACGCTGAGCCTTGTGGAGATGTTAAATCTGGGGGAAGTGCATTACACACACTATTAAATCTAGTGCAGTAAGCTTGTACACTTTCTCCTGTATTTCTTTGGAGATTTTTATAATCGGAAAGTATTTGAAGAGGATTTTTCCTTACTTCCCATTTATTTAAGAATGTCTGTTGGAAGGCTTGAAGATCATTTATACTGTGGGGGGCTAAGCCTTTGAACCATTTTCGTACTTCTCCCCCTAAACTCTGAGCAAATAGCCTAAGTTTGACAGAATCATCATCAATTTAATTTCTGTCAAAGTAGTCATTTATTTTATCACATGTTGTGATGCAGTAGTAGCATTACTAGCATCATACAATGGTATTTTGGACTGATACTCCTATGGAAGATTAACTAATGGTACAGGAAGGACTAAGGGAGCATACCATGCTGCCATGATATGTGGTGGGGGTGGATTTACAATAGGTGGATTAACAAGAGGGAAAGTGGGCTGTAATGAAGTGGTTTGGACAATGGATGTAGGATGAGCAGAAGTGGATGGTACAGTGGTAGATTGCTGAGCCGACCTTGGATGAGAGACACCTAAATTGAAAAGGAAATGTAAATCAGGTGGTGTTGTTTCTCTACTACCAAGATGTTCACTTGTTTCCGGGGATGAAAGTGAAAACTCAGAATCTAGATGATCTAAATCATCAAGAGACCTAGTTCTAAATGGATTTCTTAAGTCTTCTTGTGATTGTTGTAGAGTTGCAAGATTTTTAGGAACTGAATTAGCTCTCAAGGGTGATCTGAAAACAGTTGAAAATTTTATCTTAGGAGACTTCCTAAGGATACTTTCTGGGTTATCAACTATCTCAGGTGGGGTTGGGTCAGGATAAGCTCTAGTATGAATCTTTCTAGTAGCCACTATGCTGTGTTTTTCAGACCCAACTGAAAAAGAAACGTTTAACCGGATATGACAATATTTAAGAGGTTAACTGATCTGTTTTAAACAAGACACTTTAATCCTAAAATCCTCTAACTGAGTTAAAATGATGTTAAGATGATAATGGTTCTTCTCAGTGGAGTCTTAAGGTCTGTTTAGGATTGTGGAGTCGCCAAGTGGAAGTTTTTAGCTCTTTTGGAGGTAAAAGGTTGTATGGTCCACCACCATGTTTATTGAATACCAATCTGAAATATTTTTTGGGTTTCCGAGTTATTTTTCTGTCCTATTGGTTCTTAAGAGTGTCCTAAATCTATTTCAAAACTTAGCTATGGTTATGAGACAAAGACAGTCTACTCCTATGGCTAAGCTAACTGATTCTTCAAGGTTAGATAAACTCCTATGAGAATCCTAGGGTTTGCCTAGTTTTTCACTGATTCAAATAAGTTTCATCATGATTACCGTTTGCTTGGTAGTGCTTGAAAAGGGCTGCTTTTACTCACGAGGTTTTATGAAGTGTTTAAGGGAACCTAAGATGAAATTTGACTCAGTCCCTAATGGAGTCACCAGAGATGTTAGCTGCTGGTGGCTCAGTTGGCTAATAGAACAAATGTCAGTTAATCAAAGGATTTCTGGTATCTTATGATTTCTTTAAACTGAAAATTACTCAAAACTCCCCAGTGGAGTCACCAGAGATGTTAGTTCCCTGTAATTTGCAAGATTGGAAAAGTTAAACTGCAGAGAGAACACTATTTCAACCACTTTGGGATTTTAGAATCTAGCCCTCCTGAATTCGGAGAGGGATCTCTCCAATAAAGTGCAAAGATTGATTTATCTTTAAGGCTTTTGGTTTTGATATTAGGATAGTTATGAAGACCAACGGTTTTGTTTTGTTTTTGGATGGTTGAGCATGATTATTAGTTGAGTGGAAAGTCCTAAATGGAAAGAGTTTCAAAGGTGTGAAGTTGCAAGCAATCAGAACAAGCTTTAGCTAAAAACATAGATATAACGCTGGTTTTTAGTCCATTAGGCTATGGAGTCATAATAGGGCTTTTAATTGTGAAACAATTCAAGAGTGATCCAAGGGGCAAGTCATCTATATCACAAGATCATTGAGATTAAATGATGGAATGGAAAAAATAAAAGTGTTGGAGGGGTGGAAACTGATAATAATTTCAACAAGGATTTATAGTCAGTCCAAACAAGAAAAAGCCTTTAAGCAACTGTTTAAAACCAACCAAAGGGCAGGGCTCACCATAAACCTCTTTGGACAAGCTCGTATTAAAGATAACTCAAGAGACAAAAAATCCAGTAATCCACATAATTACTTTCAGAAAGGATGAAAACACATAAGATAAACAAAGTATAGCCTAAGATCAGATAAAATACTTTTAAATCTAGTCTGCTTTCAGCATATACTTAGGGAAACTTTCAGAATTTACCTTTGGAGATTAGAAGCTAGAAACATGGAAAACCATCACTTTTCTAGTCTAACTTTAATAAGAAAATAATGAAAATAACATTCAAGAACGATGTTTAAAGCAAACAATAGGACGAGGGAATGCCAACATTCCTAACTACTTAAACCGTATTGAATCATTCTTAAATAAACAAATTGGAGGAAAAAATTGAGATAAAGATTATCAGTCAGAGAAGGGTACTGTAAACAGTAAGTCCTAACTCTATGCTTGCTATTCTTTATCAGAGAATAGTGGACAATATGGCATACATGGAAGGAAAAACAATAACAAAGAAAGGGGCACTTCACCAGTGATATAGACCAGGATCCCAAGAAATAGCTTGTATATTGAAGTCAAACCAATTACATCTTCAAGTCCAATGTTTTAGTTCAGAAATCATCTTCACTTCTTAGCCTAACTTATCTAATCACAAACAGAGCTTCAGGAGCCTTTGAACACTATTTACAAGTAGAAGTTTCGAGCACAAGTGTATTTCAAAGTTATGCAACCAACAACGTTTCATCTTCTAGAGAAGTATTTATAGAAGATATGAGGAGGTGGGATGGATAAAAGATCTCCTAGGTTCAATTAATACAGATAAATGCTTCTTAACCTTTGAGGGGATCGATGGAGAAGTTCACATATATTTCCTCTGCATTAATTGTTTTACATTTAAGAAGTAAGCTCGGTGGGGAGCTTTTATTGACTTTAAGGCTCTGTGTCATCTATGTAGTAACTCAGTAGATATTTTGCAATAATTTATTTGGCTGAATTAACTGTTCAGTTGTCGTGAGGCAAATATCCTTCTGTTCTGATCATTACTTGGTCTCTGTTGAATGCTTTGAGGCTACAGGTGGCATTAGGTAGCTGAGAGGAATCAATTAGCCTATTATGTGGTAGTGGAGGCATCCTCTGTCTAATAAATATTTATGATTTGCCTTTAAACATGGTTAATTTAGTGGATTAGGCTTTTGATTTTCGATCTTAGCCGTAATCCACCAAACTGTGAAAATAATGTTCAATTCTGCTGTGTTTAGGTCTTTGACATTGATACTCTTTATTTCAATTATGCATTGTTGTGTCTTGTTGATGTGCAGGTGATACAGGGTTCATATGGCATCAATACTCATGATGTATTGACGAAACGTGGTATAGAACCCCGCAGAACAATCTTCTTCAATGAATGAAATCCTGGAGGATCGTCATCCTCGACTTCAATTTTTCGTTTTATATAATGGAAAGACCATTAAAACCTGCAAAATACAAAAAATGTTATAAAATCCTGCGTGGCTGGGTAAACTGCTTCAGAGGTTGCGGATAAGAGTGTGGCCGTTGGATGAGAGCATCCAATGGTGGAGATTCGCTTACAGGGGTCAATGGAAAAAATAAACGAGGCGGAGGAAGGGTTAATAAGGGCCATTGATATGCAGAGATCAACGGTCGAGATCAGCTTTAAAAACATTATAAAGCGGGGCTGCATGTTTTAAGCCAAAGTCGGGAAAACTGATCTGGGCCGTCGGATGTTGACACGTGGACGACCCAGATGCAATCGGGGCCTTGCGATCAGCGGAGGGAAAAAATGAATGGCGCCGATGCGATTGGATTTGGCCCGTCGATCTACAGATCAGATCGAAGGTGGAGGGTGAATTGGGGAGTGACCAATCGGATGGGAGAAATAAAATATTACAATGCGCCAATGGAAATCTCCAATGTGATACAGTGCTAGCCATCGGATTGGCCCAAGATCAACAGTGGAGAAGGGCTCTAACCAATGAATGAGAGGGACCACATTATAATATAAAAAATCAAAATTTTATTAAATACGAAGGTTTAATGGCTTGGGGCGGGTTATATATATGTGGCTTGGCGCCTGACTGCGGGGGCCTTGGTTTTATATGAAAAGCAAAGGGACTGGGGCTATATATAAGGGTTCCAATCGACATTGAAACGAGGGTGCGGGCTTTTCAATCTACCCATTAAACAAATCTCTGATGCGAGACTATACGGATCATTGATCGGGGAAACAAATCAACGGTATTTTTTCATTAAAAACATTGCACCAGCGCGCTTAGTTAAAACCATAGAAAAAGGGGGTTTTATGTATTTACAAAGGGAAAAAGTGATCGGGAAGGATATATATGAAGTGTTAAGCGCCCGATTGTGGGCCTTGTGGTTTATATAAAGTGGTAATAAAATCGGGGGGTTACATATAAAGGGCTAATCGCATCGGAGGCTTTTAACATGGCAAATAGACTTGCGTGCTCCGATTTTCTCCGATGCGATAAGCGTCGAAAGGGTTTAGTGCTTGGTTCTAGTACTAAGGCATATGGTGGGGAAGTGGTTAGGACTTAGCCAAAAAGGGGCTTAATCCCATAGTCAAAAAACTTATTTTTTATGAAAATTTTCAAGGTTTTTGATGGATTTGGGGGTTTTGGCAAGGCTCAAAAATGAGTTTTAAACCTTGTAAAAGGATTTTTATGAAGGGGAAATGAGAATAAATAAAAAAATAGAGGAATCTGATGGGGGAAAAAGAGAATTAAATGAAGGTTAGTTTTGAGTGAAGGAGGGGGAAAAAAAGGGATTTTGCAGCAGTCCTTTCTCCATGGAAAACAACATAATTTCTGAATTTTTTAAAAGGGAAACAATAGTGAAGATTTTAAACAAAGGGCATGATGTCTTCATGAGTCTTCAAGAGATAACATTTTTAGCAATACAACTTTTTTCTTGAAGGCTCCAACAAATGATTTAGCCACCATTTGATAGGTGGCTAACATATAGATGGCCAGGTAGCCTCTGGATCTCATCCTTTTTCAAAGGTGACATATCCAGTAAATGCCCCTGCAGTCAATATCTGGAATAGAAACTTGATATTCCTAAAAAACGGATATTACAGTGGTATCAAAGCATGATCTCTGGCTCAGCCTGTGAGTCTAAGCCAAAGAAGATCAATATGATGAAAAATATGAGTTTACTCTCATCTATTTTCAGATCCAGAGAGAACCTCTCCGAGGAGGTTAAGGAGGATGAAGAAGGAGAAATGGAAGGACCATGAAATTCCTATTCTCACAGAGAAAAAGGCCAGAAGCATGAAGAACACTTGGAATTCAAAATTCTAATTGAGTAACTTGCTGAGTATCAGGAAAACCCTAGAGCTATAACCTTGCCATAGTTTATTCAGTAGAAAGAAGAAAGAAGACCCCTCAGCTATGGGATGATGGGAGGCAATAGATTTCTATTGTCCACATTTGATGGATCAATCACAAGTGCAACAGAAGTTTGGGTGAAGAAGCTAGAGGCTTTCCTCCTACTACATCCTGTAGTAGACAGATAGGCTGTAGAAATTACAACATTGCACCTTGAAGGTGAAGCAAAGAGTTGGTGGATCAGCCATCTGAGCCATACAAGGGTTTCTACTCTTGTTGATTTTTCTCAAAGATTGATCAGTAGATTTAGCCGGAAGAGGGAGGAGCCCTCACCACCAACTAATGAGGCATGTACCAGCGCTGTTGAGATCATGGAGGAGTAGCCTTCATCTTCAACAGTTTGGGAATCCAACACTCATGAGAAGGAAACTCTTGTAGCCCTGCAAAGAGCTTCAATTTTCACCAAGGTATGACTGAACATCCATCTCTTGTCATTTCAGCAAACACTTTGGATGGGTCTATATCATTGCATGCAGTTGATCTAGAGTAGCATAATCGCACTGCATTGGGCAATGATGGAGGAAGGAGGAAGCAATCCTCATGTGAGAATTCAGAGAGAAGCTTCATTCAGGAAGCCATGAAGGACATGCATGAGGAGGAGATCTTCCAGAGAGATTTCAGTAGAGGTGCACTCCCACACATCATGGAGTGCAAGATTCTTCATCAGTTTGAGGAGGTACTTCCCTTCTCACAGGAACAGATAGCAGATGGAGGAAATCTTCGAATGGATAACATCTCTCATGATTGTGTTAGACATTCCTTGAGCCATACACATCATGATGGGAGGTTTTTTCCTACCACCTATTTGGATCCTCATAGGGTCAAATTGATCCTCAGGAAGAATGAATTTCGAGGTCCCATTAAATGCAGGAGTTTGATTTGGGATGATGGTAGCCCTCATGGGAGGAGTACCAAGATGAAGGGTGGAAGAAGACATCCACAATTGGTTGAGTGGATGTGGATGGTAAGCAAGAAGCTGGTAAGCTACTTGCAGATTTATGATACCGGGCAACAGGAGGCTTGGCTGTGTTGGTTACTCTTGAAGGAGTTTGGCCATCACTTGGCATACTCTCTTTCCAAGGGTATGAGGATGGAGAAGATGTGGCAGGATGCTGGCATCATTGAGCATCAAAGAGTATGGGTACATAGTGATGATGCAACATTCATATCATACACTATGTATTCATCATATATCTTGTATGATGAGAGCATGAGGAAGCAACAAAAACAGTTGTTGCTGGGGTTATTCTTCGGAGAGCAAGGGAAGATTTGCTCTCACTTCTTGTATGATGTTGCAGGAGTAGGATATGGCACTATCATGGTGCAAAGGGGATACTCCTTGGCCCTTGGAGATCAGTGATCACTTCCACCTTGGGAGAGATTCCACATTTCCAGCAACATTATTGGAGGGTTGCCCATTTATGTTGGAGAAGCTGAGGGCAACAGCGCTGTGCCATCTAGAGATTATCTAGTGCCTCATGCAGAGGAAGGAGGAGCTCTTGCTCCAAGTAGAAGGATGCTTGCATCTTTTCAAGGAAGTCCCCAGGATCTCAGGTATGGATATCAAGGCTATGGATATAAAGGCACAATTCATGTTTTACATGTGCCATTGTTGAGGAGGTGTGGAACCATGGAGACACCAGGGGGAGATAGGAAGGATAACCATCAGGATGTGATGAGGAGCCCACATCCCTGTCTATCTTATGTGGTTGATTCACCTAAGAGGGTGATTGGATTGCACAGTGGGAGTATGGAAAAACTTGTTCATTCATATATGCAGTCACCTTTTGATGATTATGTCTCATTGCATGGAGACATTTTGCTGGGGAACCCACTAGATCAGCAGATGATGAGAGATGCTTCACATGTTGAGGCACCATTCATTGATTTTAGGAGGGTGGAGACCTTGGGAGATAGTTTTACAATGCTGAGAGACTTGGGTAGACTTAGGGAGGAGAGACATGCTCTCTCAACATCATTTGTGCCCACTCTCATTTCATATTCTGCGCTGTGGTAGAAGCAGTAGGGGAAGGTTAGCAGCCTTCCAAGTTGCATCTTTGGCATAGGAGATGTCAAAGAAGGAGATGACCATGTGACATATATCCTTCATGAGGAGTCATTAGCAATGTCACTATGGAGGATAGATCCATGTTGGAGCTCCAGCTTGTTGGTGGAGTATTCCCAGGATCATCTTGCTTGCATGATATTGACAGATCAACATATAAGGAGATGCATAGATCATGTGAAAATGGAGGAGATACATAACTCTTTGGAGGAGTTAGCACTGCCACATCTTTTCTCTTCGAGGATGAGAGGAGATTCATTTTGGTTTTCAAGTTCCTGTGGTTATTGTTTATTGAAGAGTTTGCCAGATTATCCATAGTCTTACGAAACACTTGTCGAAGTTTCGAATCCCAACGGGGATCCAATGTCCTGAAGATGGATCCCCATTGGGATTCAAAATGTCGACAAGTGTTTCGTAGGAGATTTATTCTTAAACCACTCCATTTGCATACACAAAACTTATGGTAAGGGTATTGTTTTTTTGCATGATGATTTGTATATTCATCCCTTGACCATACATGTACAGAATGTTGCTCCAAGAAGGAGCATTCTTCTTTCTAGACCCCATGGTCTACTTGAGGCCATGAGCACTATTGGTGACCACTCCCTAGGAGGACTTGGGGGGGAAATGTATTTTGGAGGACATGCTCACCTTGCACCATACATCATGCACTTTCTCCATACATTTGAGAAGAGTAGGACAGCAAGCAAGTGGTTGAGAGGCCACACTTTTTTGTCATACTCTTTTGCAGTTGAGGGTCAAACTGAATTGGTTACAATTGAGGGAGCATTTTCCTTCTCCCTTGTCACACATGACAACAAGCATGGTTTTCATTATGGTTCATTAATTTTTTGTTGTCTTTTTATTTTATGAGAGCACGATTGGGGGAATGGCACATTGGTTGGATGTGTCCCTTAGGGGAGAGATCTCCCACATTATTTGCATTGCATGTTCTAATGGGAGCATGAGAGCATAGGTGGCCACTATAGCAAAACATTTGTTACCTTTTGAGGTGAGCCATGTGATTTAGTGGATACCATATGATGATGACTTCCAACTCATCACATATGAGATGATTTGGGATAGGATGTTGCATAACGCTGGAGAAGATATCCTTGGAGGTCTAGTCTTCACCTTGCCACTAGAGGGCAACATTATTGCAGCCCAAGATCAACATATACTCTGCACTTATCCTAAGTGGAGAGGAGGAAAACGTGGGGTAGGCTATTTTTTCTACCAATATCAGATTTTCAGCCCACCTATATTGCCAGAGCCAAAGGTGGAAGATGATTGTCAGGAGTTGCCATGTTGGGAGGTGACTCCATTTGTATGGATGATTGCTTGGGGATGGAGGATCCACTTGAGGAAGATGTTCCTCAACACATTTCAGACTCCATGCCTTAAGTGGAGGTTTTTCCAGTTCTATCCTTGCAGTTGCTTGAGGACAAGCAACATTTGGGAGGGGAGGACTGTAATGTTCCCATTTTAGCACATGGCTAAATGGAACATTAAAATTTTGCTTTTATCATATTACAGCTAAATAAATGGGCAAGGAGGCCCATGCTTATGGAAAACATGAATAAAATCCTTCATAATGTAAAAGGGATAATTAGAATAGCTTAATTTTGCACCCCAAGTGTGAAAAGGGGCAAATGCATGAAGACAAGGTCATGTTTGACCAAGTCAACAGCGCTGCCATAGGAGGAGTGGCTTACTTAGGAAGCCAGCGCAATGTGAATGAGGAAGAGGATATTTGGTGGAGGAAACCCTAATGGATGGGGCCCATGGAGAGGAAGCTTTCATTGTATAAAAGGAGAGCAAGGCAACCATTGTTATTCATGCTATGGATTATTGATTTCATTGTCTATTCAGACAATTGTGCATTCTTTGCTGTTTAGCAAGAATTTCTAGGAGAAATTCATGTTTAGGATTCTTCCACCTTCTTGAGAGGTCTCTTGAGGGATTGCTCAAATTTTCCTCACATCCAGGTTTGAGGCCAAGCATCCTCCATCAAGACAACGTTATTTCTGTAGCAGAGTAATGTTGTGTTGTTGGGTGTTGTAGTGAGGGTTCACTACATCACTTCCTTTAGCCATTTTCAGAGGAGGAGCCTCTCTTCCTTTTGAGATATTAGATTGGAGGTATCCCGGAGCTTATTGCAGACTTTGGCATCAAGGCCAAGCATTTCTCTTCACCAACAGCGCAGTCCCTTCTCTAGACTGCGTTATTTCTGAGTGTGTTTGCAGTGGAGACTTGATCCACATGTTTAGAGGGTGAGATCTTAGGTGAAAGGACCAACCTTTCACTCTAAAGATCCTTTGGATGAGATTCAGCTACTCATTGCAACATCATCATCTATCTACATCCAGTTCTATTTCTGAGTTGCAGCTGCTGCCCAGAAACTCTGACATTTCTGCAGATTTGCCATTTTGTATGTATTTTAGCCAATCCTTTTAAGGATTGTGTATTGTATGTTTCCAGGGGTTGAGATCTGCTCCCCCTTCTTATTTGAGCTATCTATTGTCATATCCATAGATTAATGACATTTTGCAGTAGTTCCTCTTCATGGATTGCGCAGTCATAGCCAGAGCTTCTCTTGTATAGTAGTATTTCTTCATGTACCATGTATATGTTTCATCGGGGCTGCATTGTCTAGCTTGAGATATCATTTCCTCAAGTACTTGTATACATTTATTTGATGCTATCATCTAATATACTGGTTATGTGGATCTTCTGGCATTTTGAGTTTTAATGCATTCATTGCTATTTCCAGCTCATGTTTATGAATTGCTGAATCCCTGAAGGAGAAATATTTCAAGCTCTATAGACAGAGTCTGCAGATGGCCGTGTAGCCTCTGGATCTCATCCTTTTTCAAAGGTGAAATATCCAGTAAATGCCCCTGCAGTCAATCTCGGGAATAGAAACTTGATATTCCTAAAAAAGAGATATTACAAGAATTATTCAATCAAACCTCGCAGAGGAAAACATTTGAGCAATAGAAGCAGACAGACCTAAGGTGCCTCTAACATCATATCTTAGCCTAAATTTTTTGTTCTAATGCAAGAGAAAAGATAGAAAAATATGAGAAAATAAGGAAACAATAACTAGATTAGAGCAACATCACCATTAACTTGGTTCATGAATCCTATGAAGGTACTTGATCCATTGATGCTTAGTCCAAAAACAATCACACAACTCCAAAGCCAATTTCTTCACAACTCCAAGTCTATGTATTCGTCTCAAAAACAACCAACCAACAAACATGAAGCCTCCATGCAGTACTTAACTTGCAAAGGAGGAGAAAAACCATAGCTAGGGTTCCAAAATGTCATTAATTACACATTTCAGTCATTTTGTCCTACGAGACCATGCAAGGCCCAAGGCACAAATATTTCAAACTCATAAATGCAAAAATAACTTATAAGCTAACCTCTGAGAAAATTTGGGAATCATTTGAACTTTAAGGCATCTCAATAACTTTCAAAATATCTCCAAATGCCTTTTGTTGACTTTCTGGCAAGGGCGTAGCACCAAAACTAGAAAAATAGCTTGAGTTGCAGCTGAGTTTTGGAGGCCTTCCCAATGTCCAAATGAGCTCCATGATAGCTCATTAGAAAGCATGTCCTATATAGTTTCCAAATATTCCTTTTTTTTCCAGATTGGTGCCAATTGTATTATTCAAAAACCACTTTTTCCAAGACTGCTAAGGGCGCCAACAATGCTGAAAATAGGGCAGAAAGGTGTTTTTTAGCTTGTTTTTGTCCCTTTTTAGGGACCAGTTCTGCTCCAAATGAATTGAAAATTTATGAGGGTGATGTCCTTAGCCTAAGGATCATGAAAATGTAATTTTTTTCTCAAATGGGTGCCCCAAAAAAGAGCACAACGCCAGTGGCGCTGTGCGCTTGGCCCTTTTTTTGCTCGCTAACTATCAAAATTTCAAAAAGTACAAAAATTTGTCAAAATTGGATTTTAGCTTGCTTATCATGTTTGGGAAGCTTGAAGGGATACATCAACAAGGATATCCAGCTTGCATTTCTCCTTTACCTCTTTTAGGACTTGAATATTTGCAAGGGCTCTTTTGAGCTTGGCCCTTGCAATTTTGTTCCTCATGGCATAATGCTTTGCCGTCTTCTTCTATATGTTAATGTTACTTTGTGCCTTCTCAAGTTGATCCTCTAGGTGTACATTGGCTCTCTCTAGCCAATATTCCCTGTCATAGCTGATCTCCATGCCAATGCTATCTCTTGCTCTCTTTCCTTGGCTAAAGCCTTCTTTAAACCAATTGTCCTTGGCCTCTTCCTATGAAGCAGTTCTTCCTCATCCTCACTGTCATCAAGAGTTCCCAAGGTTTCATCTAGCTTTGCCTTGGATTTTCTAGCCTCTTTTCGAGTTCTAATAGCTCAGAACTCATTGATGGTCTTCTCTGTCTCTAACTGTCGGTTTTCCACCTCGAGGAAGTTTATTACATTCTTAGCCCTACCAAGATTGGTTTGTAACTCTCTAATCTGGGCATCCTTGCTCTTGAGTAGAATGTTTGTGATCCTCTCCTCATTCTCATCATCACTGTCAAGGTGAATTAGTTGAAACTCTTGCTCGGTTTCATGCTGATCTTCCTCCTCATTGACAATGACCTTTTCCTTACCTTTATCAAGTTGTTTTGTTGATGACGAAGGGAGGGCCCCTTCGACAATATGTGGAGCAAACACCTGCCTATGACCTCTTTGATAGGTCAAAGGAAAAGGCTCTATGTCAACCATCTTAGTGTCATTTGTCTCACTGCCCTCATCACTGCCATCTGCCTCATTACTCTCTTCACTGTTTGATGTTGTGGTGTCATGAGATGAGGGTGAAGGGATGTGGGAAGATGATGAAGGAGGATCATCACGGGGTGAAGGAATGTGAGTGGATGGAGATGTATGATCAGAAGGAGGTGATGGAGGAGTGGATTCTGGAGGATGGGATGATGAGGGGACATTTTGTTGATGATGGGCTTGTGGAGAAGTGAACACCTCATTGGCAATAAAGGTCTCCCATGGAACACCTTTCTGCTGTAGTTGGTGCATAGCAACCATTTTGATAAGTGAGTGATGGAAGTGAATTTGCATTTGTTGAGGATAGTCTCTCTTTTGCACCATGTAGGACATTTTATCGATGCTTCTATAGAGGTAATAGGGTATGTGCAACATCCTCACTCTAGTAAAGTGCATAAGCAACCTGATGTGGTATGAGTAAAGACGGGAGAACCTTCCCTCACATGTGAAATAATTCATGATTATCTTCATCATGGGTGCATATCTATCAAGAAAATGTGAGAAAGGAAATATGGATTTGTTGTGGTCTTTATACCCTGGGCTTAAGATATGGCTCAAAGTAACTAATGTCTAGGTTGGCTTGCTTGAACCATTACCCCCCTACACTAGGTATGCCTATGGAATTGGCAATAGCATCTATAGATAACTCAAAGGTGACCCCTGCAAGGTTAACTTGTTTATCATGGAAGTTAATGATAAAGAGTCTAGTTAGCTCAGGGTGGTTTTTCAGCTGCTGCACCTTTTCACAAAAATCAAAGCATCCTACATGCTTGAAACAAGAAACAGTAAGGGGAGATGACATGAGCTCTCTTGTACGGAGGGTTTCAAATCTATTGATCTTTCCTCCTTTGTGATCATGCCTCCTTGGAATTTTGGCCTCTCCACCACTGCCACTATCTCCCTCTTCTAACATTTTGAAAATTTTGTTTTTCCAACCCTAGGATTGATGTGAAAATTTAGATGAAAAATAGGGTAATGGAATGGAAATTTTTGCAAGTGAAGGGAAAGAGTTTTATGAAGGAAATGGATGTAGGGACAAGATTAGATGAATGAACAACCTCCAAATAGTGTAATTCCTCTGTCTATCACTGATTTTATTTACAGGTAGATGAAGTAATGGTAAACAGTGATTTCAAGTTTAAGCCTTAGGGTTCCATTTCATTGATTTAGAAAACACCAAAATTGATTAAAGATGAGTGTATGTTAGGTACTTACCTCTTCCCAGTGTTTTAGAAGACTTTTGAGGAAACTTGAAAGGGTTTTGAAGTGGTTTGAGTGGTTAAATTGTTTAGAAAGCCCTCCTGACCAAGGGTGCAATGCCAATGATGAGGGCGCAATGCCTTAAGAAATTTGCTGTGGGTCTATCAAGAAAGAGCGCAATGCTCTGCCAGGCGTGCAGCGCCTTCAGAAAATTCACGGGAGAAAATTTCCAAGGGCGCAACGCCTTCTTCCAGGCGCGCAACGCAACAAAAAATTTGCTTGAATTGGCTTGGAAACTCGAAATTTCTTCTCTCCTCAGTGCTCTTGATATTTTTAAAGATAAAAATGATTAATTAAAGTGTAAAATGACCTTTTACAGGCTCATGAATTTAATTTTAACCTTGCAACCCACTTTCTAATGTTTTAAAGTCATTTTGCCTTTCTCACTGATATTCTTTACACTTTTGCTTGCAGGTTTGCTTAAGTCATAAATTTGACTCTTCTTGGCTCCTTTTGACTTTGCATGTTCATTTTGACACTTTTGGGATTCAACCATACAGTAGCATCTTCAAAATCCTCTTTTTCTTCCACCTTGGAGCTCAACTCCTCTTTTTCTCATCTAGGCATGACAAGCTCATTTTTGACAAGTTTGGGATCTGATCACATAGAAGCATCTTCAAAAACCTCTTTTGTTCCCACCTTAGAGCTCAAATAATTTTTCACCTTCTTTGGCCATTTTTCCAAAACCCTAATGGTTTGCAGTCTTTCACAACAATCATCAGTGTTGTCTTCTAAGTTCTCTATAACCCTTTCAAGTTCATTCATTTCTGTCCAGTTCACCTCACATTTTTCCCTATTTCGTCAATATCTTCTGACAAAATTTCTTCATGTTTGGACTTATGTGCCTCCTCTATGTCATTTCTACAAGGGATCACTGTTTTGACACTCAACTGAACCATCAAGTTCAAAACCCTAGTTCTTCCACAAGACCAAGTGTTTCTTCTCTCCTTTGCTGTAAGTTGTTTTCATTTAGGAGCAGACCACCTACCTTATCAGTACTTTCTGCTGATAGACCTTTCAACACTCCTGCAGAAGTGCCAAAGTTTGTGCATTTTCCTCATGTGCAGACTTTGAAATAAAGGGATAGTCTTCTTTAGAAATATTTTAGGTCCTTCTTGACTAACCATGTCTTGACAGTCTATTACATTTGAGCTAGATTCTAGCAAAGGAAAAGGAGTGCCTAAAACATCCAATGATGACCTTAAAACATGTGAAACCTTAATTGACCTAGTGGGAGGGTTTTTTAACTCGATCTTGACTAAAAATTGGCTTAAAGGCTTCAAGTAAAAAACATAGTATTGACAAAAGTGTTGTGTTGAAGATCCAAAAACCAATGTACTTGATTTATCTAAAGAGCCTATAGAGATAGTTTTGAGACCATCAATGCTAGAGGAACCTAGCGAAACATGGGAATGAGTTAGCTATAGGAAACTCTAGATGGAGGATGGGGTCTATTGATAGGGGAAAAAATTAGGCAATGAGGTTATAGGCAGGGAAGGAGGCTGAAAATTATAGGTATAAGCTTATGAGGAGTTTGTAAGAGCAACAAGGTGACCATGGAATGACAAGCTAATAGAATATTTAAAAAGTTTCTATAAGGATAATGAAGGCAGTGAGATTTCTGAAACTCACAATTTTCAAAGAATGTTGTTTTCAAAAATTTATAAACACCCTTTAGTCATTCCAAGATAGTGAAAAAATACTGATGACTAATTGTGGCTCCACTTGGGGAGGGCATCTCCTTTCAGGAGGTGTCAAGAACCTCATATCCTAGATCTCTGGTTTTGCAGATAAGAAGCCTTACATGCATGCTGATTTACTCTTGTTCTTTCATTTTTCAAGGCTGATCTTTGTTGCTATTCTTGGAAGCCATGATCTTACAATCTGAAAAACATGATTGCTTCAATATAAACACTACTTACCCATCATACTTTGCCTAACATTTTTTCTTCTTCTAGGTGTTTTCTTTTGAAAGCATAAAAACCATCTACTTCTACCCTTATCACTTCAAAGAGCTCAGATTAGACTAATGAGCTCTTTTATTTTCTACCTAATCTACTTATCTGTCAAGGTTAAGAAGTTTGATAGATTTTCATTCTCTAACCTATCAACACAAAATTTAAAGCATGATCAAATCAAGGTTAAGCTGTTTGACTTGTCATGAGCTGTGGCATCTTGGACAAGTGGCACACAGATTTTATTTTTATACAAGTAAAACTAGAAACTTGAGGGCTCATAATCTAGAGTTTGTTACCTATCCCTCTCATTTCTCTTTGGTTCATATTTAAGATTTTGGAACCAACATCTTTTCCTAACCTAGTCTACTTGATAAGCCAAGTTTATGTTTAGAAAATCTTCATTTTCTAACTTATCAACAGAAATTTAAAACATGTTCAATCATGGTTAGGCTATATGACTGAACAAGACTTTCCTTTCTCGAAATTAGTGGCATTTGGACTTGCACACTTTCAAAAACATTATTTTTTGGTATGGGGCTTTACCTTTTATTTCATTTGCCCTCTTTTCTCTTTTTGTTATTATTATTTTTTTTTTTGTCAAAACAATCTAAAACTAAAAAAATGCTCATAGTGCTGAGCTTATTTTCACATATCTATCCTAATCTAACTTATATATGATATATACATTAGGTGAACTCTCTTTTCCAATACAACCAATAAAGTAGGTGACTACATGATTGATTTTCATTCAGCCCTTTAGGTATGCTGAAAAATACAAAAAGGCCACTCCCATCTTACTTGTTTTTGAACAGTAGTGCTTAAAATTTCCTTTAAACCCTGCATCAAACTGCTCTTGGCATATTTTACTCCCTTTTCAAATGTCTCTAAGATACCAGCAAAAGGATCTCTGAGTAATACCTGGCTATGAGGATTTAAACCATGGGCTTCATCCAGGACTACTTCTTGTTCCATTTGGTGGTTGTGCTTGGGATGATTTTGGGAAAGACACCCCACCGCTTCCTCATGATCATCTGACTTGGCAGCCTCATAATGTACTGCTATGTTGTTCTTAAGCACACTTGATATGATCTGATTGAGTGGGTTGAGTTCTTTCTGAAGGTATTCATTAGGAGCATCATCTGGAAATAGGTCTTCTTGAGAAGGAAATACAGCTCCAATATCAATATGTTCTCTTGTTTCTTCATGAGGCAAGGCTATAATATATAAATAAGCATTAGAACAGATAGAAATAATTTCTTTATATAAAATTTTAGAGGCTGGCTGCATGTTAAGAATCTGATTGATCTCTTCTTCAGATAAAGGAGGAGGCAGTCCTTGTTTTCTTTGTTTTGGACAACAATTGTTTTCTTTTTCTTGTGAAGACTGATAATGAGGTTGAATTTCTTATTTGTTGTTAATAACAATACCCAAAGACTGCTAATTTCTGATTGTATTAAGGTTGTCTTTGATGAACTAAAATGAAGCACAACGAAGAGGTAAATATCCTTCCCTTTTTTCCAAACTTTCTGCACTTTCTTCTTCACTCTCATAACTAATTTGTATTTGCTGATCACTATATTTGAGCTGCTGAAAATGGCTGTCTTTGTCCCACGAACTAGTTACTGATTCTTCTGTAGTGTTATCTTGAGTATGGAGAACATAATCATCATCATATTGATCATACTTGGGTAGCTTATTTATAGAAGGAATGTTATCCAATACGCACACTATATCAGTAGATTGCTCCACCATATGTTGACCTATAAGTTTATTTTTTGATCTATGGTAGTTGGGATTAAAAGGAGAGTGTTTATGGCCAATAACTTATTCTTTTCCTAGGATTGAAACACAATGGTTTTCTTTCTCTTGTGAAAGATCATAAGGATGGATGTCTTCTTGAGCCTTAAACGAAGGAGCAGTTGAATCATCAATTGTCCCTTCACAGAGATCCTATGGATTTTCTTCCATTCCCTGATTGATTTCATCCTCAACCAACTCTTCTTGGTTGTCATGACAGTTAAATTGAGTATGAAATGCATGAATTTCCTCTAATAGATCTTCAAGATGCCAATTTCCCAAATCTTCATCAATGTTTACAAGGTATTGTATGATATCCTCAGATTGATCACAACAAATTTTAGCTAATGATAAAGATGTAAAGTTTTCCTTATAATATTCATAAAACACCTTGTGAAAATATTTTAAGGAAAACAACTACCAGGGTCTAGGCCTTCATACCATTCCCTTACTTTACCTTCTAATGTCCCCATGAACATTTTCATGAGGCAGTTCTCATGCCATTCAAATTTTAACCTCAATGTATGTATATGAAATTTGATGAGATGTAACAAGGGGTCATCAAACTTTTCATCTTGAAACACAGGCAGGTTTTTGTCCCAATTTATTTGAGGCATTTTGTGGGGGAATCCAGGAATGTGATCTCTGTTCATTGGAGCATACCTGCGTTGTATCCTTGGATTTATCTTTGTCAATCAGTCAGAGGAAAGAGCTACTGCATCTTTATAACCAATCTATATTTTTCTACAAGTGGAGTCTTTAGGTCTATTGAGAGTTGTGGAGTCGCCAGGTGTAATATTTCAACTTTGCTGTCCACCATCAACAACCAGATATTTCTGCAAGTTTTTAAGGTTTTCAGGGACAAAACTTGCTTTGTGAATTGGTCTGACAGTAGTTGAGTCTTCAGTCTTAGAAGTTTTTCTTAAGATTATTTCTGGGTCATCAACTATAGTAGGAGGGTTTGGGTCAGGGTTAGATTTGGTGCTGATTCTTTGTGAAGCCAAATTTCAGACCCTCAACACAGAGAGGTTGAAATTTTGCAAGGGTTTTGAAAACAAACAAATCTGTAAGAATATTGAATTCACACAATATGTGACTAGGCTTTATACTATTAGGATTGATTAATGCATTCCCAGGGGAGTCTGTGAGAAACAGTGGAATCACCAGGTCTACTGGAAAGTAGTGGATTCACCGGGTGGATGATGCTAACTGTTTGAGGATTTTCTTGTTGTCCACCATCAACAATTGGATACCAATTTAGAGATATTTTGGTTTTTTCTGAGTTCTTTATGTAACACTAATATTTCCAATGAGTGTCCCCAGCATGTTTGGTATTATGTTAGTATGGAAGATCAACCATATATCATTCTTGTCTAACACTTGATTTATCTGAGTTTGACAAGGGATTTTTGAGTTTTGAGGGAATATTTAAGCTGTTACTTACTCAAGAGTCCCACTGTGATCGCCATTATGTTAGGTCCCTGTAATTTTGTAGATTGGCAATGACAAAAGAGACAAGGGTAACATCGACCAAATTTGGAGTCCAATGACCTAATCTTCCTGGACTCAAAGAGGGCTCTCTCTATATTTGATGAAAGATATGACTTGTTTTTCTTTTAAGGTACTCATTTTAGGCTAGTTAAAATGATAGGGTTTATTTGTTTGTTTTTTTTGGTTGGGTAGGTTGTTAAGTAGAACAAATAGAGTGAGAGAAATTCAAACCATTAGGCTATGGAGTTTGCAAAAGGTCTTGAAAAGTAAAACAATGGGTCAAGTGTGTTTCATAGGGAAATTTAACAAAGCCAAATGGATCTAAATAGGTTTAGTGAGTGTGAAATGAACATTAAGTTGTGAATGTAGTAGGTTTAAAGGGCAGTTAGGAATCCTTTAACATAAAATATAACAAGAAGAGTCTATAAGAGTAATATGCATCATGAAAGAATCAAAGGACAGGGCACACCATAAACTTCTTTGACCTAGCTCTATCAAGTAAACTTTTAAAACAACTATCCAAAAAACCCTAGAGAGCAGGGAACTCCTAAATTCTCTAGCTATCTACCTTCAGAGAAAGAAAACATTCAAGATAGCACATAAGTAATGATTAAAGAGCAGAGAAATCCAAATTCCTTAATCAAACTATAAAGACCTTCAAAGTAACCATTTCAAGATAGAATAAAGGATAGGGCATACCATAAACTTCTTTAGCCTAAACCCTAATAAGCAAACTTCAAAGGAAGCCTAGAAAACAATGATTCAAGCTATACCAAAGGACAGGGCATATCATAAACTTCTTTGGCTTGAATCTATTTAATAATTTTGGAGAAAAACAAGCTAAGTGGAATTAAAGAGCAATGAATAATTCTTCAATCGGACCTAGTAGAGGAAAACATTTGAGCAATAGAAGCAGACAGACCTAAGGTGCTTCTAACAACATATCTTAGCCTAAAATTTTTGTTCTAATGCAAGAGAAAATATGGAACAATATGATAACATAAGGAAACAATAAATATATTAGAGAAACATCACCATTAACCAGGTTCATGAATCCTACGAAGGTACTTGATCGATTGATGCTTAGTCCAAAAACAATCACACAACTCCAAAGCCAATTTCTCCACAACTCCAAGTCTATGTATTCACCTCAAAAACAACCCACCAACAAACATGAAGCCTCCATGCAGTATTTAACTTGAAAAGGAGGAGAGAAACCCTAGCCAGGGTTCCAAAATGTCATTAATTACACATTTAAGTCATTTTGTCCTATGAGACCATGCAAGGCCCAAGGCACAAATATCCCAAACTCATAAATGCAAAAATAACTTCTATGCTAACCTCTGAGCTAATTTGGGAATAATTTTACCTTTAAGGCCTCTAAATAACTTTCAAAATATCTCCAAGTGTCTTTTGTTGACTTTCTGGCAAGGGCGCAGTGCCAAAACTGGAAAAATAGCTTGAGTTGCAGCTATGTTTTGGAGGTCTTCTCGGTGTCCAAATGAGCTCCATGATAGCTTAGGAAAGCCTGTCCTGTCTAGTTTCTAAATATTCCTTTGGTTTCCACATTGGTGCCCATTTTCTTAGTCAAAAAACACTTTTTGCAAGACTTCTAAGGGCGCAGCGCCAGTGCTGAAAATAGGGCAGAAAGGTGTTTTTTAGCTTGTTTTTGGCCCTTTTGAGGGACCAGTTCTACTCCAAATGAATTGAAACTTTATGAGGGTGATTTCCTTGGCCAAAGGATCATGAAAATGTACATTTTTCCTCAAATGGGTTCCCCAAAAAAGAGCGCAACGCCAATGGCGCTGCGCGCTTGGCCCTTTTTCTGCTAGCTAACTATCAAAATTTCAGAAAGTAAAAAAATGTGTCAAAATTGGATTTGAACTTGCTAATCATGTTTGGGAAGCTTGAAGGGATACATCAGCAAGGATATCCAGCTTGTCTTTCTCCTTTGCCCCTTTTAGGACTTGAATCTTTGCGAGGGATCTTTTGAGCTTGGCCCTTGCAATTTTGTTCCTCATGGCATAATGCTTTGCCATCTTCTTCTGTATGTTAATGTTCCTTTGTGACTTCTCAAGTTGATCCTCTAGGTGTAAATTTTCTCTCTCTAGCCAAGATTCCCTATCATAGCTGATCTCCATGGCAAGCAGCTCACTTGGAGTGAGCTTCTCTACCAATGTTATCTCTTGCTCTCTTTCCTTGGCTAAAGCCTTTTTCAAACCAATTGTCCTTGGCCTCTTCCTAGGAAGTTTTTCTTCCTCATCCTCACTGTCATCAAGAGTGCCCAAGGTTTCATCTAGATTTTCCTTGGCTTTTCTAGCTTATTTTTGAGCTCTGATAGCTTTGACCTCATTGATGGTCTTCTCTGTCTCTAACTATTGGTTTTCCACCTCAAGGAAGTTTATTACATTCTTAGCCCTACCAAGATTGGTTTGTAGCTCTCTAATATGGGAATCCTTGCTCTTTGAGTAGCATGTTTTTGATCCTCTCCTCATTCTCATCATCACTGTCAAGGTGAATTAGCTGAAAATCTTGCTCAGTTTTGTGTTGATCTTCCTCCTTTTCAACAATGAACTTTTCCTTACCTTTGTCAAGCTATTTTGTTGATGATGAAGGCAGGGCCCCTTCCACATTCTTTGGAGAAAACACCTGCCTATGAACTCTTTGATATTTCAAAGGAAAAGGCTCTATGTCAACCATCTTAGTGTCATTTGTCTCACTGCCCTCATCACTGCCATCTGCCTCATTACTCTCTTCACTGTTTGATGATGTGCTATCATGAGATGAGGGTGAAGGGATGTGGGAAGATGATGAAGGAGGATCATCATGGGGTGAAGGAATGTGAGTGGATGGAGATGTATGATCAGAAGGAGGTGATGGAGGAGTGGATTCTGGAGGATGGGATGATGAGGGGACATTTTGCTGATGATGGGCTTGTGGAGAAATGAACACCTCATTGGAAATGAAGGTCTCCCATGGAACGCCTTTCTGCTGTAGTTGGTGCATAAAAACCATTTTGATAAGTGAGTGATGGAAGAGACTTTACATTTTCTGAGGATAGTCTCTCTTTTGCACTATGTAGGACATTTTATCAATGCTTTTGTAGAGGTAATAGGGTATGTACAACATCCTCACTCTAGTAAATTACATAAGTATCCTGATGTTGTATGAGTAAAGACGGGAGAAACTTCCCTCACATGTGAAACTCATCATGGGTGCATATCTATCAAGAAAATGTGAGAAAGGAAAGATGGATTTGCTGTGGTCTTTATACGCGGGCTTAAGATATGGCTCAAAGTAACTCATGTCTAGGTTGGCTTGCTTGAACCATTTCTCCGCTACACTAGGTATGCCTGTGGCATTAGCAATGGCATATGTAGATAACTCAAAGGTGACCCCTACAGGGTTAACTTGTTTTTTATGCAAGTTAATGATAAAGAGTCTAGTTAGCTCAGGGTGGTTTTGCACCTGCTGCACCTTTTCACAAAAATCAAAGCATCCTACATGCTTGAAACAAGAAATAGTAAGGGGAGATGACATGAGCTCTCTTGTACTGAGGGGTTAAAATCTATTGATATTTCCTCCTTTGTGATCATGCCTCCTTGGAATTTGGGCCTCTCTACCACTGCCACTGTCTCCCTCTTTTGACATTTTGAAAACTCTGTTTTGCCAACTGTAGGATTGATGTGAAAACTTAGATGAAAAAGAGGGTAATGTAATGGCAGTTTTTGCAACTGAAGGGACAGAGTGTTATGAAGGAAATGGATGTAGGGACAAGCTTAGATGAATGAACAACATCCAAATAGTGTAATTCCTTTGTCTATCACTGGTTTTCTTTATAGGCAGATGAAGTAACGGTAAACAGTGATTTCAAGTTTAAGCCTTAAGGTTTCCTCTTAGGGTTCCATTTCATTGATTTAGAAAACACTATAATTGCTTGAATATGAGTGTATGTTAAGTAATTACCTCTTCCTAGTGCTTTAGAAGACTTTGGAGGAAACTTTAAAGGGTTTTGAAGTGGTTTGAGTGGTTAAGTTGCTTAGAAAGCCCTCCTGGTGAAGGGCGCAGTGTTAATGCTGAGGGCGCAACGCCAGTCCCAAGCGCGCAACGCCAAACCTGAGCGCGAAACGCCCTAAGAAATTTGTTGTGGATCTGTCGGGAAAGAGCACAATGCTCTGCCAGGCACGCAACACCACTTCCTAAGCGTGCAATGCCTTTAAAAAATGCACGGGAGAAAAGTGCCAAGGGTGCAACACCTTCTTCCAGGCGTGCAATGCCATAAAACATTTGCCTGAATTTGATTGGAAACTCGAAATTTCTTCTCTCCTCAGTGCTCTTGATATTTTGAAAGATAAAAATGATTCAATGAAGTGTAAAATGACCTCTTATAGGCTCATGGATTTAATTTTAACCTTTCAACCCACTTTCTAATGTTTTAAAGTCATTTTTCCTTTCTCACTGATATTCTTTACACTTTTTCTTGCAGGTTTTCTTAAGTCATAAAGTTGACTCTTCTTGGTTCCTTTTGACTTGGCATGTTCATTTTGACACTTTTGGGATTCAACCATACAATAGAATCTTCAAAATCCTCTCTTTCTTCCACCTTGGAGCTCAACTCATCTTTTTCTCATTTAGGCATGACAAGCTCATTTTTGACAAGTTTGGGATTTGATCACATAGCAGCATCTTCAAAAACCTCTTTTGTTCCCACCTTAGAGCTCAACTCATCTTTCACCTTCTCTTACCATTTTTCCAAAACCCTAATGGTTTGCAGTCTTTCACAGCAATCATCAGTGTTGTCTTCTAAGTTCTCTAGAGCCCTTTCAATTTCATTCATTTTTGTCCAATTGACCTCACCTTTTTCCCTATTTCTTCAATATCTTTGATATAATTTCTTCATGTTTGGCCTTGTGTCCCTCCTCCATGTCATTTCTGCAAGGGATCACTATTTTGAGATCAACTAAACCATAAAGTTCAAAACCCTATTTCTTCCACAAGACCAAGTGTTTCTTCTCTCCTTTGCTATAAGTTGTTTTCATTTAGGAGTAGACCACCTACCTTATCAGTACTTTTTGCTGATAGACCTTTCAACACTCTTGCAGAAGTGCCAAATTTTTTCCATTTTCCTCATGTGCAGACTTTGAACTGAAGGGATAGTCTTCTTTAGAAATATTTTAGGTCCTTCTTGAATAACCATGTCTTGACATTATATTACATCTGAGCCAGATTATAGCAAAGGAAAAGCAGTGCTTGAAACATCCAATGATGACCTTAAAACATATGAAACCCTAATTGACCTAGTGGGAGGGTTTTTTGACCTGATCTTGACTGAAAATTGGCTTGGAGGCTTCAAGTGAAAAACAAAGTATTGTGAAAAGTGCTGTGTTGAAGATCCAAAATCCAATGTACTTGATTTATCTAAAGAGCCTATAGAGATAGTTTTGAGACCATCAATGCTAGAGGAACTTGGGGAAACATGGGAATGAGTTAGCCATAGGAAACCCTAGATGGAGGATGGGGTCTATTGACACGGAAAAAATGAGGTAATGAGGTTATAAGTTGGGAAGGAGGTTGAAATTGATAGGTATAAGCTTATGAGGAGTTTGTAAGAGAAACAGGGAGACCATGGAATGGAAAGCTGATAGAATAGTGAAAAATTTTCTATAAGGATAATGAAGGCAGTGAGATTTCTGAAACTCACAGTATTCAAAGAATGTTGTTTTTAGAAATTTATAAACACCCTTTAGTCATCCCAAGATAGTGAAAATTAATGATGAATAACATCACCAAGGTGACATTATCAAAGATATTCTTCTTGACTGCCTGAAGAGACAAATCCATGTGTGGGAAATAATCTACAAAGCTAAATGTTAATATGAAGTTATAAATCATGTCTGCCCAATTCTCGGTACCATGTCGAAGCTCTGTTTCTAGGTACTGGTTTTAGGGATTGTATCCAATGTATGAATTAATTTGTGTACCCACTCTTGCTGTGAAATCTCCTTCCATGATGAAGTGCATAGCTGGATATGATCCCTAGGACTAGTTTTACCATCATATTTTATCTCCATTTCTATTCTATCTTTCCAAACCTTATCCACATTAGTGTTCGACATTCCATTCAACCTCCTATATTCTTCTTGTGTGTATTCTACCATCTAGCAGGAGTGGCTTTCAGAGCTACATCCAAAGCTAACAACCTTTGATTTTCTTGAACCTGTTATTCATAATCATTAAGAAAAGTATTCACATCTCCTATTCCATCATAGGAAGGTAGGTGTTATCACTAGAAAATCGGACAAGAAAAGATGACATTATTAAATTTCAGGCAGAAGGATTTACAGGGCTGAGGCACATTAGAGAATCTAAAACTTTTTAAAAATATCAAAGGTCCAAAGGAAAAATCAAATTGCACACTCAAGACACTAGCAAAATTCTCCTTCGCACACATTTTTCTTCGACAGGTGTGCCTTTGCATGAATTTCCCTCAAAAAGCCACGCAGACCTGAGAGTGGCAGAAGTCACTTTTTGGGACCACAAGGCACACTCCAGGAAAATGATCCCACACTTGAGGCTGCCCAAGGACAACCACCTAAGCCTCCTTAGGAACTCAAGGGAGCACACAATGTAATCAAGTTTCGCATAATGGAATCAACCCCCTCTCTTGGGTCACCATCCATCAATGTACCAAGAGAGGGAAGGAGAGTTTGAATTCATCTATAAAAGGCCACCAAGAGATGAAAAAATGGATAGCACATTGTTATGCTGGCCAAAATTTCTTTGAAGCAATCCAACAGTGTGTAATCCAGAGAAGAAGTAGAGAGGAGATTCAGTTGTTGGCCATCCAACAACTCCAATCCTTTGGAGTAGAGAGAGAGGCCTTGCACCAAGCAGCTAGGAGGTAAAAATGTTCTTGCATCGGGTCTTAGAATTACATAGTTCTAAGGGCCCCTTGGCAAGTGTCTAAACATACTATATTTATCCTTAATAGAAACAATAAGATGGGACATTGATGCCACTGTTAGTATTATTGTTTTGTCTATCTCTATATGAGCTTTCATGTTTTTGTTTAGTTTAGTCTTTTTTTTTCTCTACATATGCATACTATATCATTATTTCGTGTGTTTTGTTTTATAGCATGTTCACTAACCTGCTAAATCTTTTGTTTATTTTCCTATGACCATAAGCTTAAGATGCAACGACCACTCCTCTTAAGCAAGTGTGGATTGGTACACTTGTGCACTAAATCCACCAACATAGTAGGTTACATACCACAAACATGATACAACGAGTTGATGTGGTAATTCTTAAACAACACCTTGTGGATACTTCATGTAGCCTATTCTACCAATTTTCCAACTCTTCTTCTGAATCTGAAGTACAAGAACTATCGTGCTCCCAACTCAACTTGCCTTTTGTAATAGGATTAATCTAGTTTTGTTCCTTCACTGTCATTTGATAAATGTTGTCTATGTTTGCTGCGCAGTACTATTCTCTAACTAGTTATGTGTATCTTGCTCCTTCTGATGGATCCAAGGGAACAATCACTCTCATATTGTTTCCTTCAAATATCATATATCTCTTCTTTAGATTAATTACGAACATATTTTTGAAGGCGCTGTCAAGTCCAAGTAATGCAGGGTAAGCGTTAGTGTCATCCACAATCTCTATTACTTCAAAATTAGGACTAGTGTGCACTCCTTCAATATCCACTATGACACCTGTTAGTGTTCCCATAGGAAAGACATTTTGCTGATTTTCCATCCTTAACTGAATAGGTGACTACAATAGCTTTGGCTTACTCATCAATTCCCATGTCTACTTCGTCAAGACATTAGCATCAGACCCCAGATCCAAAATAACTTGGTCCATCTCATACTCTCCTATTTAAGAACTGAGCCTCATCTCTCTTCCAGTTCTCTTCTGTCGATGCAAATTATTAGCTGCGCACATCTCACTTCGTAGTGTTACTTTTGATGCACATGAATCTATCAACTCCTGCAGCCGTTCTACAACCTTTTGATACCTTAACAATTTCAAACAAATCTGTAGAAAATACCTTAAATTAATTACTTGGCTTGCCACATCTTGGTCTTGTGTCAGAGCTTGATCCTATGTCGAAGCTCTATTCTGCATCGAAGTTGATAATAGATCGCAATTACTTCTATGTTCTGGCTTTGGCTATGCACTAGAGGTCGAAGTTCCAACATCCATAAAACTTTGCTTTACTTCCATAAATAGTCCTCCTTCTTTTTGAATATAAAAAATAGGAACTTTCTTCACAGCCTTTCTAACCCATGCACCTATATTTTCAAATTCCTTCTTTCCATCCTCCTTATCGCTGCCAGTCGCAACTCTAATTCTAGTAACAATATTAATTCGAGGTTCGTCAGTCCTCCTTTCAACGGTCATCATTTGAATATTCTGCGTTGGCTGATGATTCCTTTTTTCTTGCATCTTCATCATAAGTATAGGACATTGTTTAATTACATGGTAAAAATACTTACAATACTTACATGTCATAGTGGGGCTCTCACAATCTCTTGCAAAATGACCTGGCTAACCGCAATTATAGAAAATGATCTGACCACGTCCTCGACCAGTTCCACCTCCTCGACCTCTTCCTTGGTAACCTCCTCGACCACTGCGCTGTTTGTTTTCCTCATCTTCATGCTCTCCTTCTTGCATTTTATAAGTGTCAGCATTGCACTCCATCATTACATCATAACTTCGACAATTATTCTCATTATGTTCTACTGATATAAAAAATATGCAAAATATATTCTTTGGAGTTTGTACATATTTATGCAACAGGTAACATTCCTCTAAGTGATGTTGGCCTTTGGTCCTACATATTTCACACCATAGGCTAGATCCAGTGTTTAAGGGATTTGGTGCCCCACTAGCCATGTAATCCTGGAAGACAGGGCATTGCTCTTTAGAATGGTCCTCCGATATGCACTTTGTAAGCCATACTTCCTCTCTAACTTCTTTACCTTTATTGATATTTTTTAGCTGTAAGGTCAAGTTTTCTATTTGGTTCTGGATCTGCTGCATACATGCATTAGTATCTCCTATATGTGAGGCTTCCAACTTCATTGCAATCTCCAGAGCTTTGGCTTGAGTTTCTTCTATTACATCAATGGAAATATGATATGCGGTAGCATCGCAACTATGAACCATTCTTGATGTTGTTGTGGAGCTATGTCGAAGCTTACCTAATCCAATAGCAGCTTAAATCTTCGATATAAAGCCTAAACAAAATTAGTAGGTTTCTTCTTGATTTATTTCAACTCAGTGTTGTACTGTGACTTCGACTTCGACTTCTTAAACTCTCCAACTAGTGCTGTTTTAATGTATCCAAACGTTCTATTCTGGTTAGTGGAAAATTTCATATACCATGCTAATTCTCTATCGTGCAGTGTCATAATGAGCTAAACCTTCTTTATATTCTCGTCATTGACCTGCTTTGCTGCCCATACAACGCATAAAAACCAAAACTTCTCTGATCCTCCAATCTAGTTCCTCTGAAAACATGTAGCTTAATATCATCAACCATACCTCTTCATGGGGGGTGGGGGAGGGGGATGGGGGTTAGGAGGGGTAGGGGGAATGGGGAAACCACATATACCCTGGCTATTACTGGATTCTGGCTTCGAAAAACTCTCAGGCTGGGAGGGGGAATACTATGAAGTTACCTGGGGATGGATTTCTTCTCTTTCAATTTGAAATTCACTCAAAAGAGGACTATAATAAGTCTCTACAAACATTAGAGGAAATTTCAGCCTAAAAGTGGCCTCCTAAGGAAAAATAATAAAATAAGAGTTAATCATTTTGGAGGGAAAAGAAGAAAACTACTTTTTTTTTAGCTGTATTTTTGGCTTATATCCTTATAGGTTTACTCAAATTTCAAGTGTAGACACTTGTTGGATGAGAAATTAAATTTCACATTTGACGAATACCAATTATTCATACTTCTGAGAAGAGCCACATTGATTAAATTTTAAGATACATTAAAAAAATGTGTTGAACATGCTTTTTTACTGTATCTTAAATTTTTATCAATGTGGGTCTTCTTAGAAGTATGCATAATGGGTAAAAGTTGGATGTGAAATTTAATTTTGCATCCAACGAGTGTCTACACTTGAAATTTGAGTAAATATATAAGGAAATAAGCGAAAAATACAATTAAAAAATTAGTTTTTTTATTTTCCCTCCAAAATATTTACATGTACCTCTTTTTAAATTTAAAGGATTTTGACTAGTTTACATATTATGTACGTGAAAAATTCATGGGCCCTTTTAGGCTGAAATTTCCTCTAATGAGTATTTGGATCTTGTCCATGATACATCTTTCTGGTATCTACTCTGTATCTCTTTTCACTTCGCATTGCGCCGCTCTCTTGCTCAGCTTTACTTTCTCTTCTCCCAAACATAAGTAAAATAGCAATCTAATTGCATCCATAAAACACCCTTTTCACACAGAAGCAACTTAATCCACAGTTTCAAAGGTTTCAAATACTTACCTCGTGGTCCTATGAAGAATCGTCATTCCACTTTGCTGTAGGACACAATTGAGTCTACTCCGAATTCAATAATGAATCCTCCCAAGATGCTATCAATCCAGAAGTCAGCAACCCTTGAAATTCTATTGTAAGTACTCTTGATTCTCTGTATTAGTTCAGGAATCCATGTCGTAGGTTTGTCATTCTTAAAATAATAATTTCTTTCAGTCAACCTTGATATCCACTCGTACAACCCAATAGGAAAGGAACCGAATAAAAGTTCATACTACTCTATGAAAATATACTTATGTAACCAAGCTTTGAATGTCAGATGATGATTTATGTTTTCTTCATCTAAAAGTTCTCGCTCTTTCAGGACTATCCAATCTTGAAGTTCCTTCTTCGAGGGATTCCACATCCACATATCCCTCAAATAGATCCTGATATTGGCAACACAACCATTTGTTGGCTTATTTTTGGGCTGACCCAGGTTCAAACTATACTACACACCAACAAAACCCTCAATCACTAGCCCTTTCAACAACAACTTGCAAGCATATCACAGTCTCACCTGAAGTAACTATGGGAGGATGCAGAACCAGGTTTCTATAGCCTTGAGGGACATGGGGATGTGGTATTATTGTGTTTTCTTGTCTTTAACATTCACAAAATACTTCGATGCATTTTATATTAATCACTTAACATGTATTATAAGCCCATGAACCATTAAATTAACCATGTCATGCAAAAGCATAAACCATTACTGTGCTAAAGTAAATATAACTGAAATAACTGCTATTTTACAACAGGTAATGAGAAAATACACACATCAACACATAAAAACACCAAAATTACCAAGGTTTATCCCAATGTGGGACTACGCCACAAGAATTGTCTCTTATAATAATGTTTTTTTGTACAACCAATAGTTCTTAGCCTGCACACCAAGCTGTAGGTTGTTTGCGCACTAGGCTGCAGAATCAGGCCTCTATGCACTCAACTACAGAACCTCTTCTTCACACCAAACTACATATCAAAATGATACAAACATAACACAGATCCATATCCAACATCAATATAGGATAGGATGTCATAGGATGTATCTCTTATTATTTCACCGTATTTAAACTATTACATCATAGGGCTACATCATTAAAATACCATGGTCCAAATACCATGGACTCCTCAAAACAAGTAAATATGTCCTAATACCCATTAAAAAATAGTGCACTTTACAAAAAGGAGGGACTTCGATCTACCTCGAAGTCATTTTAACACCGTAGGGTATATTTACTTCGCACTCCACTCCACAAAATGCAGTCTTCATGAAAATCTAGGCCAAGTTGGGTTGCGCCAAAAAAGTTACACCTTTCCATTCAATATCATATATTCCATATCGGGTGGTTAGAATATGTTGAAGTTAATATTGATGAATTAAAGGGTTTGGCGAACTTTGAAGTTATAAAATTGTGGATGATACAAATCCTTACATTGCATTGCTTGGTATCGACTATGCATTCAATAATCATTCCATAATTAACTTGAAGAAGTGGTAAATTATTTTTAAAGTTGTAGATCTATGGGTAGTCATGCCATTGGACCCTAAGTAGGGGTACCACTACATTGAACCTACTAGATAGGACCTCGACATAGTCGACCTGGAAAATATTTATAAAATAAAATTTGTGTGTGATGATTATGTCAACCCGACTATAGATTGTACATTGAGTTGGTGGAGCATGAATTCATGTTCACTAGATTCAAATGAGGCATTGAAGAACTGGAAATAATTCCTCTATATAATTTCCACTAGAAGATGTGCTTATACCACTACTAATGTGTGGTGTATAGGCACAAAAGTTTGATAACCTCCCCAATTCGACAAGTTGGCCAATGTTGTTACCTTTACCAAATAATTTGAAGTGTAGTTTATGGACCAACTCAGGTTTCCCATGCTAGATATTTATCTAAAAGCTACTCTTGTGTGGTGGTGGGAGATGCAAAGGCACACACAGAGACATGGTACCAGTGCAAACACCTGTTTCAAATCAGGTTTGGTTTGAAAAATGGGGAGTATGAAGAAAAATATACTGGTGAAGAATCCCCATCTACTTATCTAGAGAATTTTGTCATGAGGTGGAGAGAGGAAGACATTCTGGAGATTGAATGGATGCACCACTTTGTGCACACATTAGAATTTGTACCTCAAAATTGGTAAACAAAGTTGGAGATGCGACAAGGAACTACATTCATTATGCATATACATGTCATTATGCATTGATTTTTCATTCAACATCATTCTATTACATTTATTTTCATTTAGAATTTTTTTGCATTGTTTTTTGCATTATATTTAGCTTGTTTTTGAATGCGCGAACAACCATACACGAAATCTTGCTATTCAACACAAGGAATTTCCAAGCAGGAATTCCATCTCTACCTTCGGTGAACTTCAAGTGTCACCCTAAGGGAGTAAGAAGAAGTCCATCTCAGGGCTTCTTTAGGAGCAACATTACAAACTATTTCCAACAAGAGCATGCTTCTCTTAGAGCGCAAATTTGTTTTCGAATGGGCTAAGAGAAACTAGCAAATAGTGGAGTTTTGGCTGGAGAATTTACAAAGACTTATACATAGGGACAACGAGATTTTCCTTGGTGATTTGCAGGGCCAAGAGTGCTGCATTTTGGAGGGCCAAATTTATCTATTTCAGGGGTTTTTGGAAAACTAATTAATTTTCATTCTACAATAGAATTCTTTCTACATGGTGTTTTTCCAGCTAGTAAGAACCACACACATTTCTTGGGGTCACATGGACACGTTGGATTCAACCCAAACCCTTTCTGGGTTTTTTTGGGCTTATTGAGATGAGTCTCAAACTAATTTTATAGAAATTTTTAGGAAATATTCAAGCCTGAAATCATCATTATTACAATAGGGTGAATTGCTAGTTGGGCGGGGAATCTGTATCACTTGGTGGGATCAGTTTTGGCTTGGAGTTTGGACAAACCCTTTCTGGGAATTTCTAGGGTTTTGGAGGGGAGTCTGTGGCTACAATTTTAGGGTGATCTAAGCATTAGTCAGGGAATAACCTTCAATTCCATTCTAGTAGTAGTAGTAGTAATTTTCTAGGTAATGCGTGGTACCAGTTTGGGCCAGTATTTCCTCTAGATCAAAGTTGTACTACACGGGGTCTGCATAGCTTGCATAGCAAGCAAAAGTTCTAAAACTTCAGCTCATTTTATGTACTGTTTATCATAAAATTAATAAAAGGGCTTAGATTGTGTTGGTGGAAATTTTGGTGTTTTAATTATTGTGTATAATTTCGAATTTATTTAATGTTCCTAGTCCATTGCTTGGTATTAGCTGATAAATTTCAATTAGGAATATTACAGTGGTACCAGAGCATGATCTTGGCTAGTTGTGGGGTAGCCAACATGATCATGGAATATTTGGGAGTGTATGCACTGTGATGGTTGAACCATAGACAAATCCATGGCTCAAGGGAGAGTGAGTAGCATTGAGGGAAAAATGACCCTCACCCACTTTGATGGTTCAACTAGGAGTTCTATCAGAAAATGGGTATAAGAACTGGACACATATTTTTGTCTAAACCCCATGAGGGAGGCATATGCTATTAGACATGCCAATTTTCACTTGGAAGGAGATGTTATGGAGTGGTTTATCTAGGTGGATATTGGTGGCCACCCACCTATTCCATTTGGACCCGCACCATCAACTCTTGTAGTTCTCCACTTCCAGTAGCTTACTATTGTTAGCAGCTTTCCTACACGCTCGAAGCCGTTTTGGGGCATTAATGATCCAGGTGGATATCGGTGGCCACCCACCTATTCCATTTGAACCCCCACCATCAGTTCTTTCAGTTTTCAAGTTGCAACACAACTTACTATATTTAGCAGTTTTTTCGAGTCTTGAACTTCTGGAGCCGTTTTGAGGCCCTAAACGACGTTTTATGGGAAAACCAGGAGCAATATGGGTCCATGGACTAATGTTTCTCACATCAAAAGTTTTATTCCTTGGACAGATCTTTCTAACGATATATTGAGTGTGTCAAACAGAGATCGGATGCCAAAGTTATGTCCCCGGGAAGTTGAAACACCAATTTACCGAAACGAGGCCCACAATTTTGGCGCTTCATCTCCCAGGGTTAGGTTTTTGGACATTTCAGATTTTACATTGTTTCTCAACAATAAATAGGCCTTCAAGCCTCATTGTAACACATTTCAGGGGCCGGTAGTCGTCACATCACTTCTCAGGGATACACTACCAATACCCTAGCTCATTTATTTCCATTATGTCTGTAATAGGCTTTCGAGCCTCAATGTAACATAGTTCAGAGGCATGTAGCCACGACATCTCTTCTTAGAGATTAGATATAATCACCCTAGCTAGCTTGTTTCTATTATGTTTGTCAGCCTATTTCAATCATTATTTTATTAATAAAATGATGCATTATTTCCACTACATCTCTTGTTTATGGTTATAACACATATTTCATTAAAATTGGAAAACATTTATTACAAACACATCACTAGAATTGAGTTTTTTTGGTTATTTTGAAATTCTAGATCCACGATTTAATTCCAAACTTAATGAAATATGTGTTTATATCTGTATTCTATTGCGTTCCTGCATAAAATCTAGATCAATGGTATCAAAGCGGTCTTCTCTTTCTATGTTTTTCTTTGCATGTCCCCAGCGTGGTCAGGGTATAAGGATTTCTGCCTCGATCTAGTTGCACCCTTCCAAGATCAGCCTCGCAAACCCAAACAACCCCCCATGGCGGAAGGAAAGAAAGACGAGGGAGTAAGAGATCCTATCAAAATATTGCTTGGGGAGGCCCTCGAGAAACAAAGGAACGCGATGATGGATAACTTTTCCCATATCCTTCAACGACTGCCCACCAATGACACATCTACATCCAGCACGTCCGCCAACAGGTTCACAACATCCTCGACAAATCCAATACCAAGTTCATCAGAATTCCACCCACCCCCCCCATGGAGGAACTTAACGCAATGGAGACCATTGCTTCCTAAGGAGGGAGAAATGATGCAGGTGGATATCGGTGGCCACCCACCTATTCCATTTGGACTCGCACCTTCAATTCTTGCAGTTCTCCACTTCCAGCAGCTTACTATTCTTAGCAGGTTTTCGGGTCCTGCACGCCCAGAGCCGTTTTGGGGCATTAATGATATAGGTGGATATCCATGGCCACCCACCTATATCATTTGAACCCCCACCATCAGTTCTTTCAGTTTTCAAGTTGCGGCACAACTTACTAAATTAGCAGTTTTTCGGGTCGTGAACTTCTGGAGCCGTTTTGAGGCCCTAAATGACATTTTTTGGGAAAACCAAGAGCAACAGGGGTTTATGGACCGATGTTGCTCACACCAAAAGTTGTAGTCATTTGACAGATATTTCTAACGAGCTATTGAGCGCTTCAAATGGAGATCAGATGCCAAAGTTACATCCCCAGGAAGTTGAAACACCAATTTACCCAAACGGGGCCCACAGTTTTGGCGCTTCATCTCCTAGGGTTATGTTTTTGGACGTTTTGGATTTTACATTGTTTCTCAAAAATAAATAGGCCTTCAAGCCTCATTGTAACACAATTAAGGGGCTGGTAGCTGTGACATCTCTTCTCAGGGATACACTGCCAGTACCCTAGCTCATCTATTTCCATTATGTCTATAATAAGCCTTCGAGCCTCAATGTAACATAGCTGAGAGGCATGTAGCCACCACATCTCTTCTCAGAGATAAGATACCATCGCCTTAGCTAGCTTGTTTCCATTCTGTTTGTAAGCCTATTTCAATCATTCTTATATTAATAAAATGAAGCATTATTTCCGCTGCATCTCTATTTTTATGGTTATATTTGTATTTTATTGCGTTCCTGCATAAATCTGGGTCAGTGGTGGTATTGAGGGTTGATCCCTTTGGGTCATACACGTATCACATCCTACATAGAGTTCACACGGAGGATCGTGGAGAGATTCAACCGAGAGGACACCAAACCCCCTCAAAGGGACTAGACAAGACTATAACAGTTAGAGGGTGAGATGAGGGGGTAGTTATGCTGGTGGATACCGAGATCTATATGTCAAGAGCTTGAGGAGGAGGTTGACCAGGAGGACACAGAGCATGGTGAGGGGCACATAGACATACTGAGTGTGGCACAAGAGTCACCATTGTTGGAGACTTCTTTGATAGCACCATTTGACACCTTGTTGGAGAGAGTAGAGCCTACACCCTTAGATCCATATGTTGATGAGGTGTCATCCCTAAATGAGGTGCTAGGAGACACAAAGGTATCTAGAGCCATAACTGAGTTTCCTGACCGTGGCCACCTACAACAGCATGGAGAACACATAGAGGGAGATGAGATAGTCATGTAGGGGCAGTCTGTGACCCATATAGAGCCCATAGTGGAGGAGGATGAGTAGTCATATTTTGGTCTAACCACTGATTTAGAGAATATAGATGCACATATTGTCACCATAGCCACAATACCTCAAGACAATAGATCTCTTTAGGCTTATATAGATGGGACTTGCAACATTTCTAGGCTACATATACACAAAAAAGAGGGAGATGTAGAATTACGACGACAAATTTTATGTACCGACGAGTTCAATGTGATGAGGTGACATGAGCTACACAGGGAGAAACATTCACATGATGGGTATCTGGTTTTGTGTATGGTTGTTCGTGCATTCAATCCCTCTCTTGGGGTTGAATGGCGAGAGATATTGAGTTGGTATATGGTGGATTTGGTTAGAAGGTTAGATGCATCCATGACCACAATTCAATAAAGGCTGTGGATTACTAGAGAGGATAGAGGTCCAAATTGTAGCTAGGATCCAAGTGGGTTTCTTCATCACATCGTGGAGTCAGTAGGTGATGGTAGTAGCTTCATGATGGAATCGGTGGTTGGGCACAAACACCATTTCATATCCTCTGCAAAGTTCTTGACAACACTAGTGACAAGATGGATTGAAAGGGGAGTATACATCTTTCATGAGATGGAATGACATCTTGGGCATACATGAGATTGTAGGATGATTATATTACTCTGGCAAGAGTTGGTAGGAGGAGGTGGCATTGACATGCCACTAGACAGTGTATGGTATGGAGACGGTGCTCTATCTCTAGTATGTTGGACACATGAGATATTGAGTGTTACACCAATTTTTTGGTCATCTAACCTATTATCATTAGATGGACCCAAGTACACCATGTAAGACCGATTTTACTCTAAGTAAAATTTCTTTCACTATGAAAATAACTTAGTAAACCACCTTTATTAAGTTGTTTATGGTCCAAACAGGAAACCCCATAAGGAAATATTAAATAAATATACATTTGTTTGATTTTCCTCAAGGAATAATTAGTTAAACAACAATCTAATTAATATTCCTTGTTATATTTAACCCAAAAACAAGGAAATTAATTGGATAAATAATTATTTATCTTATTATTTTCTAAGAATAATTATTTAAACCTTATTTAAATAATATTCCTTGTTAAATATGACTAAATCACCCTTAAATAATTAAATAAATCATTATTTATTTGATTATTATTCAACCACATCATTAAAATGATAAATAAATCATTTATTTATTTATTATTTACAAATAAAGGGATTTGACCCAAGTCAAATTCCTTTTCCCTCCAACAAATATAATAAAATATTCCATAAAAGTTGGATCTTGATTTGGTTAATAATATTTTAATTATGCACCAATATCCAGACTAACTCAATATTTTGTTATAAATAGATGGGTTTTCCCATTCATTTACCACCTTTTGTTGCCTAAAGATCACTCTAGATCTATACTTTTGGTCTGACTATTGATCCACCATCATAGTCATATTTTGCTACCATTTTTTTTGTCTGGGTTTTCTACACCATCAAGAGAGAGGAATTTTAGATCTGAAGTGTTGAGGACTTACAAGAACCCATCCCATTGAGGAGAACAGGGAACACCCTCTTGTGTTTTCCTCCCAAGTGCTATTAATACAAAATTCATTCAACATATTCTTGTCTTATCTATTGGATGCATGGAGTAAATCTTGTTTTTTCTACTGCTTAACGTCTTTTAATGCACAGATCTAGATTTTTGCAGCATTTATCTTGATCACCTAACTACAGATCTGAGGATATTGGCAGCCATCTTTGGTGTTAGGGCTGTTTTTTATGCACAGCTAAAGTGGTTTTTTTTTCGTACGCTTGGAATTAAGATTCATACTAACAACTGGCGACTCCACATGGGTTTACGATTAAGACCGATGTCGTTTTTCTGATCCTTGCATATCTAGCTGCTTCAAACCCTAGGACTTCTCTTCAGCCCCTTGTTTTTTCTTTTCTTGATGTTTTTTTAAACTTATAAAACCCTAAAATGATAAAAAATCTAACTTCCATGTGTTTTTGGATCTATTGCGCAGGTGACAGACATCAGCCGCAGCTGAGACGACAAATTTTTCTGAAATCTGCCGCTGAGAGTGCCGGATGTGTAGGTTGCACTTTTTGGCCCAAAAAATGTGACCTAGACCCTTAGAACGCACCTTTCAGCCCAAAAACTGTGACCTCTGCTGAAAACAAGTCAGAAACTACGACCTGGACTTTTTGCAGGAATTTTTCTGAAAGTTTTCTGGGTTTGTCTGAGCCTCTATTTAGGGTTGTCTGACCTCCGTCTCCGCCTGTTTTGGACCTGTAATTGTTTTGTTTTTCTCAACTAAGTGGTAACCTAGCCCCCTAGGGCTTCAATACCCTCCACTTTTTGTGGAAGAGTTTTTGTTGTTGCAGGTTGTCTGAAATTTCAGAGTCTTCAGCCATTTTTTCAGATCTGATACCTCACCTTCAGATCCACTTCAGATCAGCTTGTTATCCATCCAAATCACCTCATTTAGCTTTTTTTGGGTTTTCCTCTAGGGTTCACTTTGTTTCCCTCTAGGAGATAGCCTTTCGCTACCTCTTTTACAACAAAATTTTTCCCCTAATTTGTTGTTGTTTTCTACACCACTTTCTAGCAGACTTTGACCTTTAGATCCCTGTCCCTCCCGACCTTAGACATATTGGTTATTTTAGTGTGTTTTATTAGTTTTTTACCCACCTATAGAGTAGTTGTTGAGAGACCCGCCTCATTGGGTTTAGATTATTGCATTATTAGTTGTTTATTTTCTATTTTTGTAGGCCTATATACTGTCATTTGCAGGTATATTTACAGCTATACAACACACTTTTTCTTTTTCTCTACAAACATCTAGGTTTAAAAATTAAATTTTACACACTTTTGCACACACACCCTAAGCGAAAAAGGGCTTGGTTAACACCGCCAAGCAAAGACTCTAAAACATTGACATCAATTGATCCTGCACCTCTCTGCCCTTATTTCGACATTGTAATCAGTTGATCCTGCACCTCCATACCCTTATCGGTCTCTTTTTCCTTTGTGTCGTGTTTGTGTCGTCATCATTACGCCACCAAGGCATTTATCCTGGAGACTTCTTGGCCTTCATCCTCAGTTTCCGGTAGGAAGACTTACTCCTCCACGTAGGATTCGAGTTAGTCCTCCAAGGAGTCTGCATGCCGAGTCTTCTCCTGGTCCTTTGGGTTCTCCTTCTCATTCCGCCTTTGGTTCTCCCCCTGACACCTTCACCATGTCTGGTGTAGGAACTAATGCTCGTGGTAACCCCGGCCCTCATGCCGGGAATACCACTAGTGGGACCGCAACGGACACTACCCCGGCTGCGCCCTTGCTCCCCTTTATGGCAGGCCTCAGCCTCCCCGATTTTGACTAGTTGATAAATGACCCTATGCACCATGATGCTAGTTGGCTTGCTATGCTGACACATCTCCCTTTTGACATCCCAAAGTTTGAAGGCCTTGCTGGAGAAGATCCTTCAAATCATGTTCGATCTTTCCACATGCGGTGTTCATCTAACTCCATTACCGATGACTCTGTCCGTCTTCGGTTTTTCCAACGAATGCTTACAGGTGAAGATTCTAAGTGGTATGTTCATCAGGCCCCTTCCTCTCATACCACCTTTGCGACTCTTGCTCGGGCTTTTCTATCTTACTTCCAGCTTCCTCTTCGTTATGACACTGGTACTGAACTCTAGAATTCTTTCCTTCAATCGTTTGCGACCCGTCTATCTGACCATGTCCAGGAATGGCGGAGAAGGAGCCTATGTTGAGCCCCTACCTTCAAAGACCACGTCTATATGGACTGGTTCCTCAGATCTCTCTTGCCACCTATCGGGAAAGATGTCGCATCACACTTCCCTCAAACCAAAGAAGCCGCTCTCCGAATTGCGTTAAAATATGACCTGATCTACACTCAATCGAGTTATGTTTATACTGTTCTACCTGATCTTCCCAGACCCGGTGGTGCCAACGCATTAGGGGCATCTCACGCCATTGACGGTATCATTGGAGCTCTCTCTAATCTATATAGCACCTCCTGCACTTTTCCCCCTCCTAGTAGCACGTATCCAGAATACGACATGCCTCCTCTTTTTTCCCAACCTCCTGTTTACCACACTGTTACCCAACCTCCTTATTATCCGTATCCACAGCCTGGTGCTCCAACTCCTCCAGCATTAGCACCGCTTCCTCCCTTGCCTTCTCAACCCCTGCAACAGCAACCACCACCCCCTCGGGGGTAGGTATATGCACAGAAGGGTGCGATTAATCCTCCTCCCTCCAAAAAGAAGAGGAAAGGCACTCAAAATCAGTTTGCTCCTGGTAATCTTGGACCTAATCCTCAAAATAATGCTCCTAACACTGCTAACCAGCAACAGGGCACCCAACCCAAGCAAGACAGGCATGTTCGCATGAACAAGCCTTGTTCTTGTTGTGGTTTTTATGGTCATTATACGCATGATTGTCCTCTTTTGCCATAGATGCAATAGTTGTGGGAGTCTCAAGCAACATTGAGAGGACAACAAGCCGTCCCTTTCGTTCGTCCCAGTCCTGCACCTAATCAACCGGCTGTGCTTACCAATCCTTTCCCTCAGCAAGGATTTGTGGCTACCCAACCACCTGAAGGTCAGGTGGCCACTCAACCTGTTCCATCTGGTACCTCCGATTACCAGATTCTCATGATGACCTCTGATTAGCCTTCTGGACCTTCTCCTCCTGGCCCTTCACCTTCAGCTGGTACTCATGAGCCTCTTTATCTAGTTGCTACCCCGCCTGGTCAACCCAAACCTTATCTTGCTTTGACCCCGGTTCAACCAGTCCCCATGACTTCTCCTGCTATAACAGTTCCTCAGTCACCTCAACAGGAACCACCTCCTGTTGCGACCACTTCGGGTAAGAAGGGAAAAGCTCGCAAGGGGTCATCCAAGGACAAGGTTTCCCTGACAAACCCTGCCCCTCCTCGGCCTCCAAAGCATACCATCCAGTGTACTTTGTGTGATGTTCTTGGTCATGCCACCCATACTTGTTCGGAGTTGCCTCACCTTAAATCCATGGTCAATGAGACATTTCCAAAATCTGATATCCCAGAGGTATATGTCACTATACTCGATTCAGTCCTGAAACTCAAATATTTGCACACAAATCACCCTTGTGCTTTCTATGATTTCCATGGCCACTATACTCACCTCTGTCCCCGCCTTGAAGAGTACCGCTCCTTTTTAGAAGCATTGCGCCAATTTAAGGCCAAGCGCAACGAGTCCACCGCTCCCTTATTTGTGCATTTTGCTTCATCAAAACCAGAGGACATGAATGCTCCCATTGACATTCCCCCTCTTGATGTCGATATGACAGAGCCTTTGTCCACCGTTTTATTCCTATCATCATCTATGAGACCCTCGATGGAAGCCCCCTTGAAGACTTCCCCTGATGTTTCACTTGACCTCCCTTCAGCGATCACCCTGGGCTCAACATCAGTAGATCCTTTATCTGCTTACTTTTCTGTCACCACTTGTGACAATGCGCATGTGAACCTCTCTTCTCATGATGACGAGTCAGGTAGCTTCGCCGCGTTAGGTGGTATTTCTTCCACCAGTCACCCCATCTGCTATTACGATGACGAAATTATGGAAGTAGTCACCACCCCTGACTTTATCTATCCCCCCTTACATCGAACCCATGCATTCAAACCACATACAACTTGTGGCCATTAAATTGACACCCAATGTTTGGGTAAGGGGGCACCTATATTTGAGAGACTAGGAGAAGAAATTATCCACAACTCTCCTAGTGTATCTGGTCATGTCGACTCTAGTGCCATTATTATTCCACATTTAGAAGAACCTCTAGAGTCCCATATCACTTCAGATCACTCTAGGGATGATAATCGTCATCATTCCTTCATATTACATAAACAACCCAGTCCCTTCGACATTGTTGTTGACCAACCTCTGAGTTTTTTTGGAAAGCACCAGTTCATTATCTCCAAATCCTCTCTTTGGGATAGTGACACCATGTATGCCAATATGGAAACTTAAAGTCCATTTTATTCATATATGCAGTACCAAAAGAGATTGGTAATCTTTCATTCCCTTTCTCAAACCGCATAACCATAACGAAAACAAATGGCGCACCACATCATTAAAGTGTGTTTAGATTCCAATTTTTCTAAATAAATTTTGGCATGACCATAACATGATCTGGGGCACCTATGCCCCTCAACCATAAAAATCCCAGATATTAGCCAAAAACAACACTGAAACCCCCTTTCTCTTACAGGTTGCACTTTTCAGGTCATTTCCTGGGACAGGTCGCAGTTTTCTACCCAGTATCTGCTACCCTGGTCGCAGAACAGACCCCAAAAAGTACGACTTGGCATGTTCATGAGGTTTGGGTACCTAAACTGAACTCAAATGAAAGAGTAGGATTAGGCCTCTTACCTGCAATTGACGGATCTCAATTCCAACGGTCGGTTTGTCTGCTACGATCACCGCAAGATTTAGGGCCTTCTCTCCTCTTTGCATTCACCATAGCTCCACATGCAAATGAGTGAATTTGGAGAGAAAATTCCTTATTAAAAGAGAAACCCCTATTTTTTCTTTCGCCTACTATGGCCAAACTGTAACTCCGTTTAGAAAACCATATGTACCATTGGAAAGCTCTCACCGAGCCCTAAAATGGGTATCTGTTAGTTTTTAGTGATTTGATACTTCACCAGGACACATTTTTTCCAAGAAGCATCACTTTTCCCCTCCTCAAAATTGAATTTCTTCACTCACAACACTCGTACTGGGGACACCACTTTGCCTCCATACTTGTCCATGCTCGTGTCGAATTTCATCATGATTTACCATCTTGTACTCATGTTTTTATGGTCCCCATTGGACCTTTTCTGTGTGGCAACACCATCGAGTCACCCTTGTTTAGCGCATCTGAGTTGAGTCATCATTGCATTCATGGAGTCTATCCCGAGTCCCTTTGCATCCCGCTATAGTCCTCCATCCTTCAGTGCTTGGTCCCTCTCTCGTGTCGCACATTATGGCCTTCAGTCCCACTGTCCCCTATCCCTCATGATAATGTGTTAGTCGCTGCCAGGTCATCCATGCCCTTTATGCTCTAACAAGGGAAGTCGTCCGTTCGCTACTCAGAACCACACATTTACTCATCATCATTGGTGTCAGTCTGTCAGTCGCACTACTATTTTCTCTTATGCCTTAGTTGAGGATCCCTTATTGCCTCACCTATGGCAGACCTCCTTCTGTCGACATCAGCTCATTCATTCCAGAAGATAGGTCTAGAGGGTGGTGTACCTTGGTTCCATCTTCCACCCTTGTTCGGTGCCTCGAATCAGGCAAAGGGAATCCTTATTTCCCTTTGACTTGATTGTTTCTCAGCTCCAGCTTCTTTTAGCATGATCAAGATCCGTATACTTGATGGTCCAGTGATGCAACAAATGATATCGGTGATTCCCGGGTGTGTGTGAGATGTCTCAGCCCTCATGAGGGGGTGGCCCTACAGGTAGCCCCCCAAACACTCTGATGACCTCTTCATTACAGCCTTTGATTCAGCTCCATACATTTTATGATGTCAGCCTCAGTCGCTTGCAGCGCCTTTTTGTTTGCATATATCAATCAAATTTTCAGAGCCCTTTCCTGTTTTCAGGGGCATCTAGGTTGCATTTATATCTCATGTACTCAGATATTATTGTACAAGTCCTGGCTGTTATCCCAGGCACAATATGTATGTGGGATTCATTATCGTGTTGTTTATCTAGCTCATGTTTATGCCAGCATGTACTATATTGGGCAGTTCCGTGGTTTACCGGATGCCTTATTTTTTGTACTTTGCCTCAGCGGGCATAAGTATGCCTCCCCCATCGCCTATAGCATAGGTACTCACTCATCAAAGAGACTTGTTGCACCTGTAAGTCTCGCCTCCTCAAGTTCTAGTTCTTTCATCACTTTGGTCTACCTTATACTTCTTTCTCTTTGATTTCCCCTTCGATGTCTAGTGATTGAGTTCTTACAACGTACTTTGGTCATATGATTAGCTCCTAACACTCGCACGTTGGGGGGCAATCTGTTACACCATTTTTTTGGTCGTCTAACCTATTATCATTAGATGGACCCAAGTACACCATGTAAGACCAATTTTACCCTAAGTAAAATTGCTTTCACTATGAAAATAACTTAGTAAACCACCTTTATTAAGTTGTTTATGGTCTAAACAGGAAACCCCATGAGGAAATATTTAAATAAATATATATTTGTTTGATTTTCCTCAAGGAATAATTAGTTAAACAATAGTTTAATTAATATTCCTGGATATATTTAACTCAAAAACAAGGAAATTAATTGGAAAAATCATTATTTATCTTATTATTTTCTAAGAATATTTTTTTAAACCTTATTTAAATAATATTCTTTGTTAAATATGACTAAATCACCCTTAAATAATTAAATAAATCATTATCTATTTGATTATTATTCAACCACATCCTTAAAATGATAAGTAAATCATTTATTTATTTATTATTTACAAATAAAGGGATTTGACCCAAGTCAAATTCCTTTTCCCTCCAACAAATATAATAAAATATTCCATAAAAGTTGGATCTTGATTTGGTTAATAATATTTTAACTATGCACCAATATCTAGACTAACTCAATATTTTGTTATAGATAGAAGGGTTTTCCCGTTCATTTACCACCTTTTGTTGCCTAAAGATCACTCTGGATCTATACTTTTGGTCTGACTATTGATCCACCATCATAGTCATATTTTGCTACTATTTTTGTCTGGGTTTTCTACACCATCGGGGAATTTTAGATGCGAAGTGCGAGGACTTTGAGAACCCATCCCATTGAGGAGAACATGGAACACCCTCTTGTGTTTTCCTCCTAGGTGCCATTAATACAAAATTCATTCAACATATTCTTGTCTTGTCTATTGGATGCATGGAGTAAATCTTGTTTTTTCTACTGCTTAACGTCTTCTAACGCATAGATCTAGATTTTTGCAGCATTTATCTTGATCACTTAACTGCAGATCTGAGGATGTTGGAAACCATCTTTGTTGTTAAGGCTGTTTGTTATGCGCAGCTAAAGTGGTCTTTTTTCGTACACTTGGAATTAAGATTCATACTAACATTGAGGATAGGCTCAGTAGTGTTATTCACATTAGTATGTGAGGAGTTATGCTGATTAGGTATATCTCCGAAGATGAGGAGATACAACTCACATTGTGGAGGTATTAACAACAGAGTGGTAGTAGAGATAACGACCTTAATAGGATGTGAGATGATGCCTATGGACTCAGTCTTAGACCTTGATATCCAAGGGTGTATAGGGGTATGTAGCGGTGCACAACAATATGTAAAGGAGAAAAAAAGTGTGCAGTGGTGTGTAGGGTTGCATCATGGTTTAGGAGGAGTGATTCACATCATAGTGCATTCCCTCATAGAGTGATAGACACATCGATACAAGAGAGATACCAGTTGATTCAGGATGATGCAACAACATGCATCAGGGTCCGACAGTGTACAAAGATGTGCGATTAGGTGCAGTTGTATGCCAGGAGACACAAGGATACGTGGTTATATGCATTAGTGTGTAGGGTTGCACTCCGAACTGGGGGATTGCTACTAGTAGGGAGATTCCTTGACGAGGATGTCAGGCATGTCATTGGGGTGGACATACCCAAGTTTAGAGAGCGGACCAGTCATGGGACGGGCTAGGAGCATCCACACGGGTTCTTGATCGTACCCATGAGAACCCACACATATTTCAGTTGTTGGCACCACATGTAGTTGAGGGGAGCCTCGTTGTGTTCTATCTAGACCCATAATGTGGATAACAGGACGGGGGATTTTCTTAAGACGATGCTATGAGATTCAATGCTTTAGGGGCATGATAGATATTATTCAATTGAGGAGTAGGGTCAGTGAAAAGTTAATAGCCACAGGTTGGGAGATGAGGTGATCTTCTACAGGGTGGCATATCATTCATCATGGAGCCTATACTTGGGGAGCTGGTCTTGGGGGAGAGATGTGCTACTCTTTCCATAGTGCATGTCAAGATCCTGCATGAGCAAAGGATACCGTGTATGATTGAGTCAGTTTTCCAGTGGGTGTATGGGCTCCATACATTGTATTAGCATATTATTGAGAGGGTGGATGGCAGACTTAGTGGTGATGGTTGGCATGAGTAGGATGGATCCACATACATTGAGTCGATTGCAAGTATCGAAAATCCATCTATTGGCTGCATTCAATGGGTAGCTACTTGGCACATGTAGTTTCTAGTGGTCATCAGTACTATGCGGTGGTAGGCACAAGGTAGTTTATCATGCATCATATTAGTTCATGATATATGGAGCACATATATTGATTGTATGTAGGGACTAGAGATGAGGCATGAATGGATTCCAACAACTGTCAAATATATGTCACAACAGGTATGGCTATGGGATCTGAGGATTCAAATGTTTGATAGATCACTCTATCTCATGATGAGAGGAGTCATGGAAGAGAGTGATCTAGTTCACTCTTCGGTTGGCACATGGGGTTTTGCGGAGGCCTTCATCATTGGAAATGCATGCTTTACATGTTACTGCACAGGTTTAGGGTTAGATTTAGATGGGTAGGATTTGACATCATGGAGATGCCTATGCGGGATGTATTTGGCATTTGTCAGTATTTCACCACCGGGTTCCACGAGAGGAGGATATAGAGTGCACATCATGGGAAGTTAGTTGTAATCAGAGTGGTGTAGCGTTGGCATGGTGGAATATTTTTGAGATTAGCATGGGACCATGGTATCGAGGGATTCATTTATGAAAGGATGGTGCAAGGATTTAGGGTGACTCAGTAGCACATTTGGGACCCTGGTATTGTTTGCAGTGACAGTTTGGACAACAAAGGGAGAGAGTGCTTGTTCGAGCATTGCTTGAGGACAAGAAGGTTTTGGCGGGGAGGGCTATAATATCCCCAATTTTGTGAGCATGGGAGCCACTAAGGAATTTTTCCCAATTTTAGTAATATTAATTAAAAAGGGGAAAATATTATTGGATAAATGTGTCTAGTATTATTTTATCGGAGAATAGCGGAAAATTATTATTTTATTAAATGGTGACAAAAGTGATAGTGGAAAATGGCCCACACCAATAAAATAATATTAAAAAAAAGGAGTCTAGAGGCATGACGAGAAATTATAAAAGGAGGATGGAATCATTTTGTGGATTATCTTTGGTCATTTTACAATTTCAACATTAGTTCTCTTGAGCTGCTTAGCCAAGATAACTATGTTGTTCAGTGCAAGCAATTTTTGAGCAAGAATTCCACCTCTACCTTTGGTGAACTTTGAGTGTAACCCTAGGGGACTAAGAAGGGGTCTATCTCAGGGCTTCTCTAGGAGCTACATTGTAGACCATTTGCAGCTGAATTGTGCTTCTCTTAGGGTGCAAAAGGAAATTTGAAGGGGGTGAGAGAAGCTAGCAAAAAATGGAGTTTTGGACAAATAATTTATAGATATTTATCCATAAGGAGGGGGAGTTTTTACCTAGTGATTTGAAGGGATGAGAGTGTTGCATTTTGGAGGGACGAGTTTATCTATTTCATGGATTTCTATACAACTATTACGTAGACATTTTGACAGGGAGATTTGGGGAGTTCGGGCTAAGGAGAAATAAAGAGGTTTGGAGGAGTGATTTGCAGGGGTTGGAGGAAACTTTTCCAGTAATAGATATGGCTTCTCATCATAATTCTTTATAGAGGGCGTTTTCTAGCTAGTTTGAATCATACACATTTCTTGGGGTCACCAGGGCATGTTGGATTTAGCCCAAACCATTTCTGGGTTTTTGGGGGTTTATTGAGTGGAGTCTCTAGCTAAGTTTATAGATTTTTTCGGGCAATATTTGATTCTGAAATCCTCATTATTATAGAAGAGAAAATTGCTAGTACGCTGAGGAATTTGCATCACTTGACGAGCCCCATTTTGGCTTGGAGTTGGGCCAAACCCTTTCTGGGTATTTTTGGGGTTTTGGAGGGGAGTCCGTTGCTGCAATTTCAAGGTGATCCGAGAATTATTTAGGGAAAAATATTCAGTCCCATTCTAGCAAAATATTAGTAATTTTCTAGGTAATGCATAGTACCATTTTGGGCCAGTATTTCCTCCAGATCAGAGTTGTATTGCATGGGTTTTCATAGCTTTCTTAGCAAGCCCATGTTCCAAAACTTAAACTAAATTTTATGTACTCTTTTATCATAAAATTAATAAAATTGCTCAGATCGTGTTGCTAGAAATTTTGGTGTTTTAGTTATTGTGTATGAGTTCCATTTTATTTACTGTTCCTAGTCCATTGCTTGGTATTAACTATTAAATTCCATTTAGGAATATTACAGAGTCTTTTAGCTGTCATTTAGCTTAGTTTATTTTTCATTTTCATTGTTTTCTAGATATTCCTTTTTTTCATTCATTGTATATAGATGTTTGCTTCATGGCATAATCATTTCTTGTACATTTTGAATTCATATTCCTACATTATTTTTCAGTACATTGCATTTAGAAATTATTTGTATAAGAATTGCATGGTATTCTTAGCTTTATTTAGTTTGCATTCTTGCATAGAATTTCATTGCATAAGCATTTATTTCTCTTCCACATTGCTTTTTCTTTATTGCAATTTTCATCCATTCATTTCTTTCATGGCATGCCATCTTTGATTCTCATCTAACTATCTAGCATTTTTTTTTTTTAATTTCTATTTCTGAATAAGAATAATTCTATTAAGCAATCATATAGTACAAGGCGAGATTATAATCAAGAGAGGCAAGAAACAAGCAAACCAGAAATGATGAACTGTCAACCTCGGTCCCGAAGAGTGTAAGTGAAACAAGCAAAAGAGCTATGAAGCGTGACTTGAAATGAAGAAGATAGTAGCTGGGTTCTACCTAGATTGGGCCGAAGCCCCCATGCGAAATTTTTTCCCTTTCCTTTTGTTGACTTTGACCCATTCAACTTGGTTTGGATGGGCAAGAATCACTTGTAGGTTGTTTTTGACTATGGGAGGAGTCTCCTTATCTGTATCGAAAGAGGAGGACTCATGAGTGCGTTTTTGAGAGATCATTTTGGCTGGAGGACCCTCTAGGAAGGTGGAGGGAGAATCATTCGTCTACTTTTCCTACTCCATTTCTTCATTAATCTCCTCCTCATCTGAACTCGAGGACTCAAAGTCATCCATAGGGGGGCAGATAACTTGGAATCCATCTTTTGGATTTAGTTTTGAGATTATTTTCCTTTTTTTTTGGCATCTAACTATCTAGCTTTACTCCTTGCATATATTTTTAATTTCATGTTGTAATACTCCCAATTTTCCATGACTTAATTGGAATATTATAGTTCTTACATTTCTGTTTAATAATTAAATAAAGGGGTGGAGGGAACCATAAACCCCATAGATGAATAGAATCCACTTTTGTTGTGTGAATATGGGTTAGTAGATAGTACATCAACATCATGGAGTAGTGGAGCAACTCATTAATGAAGGAAGAGTGGAGATTATGGAGAGATAATGAGGAAGATGATGGAGATAATGGGGGAATAAAAGTAAGATCATAGAGCATTAATGATGTAGTGATGGAGGAAGTGGTGCATTAAATGCACACATGTTGGAGGGAGTCGAGATTAATTGCAGAGATCATGGAGATCATGGAGATCGTGGAGAGATAACGCAATCTTCACGGAGACTAGTGGCCATATGTGCAGCACAGTTATGAGGTAGGCCAAGGCTAGGGAAGACTCAAAAACATATAAGGAATATGAAAGAAGAAAAGACAATAAATATGGAATTTGATATTGTATTTTTTTTTGACATTTCTTTGCATGCTTCAGTTGTTTAGCTAAGTCTGCTGTGTTGTTTAGCACACGGGCGTTCCTGCGTGGGAATCCCACCCTTACCCACGGGGGACTTCGAGTTCCTACTCTGGGAAGGTTATTTTGAGAAACCATTCATCATCTGGAATTGGTGCTACATTCAACCCCTCTCTTCTGCATATACAACTTCAGGAATTAGACATTCCTGTCTTAGGGTTTGAGAGGAGGAAGGTAGTTTCTAGAATTTCAGCTAGGAAACCTGTGGAGGGTTCATAATTTCACCTTGTACATTCATTCCAGTCTTCCAGGAGAAGCATTATGACATCCAACATCAAGCCATCATTTTACAGCTCCACGCAGCAGCAGTTCCATCAGGAATTACGCAGTCTAGTAGGGTAGATCCAGTGGAGGAAGGAAGTTCCAAGTATTTCAGCTTGGAATCATGTGAGGGACCATTCCCTCACTTTGGTGAGATTATTTCTATCATCTATGAGCTATATCTCATCATCTATAAGCAGAATACAAGTTCATCCTCCTTGAAAACATAGTCCATTCCAGCAGTTGTGTAGTTTGCAGCTGCAACTTGAGCTGAGGAAGGAGGAGCTAGATCTCAAGTTTCTAGCTTGAGAATGTAGAGAAGGGGTTAGAACTTCATGTATTAAGCTGATTGGGTGCTATTTCAGTAGTTATATCATCATTTCAGCCCCATATCATCAGTTATCCAGGATCAGTGCGTAAGTCAATCAACAGGGGTGCAGTTGGCAACCCAAAAAGGGTCGAAAATCCAAAGTTAAAATATGGGCAAACCATTTCTGGTTTTTTACTGGGTTTTTTTAGTATAGTCTGTGGTTAAAATCCCAGATATTTTTGAGCACTCCAGTAGCATCCTGCACATATTTATTCTTCACAGTAGCAGTAGTTTCCAACAGCAGCAGCAGTAGCAACACAACATTTCCAGTGCTAGTTTTCATTAATGTATTTCAACCACTTCTTGTTGGCTTGAGTGCATCTTCTTTGGAGAACTGTGTACTTTATATTTTCTGTTGTTTATAATGATATGACTCAACTATTTTTCTCATAGTTATAATGTCTTGATGTAATTTTCAGTTGCAACATATTTCTGACATTTTCTATATTTTTGCTATATTCCTGTTTTGCTTTATTTGGAATGTTGTAGATGTTATATATTCCTATCTTTCCCATTTTGCGATATTACAGTGGTATCAGAGCATGATATTTGGCTCAAATTTTGGGAAATAAATCTTATGCCATCAGAAGAAGAAGCAGAAAGAAGAGATCTATAATGGAGGAAGGATTAAGCTTTGCCACACTTCACTTTAGATCTATGTAGGATATCTCTAGAGTTACTAAAGAAATGAGAAGGGGAAGGCAAAGAGAAACCTCAATAGGGTTTCAGAATGAGGAAGTTCCAAGCATTTCCTATCAGCATCATAAACAACCGACAATGCAAAGAGCTCCACAACACTTTTCTATGTCCACTTTTCTTGCAGAAGGAGATGAATGACATGAAGATGGGGGATACTTAGGGCATGCGAATCTGAGTAATTATCCTGTAGAGTACAAATCTCAATCAAGAGAATTCAAGGAGAATCTAACTCTCTAACATTTTATCTAAATCAAAGAAAACCGGAGATCTCGCAACAACAATAGAAGAAGAAGGCATATACATAATAAATTCTTCTTGCCTACATTCGATGGATCATCCAAAAGCACAACAAAAGCATGGATGAACGAGTTAGATCATTTCTTCCAGCTACACACAGTAGCGGAAAGAGAGGTTGTTGAGATTGCAGCGCTGCACCTTGAGGGTGGAGCAAATGATTGGTGGTTCAGCCATATAAAAAATGCAAGAGTGACTGCTTATGCAGACTTCACTCAAAGGATGATTAAGAAGCTTGATAGAAGGAAACCATAGGTACTTTCCATAGATACATTTCCCAACATGGATGAGATAGCACATGAATAACAAAGGGAGGATGTCAGCACTAGTAGTCTGGAGGAGGAGAAACTTCCACCACCACTAGCTGCAGAAATACTTACATCAGGAGAAAGAGAACTTGCATCCTTGCAAGGTGGTCTTGAGCTCTTGACATTGGGAGTCCCATGCATGATTCATGAGATGCATGAGAAGGAGGAGGCAGATACCAGCGTTGGTGCAGCAATAGAGGAGCAACCATCACCATCACCAGCAGTTGGAGAAGCCATTGCACTGTGTTAGGTCCCTATATTACTAGTATAGTCCCTTATTGTTATTATTGTACCCTTGTAACCCCCATTTTGTTATTATTGTGCCTAAATTATTATTGTTAGGTTTGCTAGATTACATTGTGGCCCACTAGGATTACATTATGGCCCTATGGACTCCTAAATATAGAAAGGAGGTTTTGTAAATTGGATCATCCAATAATTTTTCATTTATGTAATGTATTGGAGGTTGCCCCCTCAAAGTGGCTTATTTATAAGGTGTTGATATCTCTTTTCTTCTATTTTTGGAGCTGGTTACACAACATTTGGTATCAGAGCTTTGGATTCTAGGGTTTCGCTGCTCCAAACAAGTCATCGTGGAATTTTCGCTATAAATTTTTTTATACGAAGTTTCAGAAGCTGAAATTTTTAGGGTGCGAAGTTGAAATCTTGAGGAAATTTTTCTAAAAATTTCAGAGCTTGGTTCGCAATATTTTCGGAGATATGATCTGTGGAAGTTAGGTCTTTTTTCAGGCTCCTAAACAGGTCATCGTGGAATTTGCGCTATAAAAACTTTTCTACGAAGGTTCAGAATATGAAATTTAGATGGTGCGAAGCTGAAATCCTGAGGAAATTCCTCAAAAAATTTCAGAGCTTGGTTCGCAATATTTTTGGAGATATGATCTGTGGAAGGTAGTGCTTTTTCAGGCTCCTGAATTTCATCTCAAAGAGGTGATCGTGGGAAAAGTTCAATAACTCTCTCTCTGGGCAGTGGATTTGAGTGCCGTTAAAATTGGTCGCAAGTACACGGACTATAGTTTCTTTTTTATCAATTTCAGAGACAAAGGACGAAACAGTAACATGTGGCAAGTCCTACAAGTTTGCTCTACTGAACCAGTCCAGAATTAGGTCATTGTGGGAGATTGGACACAACTTTGTCTTGGGGAATCCAAATTAGATCAGACCTGTGGCATTTGAAATAAGCTTCAGAGGGCTACTACAGGGCTGAATTTTAGATATTGAAGATTTTCAATTACAGAGATAATTCAATTTCAATATCGAGCTCCTCAAAGCAAGTAAAAGGTGTGTATTCTTTTTCCGAATTGCATAAGTCTTGTTTGAAGAATCAAGTTGAATTGATTCCAAGGGCATATTGTAGAATAGGTATCAATATTGGATTCTAAAATGGTGCCTAAAAATAATTCAACACCCATTAAGCCTTCAGAAGGCTCTACCATGACTCATGAAGATGAAGAATTGAAACATGATCTATCAAACTTACAAGAGCAAGTGCAACAAATTTCACTCTCGCAAAGAGCAACAAAAAATGAAATGGAAGTTTTGAAGAAAGGCGTGGAAGTGAAGATGGACGGTTTGAAGAAAGGCATGGAAGCTAAGATGGATGGCGTGGAAGTGAAGATGGACGATTTGAAGAAAGGCGTGGAAGCTAAGATGGATGGCGTGGAGGCTGGCATGGAATCTAAGATGGATGACATGGAAGCTAAGATCGATGAGAAAATGGAAAACATGAAGAATTCTCTGAAATCAGACATGGAAGGTTTGACAAAGTTGATACAAGAAAGGTTTCCTAATGGTGAAAAGATAGTAGAAGAACCTCATGATGAGAATAAAATAAATGTTAATTGTGATTTCATAAACTCTAATGTTGGCGGGAAGAACCACCATATTCCAAAGATGGATATGAGGAAGTTTGATGGAAAGGATCCTGTAACATGGATACCACAGATGGAGCAATATTTTGATCTCCATAACGTGCAAAACACACAAAAGGTACGCATTGCAACTTTACATTTAGAACAAAATACATTTGTATGGTATCGATGGCTTTGCTTCCGTAAAAAAATTGTCACTTGGTCAATTTTTACGAAGGAAATGATAGCACATTATGAGGATACAAAGAGCAACACCTTCTTTAGCCAATTGATAAATCCCAAACAAAAGGGTTTAGTGGGGCAGCACATTGAGGACTTCCAAAAATTGAATATAAGGGTAACTGATATTCCAGAGGAACACAGGATTGATCTCTTCATAGGTACTCTAAAGGATAACATCCAACATGAAGTTCGTGTTTTGGAACCTGATTCATTGGAGAAGGCATTCAGGTTGGCAAGAAAATTTGAATGTAAAATTATGGCGACAAGGAACCCTACCACTCAATTCTATAAAGGAAGTGTTGCTACGCCTAGATTTCCACAACCTACAAGGTTGACACCACAACAATTGGAAGAAAAAAGAGCAAAAGGGCTTTGCTACAGTTGTGATAGCAAATACACTAAAGGTCATAAGTGTGCTGAAAAGAAATTGTTTTACATAGATTGTGAAGAAGAAGAAGAAAATGAAAAAGAAGAGGATATACACCAGGAACCAGCCATAGAAGAGGAAGAAATGAATCCGACCATATCATGTAATGCACTGGCCGTAATTACCACTCCTCAAACTCTCAAGATAGTAGGACAGATCAAGAAGAAAAGGGTAATAGTGTTGATTGATTCAGGTAGCACCCATAATTTTATTCATTGTAAGGTAGCCAAGGAATTAAATTGTTTCCTATACCCAGCACCAGAATGTCAAGTGATGGTTGCAAATGGAGGAACTATAAACTACTCTTGAAAATGCCATAATATCAAGCTAACCATGGGGGAATATGTATTGACTAGTCCAATGCTTTCTATTCCTATGGGAGGTGCTGATGTTGTCCTAGGAGTACAATGGTTACAATCTTTGGGGACGATAGCTTTTAATTTTCAAGAACTTTTCTTGAAATTTTTTTCAGAAGGAAAGGAATTCGAATTACGAGGTATTGAAGGGAAGCCGAGAAGGATAATAAGCTCTAATGTCATGACAAAGCTTCTAAAGAAAGAACAACGAGGCGTAATTGCACAATTATGCTCACTAGACGTTCCGACATCAAAATCATCTATTTCGACAGATCTCCAACAAGTCTTGGACAATCATTCCAAGGTGTTTGAAACTCCCAAATGACTCCCACCTATTCGTGATCATGATCATGCTATTCATTTGATTCCAGGAAGTGTTCCTCCAAACATCAGGCCTTATAGATATCCTTACTTCCAAAAAAGCGAAATTGAACGTATGATTGCAGAAATGTTAGAGGCGGGTATAATTCAACCCAGTCAAAGTTCTTTCTCTGCTCCTGTAGGATTGGTACACAAGAAGGATGGATCATGGCGAATGTGTCCGGATTATAGGGAGCTCAATAAGCTCACCATTAAAGACAAATTTCCCATTCCTGTGATTGATGAATTATTGGATGAATTACATGGAGCAATTTATTTTACCAAGTTGGATCTTCGTTCAGGATATCATCAAATTAGAATGAAGACCGAAGATATTCCAAAAACAACATTTTGAACTCATGAGGGTCATTATGAATTTTTGGTCATGCCTTTTGGCCTTACCAATGCACCTTCTACATTTCAAGGGTTGATGAATTCATTTTCAAACCCTTCCTTAGAAAATTTGTGCTAGTATTTTTTGATGATATACTAATCTACAGCAGGTCTTGGAAGGATCATGTTGAACATGTTGACAGGGTGCTCAAACTATTGCAGGAGAAACAACTATATGCAAAAACATCCAAATGTTTCTTTGGAGTACAAGAGGTGGAATATCTGGGTCATATTGTATCTCACGAGGGTGTTAAAGTAGACCCTAACAAAATTAAAGCCATTAAGGAATGGAAAGTCCCCACAACCATAAAGAACTTGCGAGGATTTCTCGGGTTAACAGGGTATTATCGCAAGTTTGTTAAGAATTATGGGAGAATAGCAGCACCTCTAACAACATTATTGAAGAAAGATGCATTTTCATGGACTTCTGAAGCAACTAAGGCCTTTGAACGTCTTAAAGAGGCAATGTGCCTAGCACCGGTCTTAGCTACGCCAGACTTCACGAAAACCTTTATTGTGGAATGTGATGTCTCAGGAAATGGAATTGGTGCGGTTTTAATGCAAGAAGGAAGACCCATTGCTTTTGAAAGTCGTCCAATCAAAGGAAAGTATTTACAGAAACCTATTTATGAGAAGGAAATGTTAGCAATACTGCATGCACTAAAGAAATGGCGAACTTACCTAATGGGAAGAAACTTCAAGGTAAAAACTGATCATGATAGTCTTAAACACTTTTGGAACAAAGACTATCTTCAGAAGAGCAGCAAAAATGGGTCACAAAGATGTTGGGTTATGACTTTGAAATAATCTACAAAAAAGGAAAGCTTAATGTTGTTGCAGATGCATTCTCAAGAAAGAATGAAGAGGTGGAAGCATTGCTTTGTGCCATTTCTATTATCCAACCAGATTGGATAACCGAAGCAAGAGATGAATGGAAGAAGGACAAAGATGTATGGACACTCATTCAAAAGTTGCAGCAAGATCCTAGTACATCCGATACATTTAGTTGGAAAAATGATTCCTTATGGTACAAAGATCGCTTATATCTTTGTAAGAATTCCCAACAAAAACAAAAGATTCTTCTGGAATTGCACACTTCTCCTGTAGGAGGACACTCAGGATTTTAAAAACTTACCACAGGGTGAAGAAAGAATTTTTTTGGGATGGCCTTAAATCTGATATTCAAAAGTTTGTGGCGGAATGTTTGGTTTGCCAGCAGAATAAAGTGGAAACAATTAAGACTCCGGGACTTCTACAACCTTTATCCATTCCAAGTCAACGTTGGGAGGAGATTTCAATGGATTTTATCACAGGTTTACCTAAGTCCGAAGGAAAGAATGTCATCATGGTGGTAGTTGATAGACTTACCAAGTATGCACACTTTTGTGCATTATCTCATCCATTTAAAGCAAGTACAGTTGCTACTACATTTGTGGACAAAATTAAAAAGCTACATGGAAGCCCAAGGGTTATTGTGAGCGACAGAGATCCCATTTTTACGGGAAATTTTTGGACGGAGTTATTTTCTTGTTTGGGTACTCAATTAGCTCATAGCTCATCTTATCATCCTCAATCTGATGGTAAAATAGAGATAGTAAATAAATGTTTGGAAGGATATCTTCGTTGTTTTGTATCTGATAAACAAACACAATGGGTCAAGTGGTTACCTCTCGCCGAATGGTGGTATAACACTTCCTTCCATACTGCAGCAAAAATGACCCCATTTATGGCACTTTATGGATATCATCCACCATCGATCACATCATCTTTAAGGAAAAATTTGAAGGTTCAAGCAGTGGAAGATCACGTCGAGCATCAGCAAGAAGTTCTCCAACTCTTAAAGGATAACCTGAATTTGGCACAAAATCGAATGAAACAACAGGCAGATCAACATCGCAGCGAGAGAAGTTTTGATATAGGAGATTGGGTATTTTTACGGCTACAACCATATAAACAAATGTCCTTCAAGCAAGCTAAGAAGGATAATAAATTATCGCCAAAGTACTATGGTCCTTACAAGGTGTTGCAAAAGATTGGTACTATGGCATACAAATTGGAGCTTCCTGCTTCTTCGCGAGTACATCCATTTTTCCATGTTTCGTGCTTAAAGAAGGTTATAGGTGAAAATCTTCCAGTTCAAACAATATTGCCAGAACTTGATGAGGAAGGAAAAATCATATTGGAACCGGAAGCGGTCACGGAAACAAGAACTCGACAACTACGGAATCGATCAATTTCAGAGTATCTCATCAAGTGGAAGAACTTTCCCACTGAAGATTCTACATGGGAGGATGAGAATTTTATACAAAAGCACCCAGAGCTACTCAAGCGTTGAGGACAATAGTTTTTTTGAAGGAGAGGGGCATGTTAGGTCCCTATATTACTACTATAGTCCCTTATTGTTGTTAGTGTAACCCCCTTATTGTTATTATTGTACCCTTGTAACCCCCATTTTGTTATTATTGTGCCCTTAAATTATTATTGTTAGGTCGGCTAGGATTACATTGTGGCCCACTAGGATTACATTATGGCCCCATGGACTCCTATATATAGAAAGGAGGTTTTTTAAATTATATCATCCAAGAATTTTTCATTTATGTAATGTATTGGAGGTTGCCCCCTCGAAGTGGCTTATTTCTAAGGTGTTGATATATTTTTATTCTATTTTTGGAGCTGGTTACACAACACACTGGGTGGAGGAACTCTTGTAGCTTTGCAAGATGTTCCCAAGTTTTAGCTGATCCAAGGTTTGCAAAAATATTCATCCCATGTTATTTCAGCACCTCAATTTGAGATTTGTGGGATCATGCCATCATGGCAATTGCATAACCAAGGGTTAGAGAACCTTGTTGATTTGGAGAAACAAACTATCACTGCACAGAGGACCCTTGAATTGTTCAAGGAGGAGATGTATAGCCATCCCATTTGCTCAGTATTGAGCTATACACAACACTTTGTGTTGAAGTGTGGAGTTTTAGAGGATGGGATGAGCATAGTCCTAATCAGTACAATGCTAGGCTATGAGTTCAACATTGTGTGTGGCCATGAGATAGCAGATGCACCATCATAGAGATCAACATCGTTGTCACTAAGGAGTAGTGATGAGTTGGGGGGCCAACTATTCTTGGAGAATTCCGATGACTGCTTCACTCATGAATCATTGGATGGATAGATGTTAGTTGGTAGATATCTTATGATGGATAACATTTTCCATTATCAGGATGAAGCCTTCTTGATGAGCATATCACAGCTCAAAGAGAAGTTTCTACCTACAACATATTCAGAATCTTATGGATTCTACCGGGTCATCGATGAGAGGTTCTCATGCAGTAACCTCAAGGAGGATGCACTTCAACATATCATGGAGTGAAAAGATGATCAGATTGGGGAGGATGGTATTCTCCATTGGGTGGATACCAAGTTGGAGCATGATATAAGCCATCACCCACAGTTGGATGTATGGGTGAGGATGATGAGAAAGTGGTTGGTGATCTACTTGCAGATCTATGACATCGGGCATTAAGAAGCATGGTTGCACTGGCTTGTCTTGGGTGAGTATGGTTACCACCCGAAATTTCAGATTGGTATGTTCCATGCCTTGCATAGTATTGAGGTGATGCAACATCAGGAGGCATGTCTGCACTAGCTACTTTTGAGAGATTTTAGCCATCACGTGACATATCCTATATCAATGGGTATGTTATTGTTTGGAACATTGCATGACACTCACATGATGTGGCAACAGGGAGCTTGGTTATGTTGGGCTGATGTGACATTCTACATGTAAATCAGTATGTTGTTGCTCCATGGATTACATGATGATGGTGTGAGAAGGAAGCAAGGGTCATTGTTGCTTTGGTTACTCTTGGGAGAGTATGGGATGAATTTATCCCATACCTTTCATGATGAAGAGGGAGGATGGAAACAGGAGGCCTTACTGCGTTGGATTTTGTTAGGAGAGAATGGCCACCACACTTGGTATGATGATGGGGTGGTATGGTAGCAAGAGGTATTGCTGCGGTGGTTGTCATTGTGAGAGTATGGTTTGACATTTCACATGTCTACCCATATTTCTATGTTTCCTATTTTTCACAGTGTTGAGAGGATGCTTGGAGCAAGAAGGTTCAGCAAGGCCAATGATGGGAGCATGGAGAGGTACATCCTACTCCATGTAGCATGGGTTGGAGAGATAGTTCATGAGTTGGGACTTTCCTTTAGGGGGAGGAACCACTTCACTTCGTATGTCTCATGCAGAGAAGAGTATATAGAACAAAAGATGGTTTCCACTTGGAGGTTTAGCGATGAGGAGAGGCATTTAGCTATACAGTTGGAAGCCATTCTAGAAATTTTAAAGAGGCATCTATGGAGCTCAACATTAATTACACATTGGAGAAAATGGGGAGAACTTCCATATTAGGATGCCATTTGAATGGAGGAGGATTGCTATAGCATTCACTTTGTAGTTTCTTGAGGACAAGCAAAATTTTGGTGGGGAGGATTGTAATATTCCCAATTTTCCATCAGTTAATTGGAATATTAGAGTTATTAATTTTCTTGCTTAGTAATTAAATAAAAGGGTGGAGGGACCCATAAACCCCATAGATGAATAAAATCCACTTTTTTTGTGTGAATGTGGGTTAGTATATAGTAGATCAACATCATGGAGTAGTGGAGCAACTCATTAATGAAGGAAGAGTGGAATTATGGAGAGATAATGAGGAAGATGATGAAGATAGTGGAGGAATAAAAGTAAGATCATAGATAATTAATGATGTAGTGATGGAGGAAGTGGTGCATTAAATGCAAACATGATGGAGGGAGTGAAGATTAATTGCAGAGATCATGGAGATCATGGAGAGATAATGTAGTCTTCATGGAGACTAGTGGCCACATGTGCAGCGTAATTATGAGGTGGCCCAAGGCTAGGGAAGGTTCACAACCATATAAGGAATATGAGAGCAGCAAAGAAAATCAGTATGGAATTTGATATTGTATTGTAGTTTGACATTTCTTTGCACACTTCAGCTATTTAGCTAAGTCTGTTGTGTTGTTTAGCACATGGGTGTTCCCAAGTGGGAATCCCACCCTTACCCACGAGGGACTTCGAGTGCATATGCTAGGAAGGTTATTTTGAGCAGGCATTCATCATCTGGAATTGGTGCCACATTCAGTCCCTCTCTTCTGCATATACAGCTTTAGGAATTACACATTCCTATATTAGGGTTTGAGAGGAGGAAGGTAGTTTCTATTATTTCAGCTAGGAAACCTATGGAGGTTTCATCCTTTCACCTTGTGCATTCATTTCAGTCTTCCAGGAGAAGCATTGTGACATCTGACATCATGCCATATTTTACAGCTCCATGCAGTGGCAGTTCCATCAGGAATTACGTAGTTCAACAGGGTAGATCCAGTGGAGGAAGGAAGTTCCAAGTATTTTAGCTTGGAATCCTATGAGGGACCATTCCCTCACTTTGGTGAGATTATTAATATTAGCTGTGAGCTATATATCATCATCCAACTACAGGCTACAAGTATAGCCTCCTTGAAAATGCAGTCCATTCCAACAGTTGTGTAGTTTGCAGCTGCAACTTGAGCCAAGGAAGGAGGCGCTAGATCTCAAGTTTCTAGCTTGAGAATCTAGAGAAGGGGTTAGCCCTTCATGTATTAAGTTGATTGGGTGCTATTTTAGTAGTTAAATCATCAGTTCAGCTCCATCTCAGCAATTACCTAGAAGGAGTGCGTAAGTAAACCAACAGGGGTGCAGTTGGCAACCCAAAAAGGGCCGAAAATCCAAAATTAAAATCTGGCCAAACCATTTCTAGGCTTTTTCTAGGTTTTTTGAGTAGAGTTCATGGTTAAAATCCTGGATCTTTCAGAGCACTCCAGAAGCCTCCCACACATGTTTCTTCTTCACATTAGCAACAATTTCCAACAACAACAGCAGTAGCAACACAACATTTCCAGTGCTAGTTTTCATTAGTGTATTTTAGCCACTTCTTGTTGGCTTGAGTGCATCTTATTTGGAACACTGTGTAATTTATATTTTCTGTTGTTTATAATGATATGAATTTGTTGTGAAACCAGCTCCAAAAAGAGAATAAAAGAGATATCAACACCTTAGAAATAAGCCACTTCGAGGGGGAAACTTGTAATACATTACATGAATGAACAATTCTTGGATGGTACAAATTACAAAACCTCCTTTCTATATATAGGAGTCCATGGGGCCATAATGTAATCCTAGTGGGCCACAATGTAATCCTAGCCGACCTAACAATAATAATTTAAGGGCACAATAATAACAAAATGGGGGTTACAAGGGTACAATAATAACAATAAGGGGTTACACTAACAATAATAAGGGACTATACTAGTGATATAGGGACCTAACATGCCCCTCTCCTTCAAAAAAGTGTTGTCCTCAACGCTTGAGTAGCTCCGGGTGCTTCTGTATAAAATTCTCATCCTCCCATGTAGAATCTTCGGTGGGTAAGTTCTTCCACTTGATGAGATACTCTGAAATTGATCGATTCCGTAGCTGTCGAGTTCTTGTTTCTATGACCGCTTCAGGTTCCAATATGATTTTCCTTCCTCATCAAGTTCTTGCAATATTTTTTGAACTAGAAGATTTTCACCTATAACCTTCTTTAAGCATGAAACATGGAAAATTGGATGCACTCGTGAAGAAGCGGGAAGCTCCAATTTGTATGCCATAGTACCAATATTTTGCAACAACTTATAAGGACCACAGTACTTTGGAAATAATTTATTATCCTTCTTAGCTTGCTTGAGGGACATTTTTTTGTATGGTTACGTAGTAAAAATGCCAAATGCAATAAAGACTTTATACCATGCGATGTTGATGCCTTGTTGTTTCATTCGATTTTGTGCCAAATTCAAGTTATCCTTTAAAGTTGGGAAACCAGCTCCAAAAATAGAAGAAAAGAGATATCAACGCCTTAGAAATAAGCCACTTGAGGGGGCAACCTCCAATACATTACAGGAATGAACAATTCTTGGATGATACAAATTACAAAACCTCCTTTCTATATATAGGAGTCCATGGGGCCACAATGTAATCCTAGTGGGGCCACAATGTAAGCCTAGCCGACCTAACAATAATAATGTAAGGGCACAATAATAACAATATGGGGGTTACAGGGGTACAACAATAACAATAAGGGGGTTACACTAACAACAATAAGGGACTATGCTAGTAATATAGGGACCTAACATGCTCCTCTCCTTCAAAAAAGTGTTGTCCTCAATGCTTGAGTAGCTCTGGGTGCTTTTGTATAAAATTCTCATCCTCCCATGTAGAATCTTCAATGGGTAAGTTCTTCCATTTGATGAGATACTCTGAAATTGATCATTAGCATTGCAGTTCTTGTTTAAATGGCCTTTACTAACTTCTTTGATGTAGCGTTGATATTCTTTTATTCCTGTTGTTTCATTTGATTCTGCACCAAAGTTAGGTTATCCTTTGAGAGTTGGAGAACTTGTTGTTGATGCTTGATGTGATATTCCACTACTTTATCATCCATATTAGATTTCATTTGATCCTTAAAACCATAAAAATTAGCCTCCATTTCTGCTTTTAAACCATCTATGTCATCTTCGGTTGCTCTTCGTAAGATTGAAATATGTTGCACTTGGTACCGTAATTTTGATATCTCATACTGTAATTCTTCCTCTTCACGCATCATAGTATTGATTTATGAGGGCTTAATGGGTATGGTATTATTTTTTGGAGGCATTATAAAACCCAATACTGATAAAAATTCTTCAATAGGCCCTTGGAATCATTTCAAACTGTTTTTTTTTTTACACAAGACTTATGTAATTCAGAAACAAATACACACTTTTTTCTTTCTTTTGAGGAGCTAATCTCTGTGATTTTGGATCTTCAATATCTGAAATTTTGCGCTTAGGTAGCACTCTGAATCCTCTTTCGAATGACATAGGTCTAACCTAATTTTAATTCTTGAAGACAAAGTTGTGCCCAATCTCCTACGATGACCTAATTATGGACTGGTTCAGTAGAGAGAACTTGTATGACTTTCCACGTGTCACTGATTCCTTCTTTGGCTCTGAAATTGATAGAAAGGAAACTATAGTCTGTGTACTTGCAGCCACTTTTTACAGAATTCCAATCTGATGCTCAGAGAGATAGTTATGAAGATTTTCCCACGATCACCTCTTTGAGATGAAATTCGGGAGCCTGAAAAACGTCCTAACTTCCATAGAAAATATCTCCGAACATGTTTCGAACCAAGATCTGAAATTTTTCGAAGATGTTCCTTAGGATTTTGGCTTTTCTCTTTAAAAATTCCAGCTTCTGAACCTTCGTAGAAAAAAATTTATAGCGAAAGTTTCGAGATGACCTATTTAGGTTAAATTGAGGAGCCTGCAAAAAGGCCTAACTTCCACAGATCATATCTCCAAAAATGTTGCAAATCAAGCTCTAAAATTTCGCGAAGATGTTCCTTAGGATTTTGGATTCGTACTCTAAAAATTTTAGCTTCTGAACCTTCATATAAAATAACATATAGCGAAATTTCCACGATGACCTGTTTGGAGCAGTGAAATCCTAGAATCCAAAGCTCTGATACCAAATGTTGTGAAACCAACTCCAAAAATAGAAGAAAAGAGATATCAACGCCTTAGAAACAAGCCACTTCGAGGGGGAAACCTCTAATACATTACATGAATGAACAATTCTTCGATGATACAAATGAAAAAACGTCCTTTCTATATATAGGAGTCCATGGGGCCACAATGTAATCCTAGTGGGGCCACAATGTAACCCTAGTGGACCTAACAATAATAATGTAAGGGCACAATAATAACAATATGGGGGTTACAGGGGTACAAAAATAACAATAAGGGGGGCTACACTAACATAATAAGGGACTACACTATTAATATAGGGACTTAATGTTGGAAATATTGTCATTGATGGAAAAGGAGCACAAAGGAGCAACACCAAGACAAGGGAGTAGATTAGATTCAAATGGAATTTTTGCAGAGAAAGAAATTAAAGTGGCAGAGGCTACAAGAGGAGGGTTTAAACAGGAAGAAGTTTTTTTTGAAGGAGATATTACACATTCTGTTGTGTATACACAGTGAAGGAGATCCAGAGTTTGAAGTCACATTTGAGGGCTTTATTGTATTTATAAATGATTATAAAACCACAGACAATGAATAATAAAGGTTAAAGCCATGTGTGGAATGAATGCCAGAGAGGGTTTGAAGACTGGTTGATATCATTAAAATAGAAGATGTATGGCGTAGCCGTGGTGGAATTATTTCAAGTTGGAACCATAGTTCTGTTTAGAAACCCGAGTTAAATGAAAACAGAATGATGGAGAAAAGGAGAATAGTGGATGGTTTTGAAAACCAACTAGTGGTTTTCGCATATCTCAAAGATGGTAAGCGGTATTTGCTAGAGTGAACGCGATAGTGGTCATGGGCTGACGCGTGGCAATTAAAAACCACTAATTTCACGTAAGTTCTAAAGTTTTACCCATCATGCTATTTGGAGCGCGATGTCGAGTGATGTTCGTCGGATCTGGAGCAGTTAAATGGACGATGGATATTGGACTGCACAAATGAATATGTAAGTTGTATATGCTGTGGAACCCGAATATAATATTATTTTGGTGCTTTGGGTTTTAACCAAAGTAAAATCATAAATACGATTAAACCAAGGTGTGATAGTTGAGAGATGTGGGCCAATGTTAATACATGTTGGTACTTTGGAATATTTATCTAAATTCGATTTGGTATAGTCGGAAGATAAATGAACGGGTTTTTATTATGGTTTGCTTAAAAAAGAAATGATATAAAGCTTCCGCATATGAAGTTATTACCATTGGGTTTATCATGGTTTATAACCATATTGTTTTTGAAAAGTGAGATTGACCGGAAATCTGTGGGCCAGGATATATATTGTAATGTTGATATATAATGTTTAAACCAAAGTATGCAAGGGAAAATTATATTGTATTTATGACTTATGTTAAGTCGGGTAATAAACCAATAGAATTTGCGATGCGATGGATAGATGTGATGCGATGCTATCGCATATCACAATCGGCGATGCTTATGTGATAAGAATTCATAAGTTATAGAATTTGTGATGCGAATCGGTGATGCGAAGTGGTGATGCGAAGTGGCGATGCGAATCGACGATGCAAAGTTCATCGCATATCATAGATCGCAAAGCTAAGAAGATATGGCTCTCATAAATGCCGAAGTGCGATGAAAGGGACGGATGCGATGCAACTCAGAACTATTATTTAAGAGATTTCAATTCCAGGTGTATGTGATTTCCCTTTATAAATCGCATCGGAAAGAAAAGGAGCCATTTAGCAAAGAATGTTTGAAATACCGATATTGCGATAGCCGATATTGCGATGCGATATTACCATCGCATATCGCAATCGGGTAGGAGAAAAATCGTACAAACACAGTGGTCACAGAAAATGCGAAGTGCAATATGATGACGTGGCAAGTGACGTGGCAGCTGATATGGACCTGACCCCACAAATCGCAAATAAATCAAGATGACATGGCAGTGACGTGGCGATGGCATGGCAAGGTGACGTGGCACAATGACATGGATCTGGCCTGCATATCGCAAATCGCAAGATCAGAGGGGTGAAGATCGTAAGAGCAAGGATTATCGCCAAAATTTGAAATGCGATAAGAACACCGGATGCGATGCAACATCAAAGAAAAAGTCTAAAGGATTTCAAATCCGAAGGCATAAGGTTTCCCTTTGAGAAATCGCATCGGGAGGATGAAAGAGCAACAAAGAAACGAAGAAAAAGAGAAATATCCAAAACGCCGAGATATAGCTTGGTGGGACCCTTCGCATATCGCATATTAGGAGATCAGATGGACGAAGGCACATGGGATATCTAAATCGCCGAAGTGCGATAAAGAGAGCAGACACGATGAAGATCAAAGCCCGAACCTAAAGGTCTTTTCAAGTCCGAAATATGTGGTCTTCCTTTGTAAATCGTTTCGAAGAGCAAAAGGAGGATTATAACGTAAAACAAAAAGGAAAGTGTAGATAACGAGTAGAAAGAGCTCGAGTAGATGACTGAAGAAAAAATGAAATTAGTGTTTAGAAGAAATTGAGGACACAGGCAATGACACGAAAAGAGGCAAGAGAAATCAAAGAAAAATCTGATCAACCTTCTAACTGAAACACAACAGTTGGTTCAAGTTAGGCCATAATGACAGTTATGCAGAACTGTGTTGAATGTAATAGCAGAAACCGAAACGACTGTAACAGCAGCAGAAAAGACAAATATATGGCGAACCAAGAGATGAAAGGGCTGAATTGAAATGTATTATTGTATCTGTAAATGTAAATGATTTAATTATTTTTATTGTATGTCATGCAAAGGAAAGTCTCCATAGGAAAAGCAAAACTCCACTGTAATACACAAATATATACATTCTGTTATATTATTCTGAATGTGCTGGACAAGAAAATGAGAAGGGGGAAGGCAAGGAGTCATACCTGTTCATTTCGAATTCCCTGTGGAATACAAACAGTTATGAGGTGATCTCTATAAATAATGTTACCAACATATGCATAAAGAGAGAGAGAATGGAGAAAGAGGTGAGAGAATGTAAGAAGAAGAAGCAGTAGAGAGAGGAGTTGTGAATATCCAGAGATGATATAAAGCAAATTTGAAGGCTGGAAGGACAACAGTAAAGAAGGAGAAAAACAGAGCTAATATCCAGGTAAATCAGCATATGATTTTATTGTACAGTGAGGAAGTTGGTGCTTCCATATCAAGTTATAGCTTGATATATGTCCAGTTGTAGCTGGCTGAGGTAGGAGCCTCCTGTAGGTTGTAGCCTGCAGAAAATAGATGGGAGTTGGAGCTTCCTTGCAAGTTGTAGCTTGCAGAATTGAGGTAGTAGCCTCCTGTAGGTTTGAGCCTACAGAAAATCAGTGGTGAGAGGGAGTTGGAGCTTGCCTTTGCATCACAACAATAATAAGATGTGGTTTTCTCCTTTATGGTTTCCACTTATATCTGTTGTCTATGTGCATGATGATTATGTGTTGATATTCTGTATTTAATCAGCTTAATACCTTATGCTCACTTATTAATATTGTTGTTCCGTTGTATATTAATTTAATCACGAATTGAAGATGTAAATAAGTGTCAAAGAAAGTTTTACAAGACCATGACTACATTAAACTGATTCACCCCCCCCCTTCTCAGTTCAACCAAGGGTTCAAAAATTAGTATCAAAGCCAAGTTCCTTCGGTATTAGTTTAACAACTGGAAGGAGATCCTTGGTCCCCAAGATGGATAGTCTAGAAGGATGCTCAACCAATAAAGCCCCTTTGTTTACTGGCACAAATTATGCCTTCTGGAAAATAAGAATGAGGACGTACATAATGTCTCTAGGAATAGAAGTCTGGGCTGCTGTGGATTTGGGATATGCCCCAAAGGAGTCTGACACAAAGAAAGAAGCCAAACAATATTTTATAGCTAATGCCAAAGCCATGAATGCTCTCTTAAGTGGTCTGTGTGAGGCAGAATTTATCAAAGTAATGCACAACAAGACTGCCAAAGAAATATGGGATACATTAGAAAGTATCCATGAGGGAGATAAAAATGTGAAGGCTGCAAAGCTGCAAGTATATAGAGCCCAGTTTGAAAATATAAAAATGAATGAAGAAGAAGATGTTGCTAGCTTCTTCTTAAGGGTTGCAGAAATTATGAATAACATGAAATCTCTAGGAGAAACCATTAGAGAATGTGTAATTTTTCAAAATATATTGAGATCTTTACCATCTAGTTTTAACCCCAAGGTTTCTGCCATAGAAGAAATAACTGACTGGGAAACATTGACCATGAACCAATTACTTGGAGACTTAACAGCCTATGAGATGAGACTTCCATAGAGGAAGTCAAATGTGAGGGAGTCAACCTTTAAGATAGAGAAGAGAAAAAAAGAAAAAGAATATACATGCTCCTGCTCTGATGAAGAAGAGGCCAAATTTGTCAGAATATTGGATAGAGGCTCATGCAAGTATAAAGGTAAAATTCCATTTTAATGCTTTAAGTGTGGAAGAGTTGGGCACTATGCATCTAAGTGTCCTCATAAGAAAACAAAGAATTAGACTCAAGAGACAGAGAAAACCAAAACAAATAACTGGCAGAAAGGGAAGAGATTCAATAGAAGATCATTTTATGCTCAGAAAGATAGCAATGCATATGAAAACTCAGATGAATCCTCAAATGAAGAAGGAACCTTTGAATTTGTGTTGATGGCCAAAGAAGAATCAGAAGGATTCCTTTTAGAAGAGGAGGAAGAATGTGAGGTAGATCTTGAGGGGGGACTAAGAAGTGCCCTAGAGGAAATTGACAGACTTAAACTGAAGTGAAGAAAACAAAAAGATATTCTCCTCAAATATGTAAAAGAAGAACCAACTTCAGAAGACCTCAGTCAGTTGAAAGTAAAACTTGAAGAAGCTAAGAAGGTGGAAGACACTCTACTAAAGAAAATTGAGGATAAAATTCAGAAGCAAGAGAAATTGGAAGAAGAAGTGGTATGCCTAAGAAAGAAACTAGAAAAAACCCAAAGGGAATGGTCAATGAACACTCCTCGAATGACAAGTACTGAACAATTGGACAAGATTCTAAATGTTCAAAGGCCTCCTCTCATAAAGGCTGGGATAGGATATGAAGGAGAAACCAGTAAGTCCAAGGTAGAAGATAACAAGAATATCATTTTTGTAAAAGCTGTAAAGGATAATGAAACAACTCAAAAAGGAACCAAAGAATCAGAATCCAGCAAGACCTTGATGTGTGATGAAACAAACAGAAACAAGCAGCAACATCAAGATACAAAGAATGAGAGGAAGAAGCTAGCAGTTGCAAAAAGCTCAATTGTTCCTCAAGATCAATTGAACAAGTTCGGAATATCTCAAAGGAAATTCTTTCCTACTATGAGAAATGTCACGTGTTTTTCCTGTCACAATCTGGGACATATTGCTGCATACTTTCAGACAAAGATAATCGATTTCAACCAGCAAAAGATGCAGAAATTGAAAAGACTACCTCAAGCAAACAAATGGAGAGGACAACCCTACACTAGGTACACTAATCATTTCCAAGGGTATTATTTTTGTTGTAAGGGGTTCGGCCATAAAGCCATGGAGCGCAGAACGTATGGACAAAGACTGATGCTTAAAACCACAAGGAGATTTATGAACAATGGAGAGTTCACTCGTACACATAATCCATTTAAAAATATAATCAAATGCTTTGTATGCCATCAAATTGGACACATGTCTTCCAAATGTCCTCTCAAAGAATGTGGTCCATCTTCTCAGAAAAGGTGCCAAACAAATAGCTGCCTACAGTGGAAAAAGAAGTTGAATAAGTGTGACCTGACTCTAATAGCCCAAGATCAGAAAAGCCAATGGTATTTGGACAGTGGATGTTCAAAGCATATGACTGGATATCGAAGCAAGTTTGTAACCTTTGATGAAAATAAATCTGGGAATGTAACATTTGGCAATGATAAAGTAGGGAAAATCAAAGGAAAAGGCTCAGTCAGTCTGAATAATGGAAGAGGAAAAGCTCAAGATGTACTATTTGTGGATGGGCTGAAAGCCAATCTGCTAAGCGTCATTCAAATGTGTGACAAAGGCTGTGAGGTCCTTTTTAGAGCCCAAGATTGTGAGGTAAGATCAAGCACCACAGGAAAGACCTTGATCAAAGGTGTTAGAACAAAAAGTAATGTCTATATAGTGGAAGAAGAGAATGAAGCATGCCACATAAGCAAACTTGATGAATCATGGTTATGGCATAGAAGATTGGGACACCTAAAATTTGACCACATCATCAGTCTGAGCAAGAAGAATGCAGTCAGAGATATGCCAGCAATAAAGAAGCCTTCAAATAACATATGTAAATCTTGCCAACTGGGCAAGCAAACCCGCATATCTTTCAAGACCAAAGAGATACTATCTACAAGTCGGCCTCTTCAAATTGTACACATGGACCTGTGTGGACCTTCAAGAACTAAAGCACCAAGTGGAGAATATTATTTCATGATGATAATAGATGATTTTTCCAGATTGAAGTGGGTAGAATTTCTCAAATATAAATCTGAAGCACTTGAGAAATTCAAGATATTCAAGGCATTGGCAGAAAATCAAACATGATGCAAGCTAAAGTGCATCAGATCAGACAGAGGAGGTGAATTTACAGACTATGATTTTGCAAACCTATGCAATGAGCATGGGATAAAACAATAGTTTACAATTGCAGGTACACCTCAACAGAATGGAGTGGCAGAGAGGCAAAACAGGTCAGTACAACAGATTGCCAGAGCTATGATGTAAGAAAGTAACATTCCCCAAACCTACTGGGCAGAAGAAGTACACATAGTTGTTCACATTCTCAACAAAGCTCATCTAAGACCAAATTGTGACAAGACTCCTTACGAATTATGGCATGGTAAACCAACATCAATCAAGCACTTTAGAGTCTTTGGAAGCAAGTGTTACATAAAAAATAATGATGAAAAACTGGGAAAGTTTGATGCAAGACCTGATGAAGGAATATTTTTAGGATATGCATCCAAGAGTAAGGGTTACAGGTGCTACAACAAAAGACTACACAAAATTGTTGAAATCATTGATGTAATATTTGATGAAGATCTACCAAACAGAACAAGAAGCACAAGCTGCGCCAATCCTCTAGATGATCATGAAGCTGAGAACCAAGATAATGATGAAATTAGCAAGACAACAAAAGATATTGAATTAAACTCAAAAGGTCCCTCAAGACACACTCAAAAGAACCATCCAGAAGATCAAATCATTGGGGACAAGAGTGTAGGAGTCCAGACAAGAAGACAGCTTGCTGAACAGACAGAAGAAGTATACCTAGCCATGCTATCTCAAATAGAGCTAAAGAAGTTCGAAGAAGCCAACAAAGACAAAAACTGGATAAATGCTATGGATGAAGAACTAGACCAAATTTAGAAGAACAATACCTGGGAGTTAATTCCAAGACCCACTGGGAAAAATGTCATTGGAACAAAATGGATATTCAAGAATAAGATGAATGAACAAGGGCAGGTAATCAGAAATAAAGCCAGACTTGTATGCAAGGGGTATTCTCAAATTTAAGGACTTGAATATGATGAAACCTTTGCCCCTGTAGCCAGAATGGAAGCAATCAGAATGTTTTTGGTCTTTGCATGCTATCATGATTTCGGGGTATACCAAATGGATGTGAAGTCTGCCTTCCTGAATGGAGACTTAGAGGAAGAAGTCTACATGGAACAACCTAAAGGATTCTCATTAACAGATAAACATGACTATGTGTATAGATTAAAGAAAGCCTTATATGGTTTGAAACAAGCTCCTCGATCATGGTATTCAAGGCTAGAAAAATACTTGCAAAAACAAGGGTTCAAGAAAGGAGGAGTAGACAGCAATTTTTACATAAAGGCTAATGAAAATGAACTCTTAATTTTAGTAGTGTATGTAGATGACATCATGTTTGGTAGCAACAAAGATGAGTTAGCAAAAGGATTTGCTGAAGAAATGAAATCAGAGTTTGAGATGTCAATGATTGGAGAGCTCACCTTCTATTTAGGACTTCAAATTCAACAAAAGAACACAGGAATATTCATTTCGCAAGAAAAATACTTAAGATAAATTTTGAAAAGGTTTCAAATGGAAGACTGCAAACCTGTGTCAACTCCCATGATCACTGGATGCAAACTATGCGCTAATGATGGATCAATAGATGTAGAGAAAAAACTTTACAGATCCATGGTAGGAAGTCTGCTATACCCAACTGCTTCTAGATCGAACATTATGTTGGTAGTAGGATTTGTGGCAAGATATCAAGCAGCACCAAAAAAAAATCATTTACTTGCAATCAAGAAAATATTTAGACATCTACAAGGAACTTCACATTCTGGCCTATGGTATCCAAAAGGAAAAAGCTCCACATTGACAACATACATAGATGCAGATTGGGCCAGCTGTGTGGATGACAGGAAAAGAACAAGTGGAGGTGCATTTTATTTGGGAAAAAGTCTGGTGGCATGGCTAAGCAAGAAGCAAACTTCTATCTCTCTATCTACAGTAGAAGAAGAATACATAGCAACAGCTGCATGTTGCACACAAGTAATGTGGATGAAACAAACTTTCCAAGACATGAAGGTAAGCATTGATGAACCCATTTCTATCAAATGTGACAATACAAGTGCAATAAGTATATCAAAAAATCCTATACTTCATTCAAAAAAAAATCACATCCCAATAAAGTACCACTTCCTCAGAGAACAAGTAGCACAGAAATTGGTGAAGTTGGAATACGTACCAACAAAGGAACAAATAACAGACATATTCACAAAACCTCTTGCTAAAGAACCATTTGAATATCTAAGAGACAAACTAGGGGTAGTGTCTGTAGATGTTACTCTTTGATATGATTGAGAATAATAATAATAATAATAATAATAATAATAATAATAAGGGTTGCATACAAGAAACGGGATCAGTGCAAAATACAAGTGATAGTCAATATCAGACAAGAAAGCATCACTCCAGGGGGAGAGCAGTCAATAAATTGTAATAAAAGAGCTAGAACAATGGAGCAGTGCATGGAATAGTTCCTCAAGATCAGAGGAAATGAAAAGATCGAAACTACATTGGGAAATGTGCAATCCTTTGCCATTGATGTCAAAGGGGGAGGAAAAGCAAGCAAAATAAGTCTTCTAAAAAGCAAGCAGAGGAAGTCCTGGAGGAAGCATTGGAGTATTTCCATTAATGCCAAAGGGGGAGACTATTGGAAATATTGTCATTGATGGCAAAGGAGCACAAAGGAGCAACACCAAGAGAAGGGAGCAGATCAGATTCAGATAGATCAGATTCAGATGGAATTGTTGCAAGTGGCAGAGGCTACAAGAGGAGGGTTAAGACAGGAAGAAGTTTTTTTTGAAGGAGATATTACACATTCTGTTGTGTATACACAGTGAAGGAGATCCAGAGTTTGAAGTCACATTTGAGGGATTTATTATATTTATAAATGATTATAAAACCACAAACAATGAATAATAGAGGTTAAAGCCATGTGTGGAATGAATGCCAGAGAGGGTTTGAAGACTGGTTGATATCATTAAAACAGAAGATGTATGGCGTTACCGTGGTGGAATTCTATCAATTTGGAACCATAGTTCTGTTTAGAAACCCGAGTTAAATGAAAATAGAACGATGGAGTAAAGGAGAACAATGGATGGTTTTGAAAACCAACCGGTGGTTTTCGCATAGCTCAAAGACGGTAAGCGGTAATTGCTGGAGTGAATGCGATAGTGGTCGTGGGCTGACGCGTGGCAATTAGAAAACATTAATCTCGCGTAAGTTTTACCCATCGTGCTATTTGGAGCGCGATGTCGAGCGATGTTCGTTGGATCTGGATCAGTTAAATGGACGACAGAGATTAGGTTGCACAAATGAATATGTAAGTTGTATATGCTGTGGGACCTGAATATAATATTATTTTGGTGCTTTGGGTTTTAACCAAAGGAAACTCATAAATACGATTAAACCAAGGTGTGATAGTTGAGAGATGTGGGCCAATGTTAATACATGTTGGTACTTTGGAATATTTATCCAAAGTCGATTTGGTATAGTCGGAAGATAAATGAATGGGTTTTTATTATGGTTTGTTTAAAAAAAAATGATATAAAAGCTTCTGCATATGAAGTTATTACCATTGGGTTTATCATGGTTTATAACCATATTTTTTTTGAAAAGTGAGATTGACCGTCAGGAAATCTGTGGGCCCGGATATATATTGTAATGTTGATATCTTGTGTTTAAACCAAAGCATGGAAGGGAAAGTTACATTGTATTTATGACTTATGTTAAGTCGGGTAATAAACCTATAGAATTTGCGATGCGATGCGATGCTATTGCATATCGCAATTGGCGATGCTTATGTGATAAGAATTCGTAAGTTATAGAATTTGCGATGCGAATCGGCGATGCGAAGTGGCGATGCGAAGTGGCGATGTGATGTGAAGTGGCAATGCGAATCGGTGATTCGAAGTTCATCGCATATCACAGATCGCAAAGCTCAGAAGAGATAGCTCTCATAAACACCAAAGTGCAATGAAAGGGACGGATGCGATGCAGCTTAGAACTATTATTTAAGAGATTTCAAGTCCAGGTGTATGTGATTTCCCTTTGTAAATCGCATCGGAAAGAAAAGGAGCCATATAGCAAAGAACGTTTGAAATACCGATATTGCGATAGCTGATATTGAAATGCGATATTACCATTGCATATCACAATCGGGGTAGGAGAAAAATCGCACAAACACAATGGTCATAGAAAATGCGAAGTGAGATATGATGACATGGAAATGACGTGGCAAGTGACGTGGTAGCTGACATGGACCTGACCCCACAAATCGCAAATAAATCAAGATGATGTGGCAGTGACGTGGCGATGTGACGTGGCATGATGACATGGACCTGGCCCGCATATCGCAAATCACAAGATCAGAGGGGTGAAGATTGTAAGAGCAAGGATTATCGCCGAAATGCGAAATGCAATAAGAATACCAGATGCGATGCAACATCAAAGCAAAATTCTAAAGGATTTCAAATCCGAAGGCATAAGGTTTCCCTGTGAGAAATCACATTGGGAGGATGAAAGAGCAACAAAGAAACGAAGAAAAAGAGAAATAGATGAAACGCCGAGATAAAGCCTGGTGGGACCCTTCGCATATCGCATATCAGGAGATCAGATGGACGAAGGCACATGGGATATCTGAATCGTCGAAGTGCAATAAAGAGAGCGGATGCGTTGAAGATCAAAGCCGAAACCTAAAAGTATCGAAATATGTGGTCTTCCTTTGTAAATCGTTTCGGAGAGAAAAAGGAGGATTATAATGTAAAACAAAAAGGAAAGTATGAGCACGGGTAGAAAGGCTCGGGTAAGGACCCGACACAGAGAAAAAGGCAGAAACGAGTGTTTAGAAGAGCGGTGAAGGTTGAACGCTGTGGGCACGAGAAAAAGAGGCAGAGTCGGGAAAAGAAGAATATAGTGGCACTGCTGGAAACACAACAACTGGGTCAAGTTAGGCCAAAATGACAGTTATGCAGAACCGTGTTGAATGTAATAGTAGAAACCAAAACGACTCTGACAGCAGCAGAAAAGACAAATATATGGCGAACCAAGAGCTGAAAGGGCTGAATTGAAATATATTATTGTATCTGTAAATGTAAATGATTTAATTATTTTTATTGTATGTGATGCAAAGGCAAGTCTCCGTTGGCAAAGCAAAACTCCACTGTAATACACAAATATATACATTCTATTATATTATTCTGAATGTGCTGGACAAGAAAATGAGAAGGGGGAAGGCAAAGAGTCATACCTGTTCATTTTGAATTCCCTGTGGAATGCAAATAGTTATGAGGTGATCTCTGTAAATAATGTTACCAGCATATGCATAAAGAGAGAGAGAATGGAGAAATATGTGAGAGAATGTAAGAAGAATAAGGAGTAGAGAGAGGAGTTGTGAAGATCCAGAGATGATATAAAGCAAATTTGAAGGCTGGAAGGACAACAGTAAAGAAGGAGAAAAACAGAGCTGATATCCAGGTAAATCAACATATGATTTTGGCTATAGAATTAGAAAGTTGTTTCATATCAAATTATAATGATGTATATCGGTCTTTCATTGCTGGTGAGGTAGAGCCCTCTGGAGGTTTAACAAATGGGCTGAGTTAGGCTTATACAAGTTGTAGCCCTTGGGAGTGAGGTAGTAGCCTCCTGGCAGGTTGGAGCCTACGAAGAATTAGTGTTGAGAGGAGTTGGAGCTTGCCTTTGTCAAAAATAATAAGATGTGGTTTCTCCCTTACAGGACTTCACTTATATGTGTGTGTATGATGATTGTTGTTGATGTCGCTTATTCATCTGTATCCCTCACGCTCACTTCAAGTTAATTGTTCCATTATATATTAAGTTGATCACGAATTGAGGATGTAAATAAGTGTAAAAGAAAGTTTTACAAGACCATGACTGCATTAAACTGACTCAGCCCCCCCTCTCAGTTCAACCAAGGGTTCAACACTTAACATGCCCCTCTCCTTCAAACAAGTGTTGCCTCAACGCTTGATTATTTCTTGATGATTCTGTATAAAATTCTCATACTCCCATGTGGAATATTCTACAGGAAAGTTCTTCCACTTGCTAAGATACTCTGAAATTGAGCATACTTGTCGAGTTCTTGTTTCTGTGACTGCTTCATAACTTCTTTCGATGTGATGTTGATCTTCTTGTTGTTTCATTGGATTCTGCACCAAAGTTAGGTTATCCTTTGAGAGTTGGAGAACTTGTTGTTGATGCTCGATTTGATCTTCCACTAATTTATCATCCATATTAGCTATTATTTGATCCTTCAAACCATCCAACTTAGCCTCCATTTCTACTTTTAAACCATCTATGTCATCTTCGGTTGCTATTCGTAAGATCTAAACTTATTGCACTTGGTACCGTAATTTTGATATCTCATACTGCAATAGTATAGATTTTTGAGGGCTTAATGGGTGTGAAATTATTTTTTGGAGGCATTATAGAACCCAGTTTTGATAAAAATTCTAAAATATGCCCTTGGAAGCACTTCAAACTGTTTTTTCAAACAAACGTTATGTAATTTTAGAAACCAAATACACACCTTTTTCTTGCTTTTGAGGAGCTTGATATTGAAATTGAATTATCTCTGTGATTTCAGATCTTCAATATCTGAAATTTGGCCCTGAGGTTTCCCTCTAAATTCTCTTTCGAATGCCACAGGTTTGACCTGATTGGATTCTTCAAGACAAAGTTATATCCAATCTCCCACAATGACCTAATTATGGACTGGTTCAGTAGAGCGAAGTTGTACGACTTGCCACATGTCACTATTTGCTCCTTTGACTCTGAAATTTATAGATAGGAAACTACAGTTCGTTTTCTTCTAGTCAATTTTTATAGAATTCCAATCCGTTGCTTAGAGCGAGAGAGTCATGAAGATTTTCCCATGATCACCTCTTTGAGATGAAATTTGGGAGCCTGCAAAAGACCTAAATTCCATAGATCATATCTCCGAAAATATTGCGAACCAAGCTCTGAAATTTTGCGACAATGTTCTTCCAGATTTTGGCTTCACGCTCTAAAAATTTCAGCATCTGAACCTTCGTAGAAAAAAAGTTATAGAAAAAATTATGCGATGAAATTTTTAAGTGAAATTTAGGAGCTTGCAAAAAGCCCTAACGTCCACAAATAATATCTCTGAAAATATTGCGAACCAAGCTCTGAAATTTTGCGACGATGTTCCTTAGGATTTCTGTTTCGTACTCTAAAAATTTCAGCTTCTGAACCTTCGTAGAAAAAACGTTATAGCGAAAATTCCAGATGACTTTTTTGTAGCAGCAAAACCCTAGAATCGAAAGCTCTGATACCAAATGTTGTGAAACCAGCTCCAAAAAGAGAAGAAAAGAGATATCAATGCCTTAGAAATAAGCCACTTTGAGGGGGCAACCTCCAATACATTACATGAATGAACAATTCTTGGATGATACAAATTAAAAAATCTCCTTTCTATATATAGGATTCCATGGGGCCACAATGTAATCCTAGTGGGGCCATAATGTAATCCTAGCAGACCTAACAATAATAATTTAAGGGCACAATAATAACAATATGGGGGTTACAGGGGTATAATAATAAAAATAAGGGGGTTACACTAACAACAATAAGGGACTATACTAGTAATATAGGGACCTAACAGACTCAACTGTTTCTGCTTATAGTTATAATGTCTTGATGTAATTTCGAGTTGCAACATATTTTTGACATTTTCCATATTTTAGCTATATTCTTGTTTTGCTTTATTTGGAATGTTGTAGATGTTCTATATTCTTGTCGTTCCCATTTTGGGATATTACACATGTGGCTCTTGATTATTTCATTGCATCATGCATTCTGCTTCACTTTCCTTTCATGACATTGCTAATTTTCGTGCATCATGCCTTTTTTTACAATTTACCCCCTTGCATTGCATCTAACTTTATATTCTTTATATTATTTGCCTCATTTCATTCAACATACATTTCCTTGCATTATGCATTTGCTTCTCATTTGAGCCTTCTTCTCGGCATGTTATTTTCAAGTTTGTACATAAATGATGTCGCGAAGAGCTTCAATTATCTATTTTACTTGCCTAGTCCATAATGATGAAATCTCACTCAATGGTTGTGTGTTGATGTGGTGGTCACTCCAAGAGGAAGCCTCTTGTCGACCCTAATATCAAAATATTTTCCTTGATATCCTTTACATGAGACTAATTTGTTAACAAGGAAAATATGATTTGATACTTGTGGAGGAACTCTAATAAGTTCGTATGGCCTATATCCATAAGCTAAAGTTTGTTTCCTGTCTAGTCCTAATATTCCCTGTGTGTTTTCATTGTCCACTAGTCATTTGAAGATTTGATGTAGAAATGTGGCATGAGGGAAAAATTAAGTCAGAGAATATTTTAGTTTATGTCCAACCAAAAAAAACCTCTCTTGCCTGTAAAATAAGTCAGGATCCCTCTTCTACCCCAGCGCAATGAACACCTCAATAAATTATTCCAAATTGCATGCAAACGAAAACTAATTAAATAAAGGATAAGGAAAGAGAAAGGCTTTCCACGTAGAGAGGTGATGCAAGAAACTTTATGAGGGATATGGACTTTCACTAGTAGCTAAGGGAAGCTTGTGATTTCTTGAGTGACTCTGCTAGGATTATGGATGCTTGCGGACATTCGAGAAACAACGAAAAATCACTTTAAAATTTTGAGCATCATAAACCCTCAGTCATGTTCTCTATATTATTGTTGAAGAATAACATGTGTGAGATATTGATGTAGTGTTTAAATACTAATAGGACCTACCTATGGAGATATATGAATTTATTATTTATAAATGGTTAAGTAACTCAAGTGCTACCCATATTATCTAGTTTAATACTTTCTTGGACAACTTTAGACTCAATATATTGAAGGAACTGAGGCAGAGATGTTGTATTCTACCAATGGTTCACCATTTTTTGTAGCTACAATAATAACACCCAAATTTTTTATCTTACTACCCAAATTTTGGGCCCCCCTTTGTTTTTCAAGGTTTCAATGGTTATCTATATGTCTCAAATTGATTAGATCTTTCAATGACCTAGTTTCCATGAAACATTTTGGTTGCTGATTTTTTCATGAGGCATGTTTACTGTGCCCATCATTGCTTTGACTTGGTTTATGTTCTTTTCAATGCATTATGTTTTTTCAAGGTGTTTCTTTATATTTCACCTTCCCTTGAGTTACTCATTACCATGACATGCATTGCAATTCACAAACATGCTTTTATATTCTGTAAGTGAAGATGCCATCCATGCTCACCTTGCCTCGCCTTGGTTCTCATCCTTATGAATGCATTAGGTTTGGGGATAGTTGTTGCTTTAATGATGCACTTTTAAATCTTTATATCTTCATGATATGCATTGTGAATTATAGACATGCATCCTCTATTTCTGACCATATTGCACCTTTGATTCTCATGCCCTAGTTCCCATTTTTAAGCATGAATCCTTATGAGCATTTAATGGAATCTTTGGTCATGTTAGTTGCATCATCATTGTTGAAGGTTGGATTTCACATCAATCCATTAAGTTATTTTTTATACTTGGACATTAGAATGGTTTTCAAACTATTGGATTGGTTTCACTGAATTTAGAATCTTTTGCAAAACTAGTGCAACTCCCAACACTTTATTTTTGACTATTGCATATCATTTTGCTTAAAGGAATGCAATGATGATGCAAGATATAAATTATCTTAAGTCTTTGGTAATGAATAGGGAAGAAAGAATGTATATACACGGTCATAAATTCATTAGTAAACCTCCAATTTTCACAGAATACAGTGATTTAATTTTCAAGTAAAGACATATGAGGCATCTCAAATAGCTTATACTTGCGATCTTTTCTCTATTGTGAATTTGTGTCTCTTATATAAAGCATTGAAAGTTTGCATATATATTTTGAACATAAAGGAACATTACAAATGGTATTCCTAGGATACATCAAAATATCTAGTAATTTTTTTCACAATGAGCATGCATGGTGTGATAATAATCATTCCTACATGTGATTGACATGTCTCTTCTTTTGGGAAAATATTTTGATAATGAAAAGAGACTTCAAGCCTAGATTGGCATCCACTCAAAAGAGGTTGAGTGGCTCGTTGGAAACCTTTTCATTCCTAAACTCTCTACTATCTACTATTGCTTTGAGGTGAGAGAAAGTGTTGATAAAAATGGAGAACACCAAGAGGCTTTGCAAAGAAAAGGGAAAGTTTTTGCACGTGAAATACTATGATAAAGGAGTGATAAGAATATACCTAAAGATGTGTTGAGGGATGATATATTATAAGGAATTGGAAGGATATACAAGATAATACAATGCAATAATATTACATTGCATTAAACGAGCATTGCGTTGAAAAATAATGGAAAAATAATGAAAACAAGGATTGGGGAAATAATGAATACAAGCTGCATTAAGGGATAATAAATGCAATATTACAATACACAACAAGGGATAATAAAAAAAGGGCGTTGAAAGGACATACAAGAAATGTATTGGAATATACATAAAGGAAGCAACAAAGATATTATATACAATGCGTACTTGTGATGGCAAGATAAACAATACGATTAAGACTAACATATGTAAAGGAATGCGTTGAATGCGTTGAAGGCTATCATATGAAAATAATGCATTGAAGAAAAGGGATAAACAACTGAAACCATCGAGGGCTTTGAAAAGATTAACTACCTTCGTTGAAAGGATAACACCATGATGAGAGAGCATTGAATGTGAACACAATAGCGTTGAAGACCCATACGAAGAAAGTGATGGGAGATTGAATAAATAATGAGATCAAACTATATCAATGTTGCACAAGATTATATTTTAACGCCGCACAATAAAACAATGTGACTTTGTGCTGCAATGATATCATGAAGGTTGTATAAATGCTACACGGGTCGATAATATCAGGGTAAGGAAATGTGATAGAGGCTGTATGATAAGTTATATTGCGATGCCATAAAGAAAATTCAAGTGCTAATACAAAACCAAAGTGCTAATAAAACTAAAATGCTAATACAAAACCAACGCATACGATGAGACTATGTATCAATGCTACGACGAGCTTCTACGTATCAATATTGTGACGAATATGACAAATATTATAATAAATTATTGTAATTATATCCTCTAATGTTGCGGCGAAGTGATGATACAAATAGTACGATGAGAGACCATTCAAAGTAGCCATATAATGATTCAATGGTTACGTTACATTGCGTTGGCAAACCATACAATGTTGAGGGAATGTATTAAAGATGCGTTGGATATGATAAACACTACGCTAACACGGAGATTATGTTAAAATCCCGTGATGAGGGAATGGACTAAGTCAACAAATCTACGGTTGAAGATAAATTGTATTAAATGCATGCGCCAAGAGGAAAATATATGTCTAACGTTGTAAGCATGTGATGTGCTAAAAGTCAGGCTATTAGAATGTGATAACATGCTAAGAATGTGAGGCCACGAGAATGAAATTACAAGAATGCAATCGATGAGGCAAGGATAAAGCGTTGTGATAGACATTGTGTTAAAGGACTGCAAAGAGATGAGGGGCCTGTAAAGAAGCCAAGATGGACACTTTCTTAAAACAATGCGTTTAGATGAGAAATATTGTCATGCGATAAGGCTGCAGTAACACGACGTTAAAAGAGCTGCCAAAGTTATTAGAACAAAGCGATGAAAATTATGCTAAAACACGTGCATGTTAAATATCCATGCAAGCGAAAGCCATATATCGTTCCATGCGATGACATTATACTACAATTCTGCGAGAGGGTGTATATTAAAATGTATACCAGAGATACCATATCAAAAGGGGTTACATTAATAGTACCAAATAGTGCGATGAAAATATCATGAATGTGTGTGTAAGGATGCATATAAAATGCATGTGATAGATTACAAGGATGAAGAGTCATATTTACATGCAACAATATTGCCTTGAAAAGAAACCTACATATTGCCTTGGAAAAATTGCAATCGCTAATTGCAAAAATAGAGGTGAAACCCTACATTACTAAAATGTGATTATGCTGTGGGAGAAGATCACATAGGCACAACTTAAAGTAATAAGTGTGACCCTCCTACTACTAAATTTCCTGCCCCTGCAAAAGCGCAATCGTATATTATATCACATTCCTGCACATTAAAACTGCAACATGCATGATGTCGATTCGCCTTCTAGCAAGCACCAAACGAGAAAATTTTTCAATAAAATATTGCTATTAATGCAACCAATGAGTGCAAAAGGCATGGAAATGGTTATTAAAAGACATCCCTAAATTATAAATATGCATATAGAGAAAGCGTACAACTATGCAAAGCTGCAAATGATTTTATTTTGTGTAGGAAACACGTTGGAACACGATACTCATTTTTGTTGGGACTTATACATCCTTGTCATTTGTGAAATACATGAATGAAATAAAGGCATTAAGGAAGGGTCTTCTAAGATAACAAAGTTTAATAAAGGGCGGTAGAGAACTTAAGAAATTTAAACAAAGTTTAATAAATTGTTGTAGAGAACTTACGAAATTTAAACAAAGTTTAATAAAGGGCTGTAGAGAACAATTTGACTTATCCGAAATACCTCCATACCCAAGGGGAGTTCCACAAATCAAAGTTAACTTTGAAACTCATGCCAATGGTGTTTAGAAATGGTGTTTAGAATATATAAAGCATAAATTGATAGGATGGCGAGAGTGGCACAAGATGAAGCATAAGTCAAGAATGAAATTGGTGGAACAATTTTATGTTAAAATGAAATCAACATGCATAAGCCAATAATGAAATTGATGGAACAATTTTATGTCAAAATGAAATTTATGGAACAATTTTATGTCAAAATGAAATCAACATTTCAGGGTTGTGAACTTTTATCAACCTCTTTACACTCATCTTGACACTCATTATATTGATCAATTTTTGTTTATGATAATTGATTTCTTATTTTATTATACTAAAGAGTATTCATATTAAATCCTAATTACTATTTTTGTATTTTAGGATTGGAGTTGTGGAACAATGGATGGTCATTTACATATAAACAACACATGAATGCAATATCTCAACTTATGTCAACTGTTGGATAGTTGACATTGCACTAGGGCAATCTTATGGTGCGATGAATACATCAACAAGATTTTTGAAGGCCAATAACTTTCCTATAAGTTTAAACTTTAAATCTTGTTGAATTTCCTCTTATTATATTGTAAATAAATTATTTTGTCATAAAATGACAAAATTCAAATCATGGAGAAGGCCAATAAGAATATCAAAAGTCAAGAGGAAGTCAAAAGAGTCCTAGAGAAGTTGAAGAGTCAAATGGCATTGAAAGGTCATAAGGAAGGTGAAAAGGAACCCCATGTCTATAAATGTACCCTCATGCCTCATTTGGAAGGGGAGAGATTTTGACACTTGAATACTTTAGCATAACTATAACATTCTAGGCTTTGAGTGCTTCTGCTCTTGCTAGATTATAGACTGATCGATTGTGAGGCTAGGGTTTGTGTTTTAAAGTTGATATGAATTGCTCTCATTAAACTATTGGATTTTGAGAGGCCCATTGTGCATTTGATTGAATTTATTAATATTTAATGAGAAGATTCTTCACTTTTGCATTGATTCCTATGCATCTTAATAACATCTGTAATGGCTATCCAATTCTTTTGTTGTTTATGTAATTGTGTTTACATATTGGTTACATGTTGATGAACTAATTTGTTGCAAGCAACTTGTTTGTTTACTTTGAATCTATGCTTTTTTATTCCATGTAAATGTTAGTAATTAATTGTGAACTAATTTATAGTTGGTTTCCAACACTTTCCTATTTATATATGCCTTAATTAGTCTTATCTATCTGATTCTATATTAAGGCATACTCTCCCTCATTAATTTGTTGTTTCCTTCTTGTATTATGTTTTTCTAGCCATCAATGGAGATTTAATCTCCTCCTCATTCCTTTGAAATTTTACACTTGGTATCACACTTATTTCTTTGCATTTGAAAGATAAGAGAAACACACAAACACACATGGTGGTAGCCCAGACCACAAAATAGATGGGGATCCTATCCCAAACAGTGTGAGGTCTAATTGGGACTTCACACCAAGGAGACCCCCTAATTGTTGGCAGTTTATTCTGGCTCGTCAATAGATTTCTTCCTATAAGATGCAAAATTATTTCGAGTGGATATGGTAGATGATCACTTCGCAGAAACCATCCATTTTATTACTACAAGGATGACACTGAAGGAGTATATAGTGGCATAAAAAAATTAGTTGGTAGTCAAGGTTGTCGACTATCAACTCATCGCATTATGTATATACAAATTGGGCATAGATTGGATACTCTTAAAATGTGTATTGGAGGAAGAGAGACCCCCTATATTGTTGGAGGTGCATGAAGGAGTGGTTGGAGGGAATTATGCAAGGAAGAAAACGAAGAAGAAAATTTTGTGCAAGAGTCTACGGTGGTCGACTATCCACCTTGATGCGTAGGAATTTTGTTGCAACTACGATGTGTGTTAAAGGGTGGGTAAGCCTTCACAATGAGATGAGATGTCGCTCCATCCACAATTGACTCTATAGCCTCAAGAACTAGGCGATTAATTTCATTAGATCGATCAATCTACCAAAATGTAGGAGTGGAGCACGATACATTATCACTGCGAAAAATTATTTGACCAGATGGGTTGAAGCAAAACTTGTTAAGAATTGCGGTGCAAAGACTACTACCAAATATTTATTTAAAAATGTCATCACTCATTTTGAATGCCCAAAATTTTGATGAGTGAATAAGGAATGCATTTCTTGAACTGGAATATCAAATATATGACAAAGGAGTTCCAAATACACCATTAAAATAGAATGCAATATCATCCAAAATAAAATGACATTGTTGAGGCCTTCAACAAAATTTTGGAAAATACAGTGAAAAAGGTCTATAATGTGAATAGAGATGAATGGGAATTAAGGATTCTTGTTGTTTTATGGTCTTACCAAACCATGTCAAAAAAGATAATAGGTCAAACAAAATCTAGGTTAGTTTATAGAGAGGAAGCGGTAATGCCAATGGAGTTCATAGTCCCTAGTATTCACATTTTTGTAGCAATGAGATTGATAGATTCTAGCACAATCGAGAAAATATTGGAAAAACTACTGCAACTAGAAGAGGTTCGATTTATGGCAGGATTCCAATAGAATGTGAAAAAATGTAGGGAAAAGGAATGACATGATCATCATATCAAGAAAGAATAGTTCAATAACAATGATCTTGTATTGATGTATGAAAAAAAAATATTCGAAGCACCATGAGAAGTTTCAACTGCACTGTTTTGGTCCCTATGTCATTCACTATGTCATAGATGTAGAGGTAGTTCAGTTGGAAAAGTTAAAGGGAAAGCTCCTTGACAGTATTTTTAATGTAAACAGGTTGAAACTGAACCAGAATAATCACTCCCCGAAACAAGTGTAATTTGTATATTAAAAACAAAACTTTATTTTATAACATTATTTGTGTTTGTGGGTTGGAGTCGCTTAACAGAGACCACGAGAAATAATTCGATGGACCTGGTGGAGTAAATATTTCTTATCAAAATAAAAGGTTGGCACACTGTATATTGGAACACCGTGGAGTCATGAGAACTAGCAGTCTAGGAGTGCGTAGTACCGACAAGGACTAGTATAATGGATTACAATTGGAAGCTGGTAATGGTAATGCAGAATAAAAAAAAGAAAGAAAAAAGAATAAATGGTCAATAAGGAGGGTAGACTTCACCCTAGACAAAAACCCATCTAGAGCCCCAACTGCAACAACTAGAGCAAGAACTTCCTGACATGCCACCACACCACTGTGATACCCAGAGGAAGAACAAAAAACACTAAAAAAGAGAAATGGTCATTGTCAAGCTAACAAACATGTTTTAGGAAGAAGATGAAGGCTAGCAAGATGACGAAAATTGAACCCAATTTGTGTAAAGAAAACTTGGAGAGGATGAATAAACAATTGAAGGAAATGAAAGAACAAGGGGCTGTGCCCGTTTTCATAGCCATAGATAAAATTTCCCAAGGGCAAAGAGAGATGCAAGGCCACATGCAACAATAGTTGGAACAATGACATATTATGATAGAGGCTTCTAAGGTAACAACTCCTGTACCCAATATACTAGAACCAACGACAACAACATATGAAACCAACACACACCCTACGCTAGAGATCTGGTTGGAATTGTCGTAGCCATTTGTGACTTCCTAAGGACCTCACACTCTAATTGTGGCCCTAGGCATAGTAAAATTTTCATACACTAAGGTCCAACAAGATTCACAAGTTTTACCTAACGTAGACTTGATTATTTCAAAATTACCAACATTTATTTTACATTCTTTGCAATATTTAATTTCCCATGAGGTCCAATTTCAAGTGTAAGTAGCTTCAATGGACCTAGTCCAGCTAACTTCTAAACACCAGGCTCTGTAAGAAGCACATACACAACTGGAGGAAGCAAGGAAATAAGTATAGGAAAGGGAAGGGGCAGTGGGCACCCTGGAAAACTATCGATGCGGTATACAACAAAATTCTCGATGTCCCCATGGAGGTTAAGGTGATCCTAAGGAAAAACTGTTGAAGATAGAATAGGTCATTCTAGACCTAGAAGAAAAAATGGAGGAGATTCAACTACAAATCAATCCCACCACCCCATCAGAGAAAATTAGCAGGAGAGAAAAGGTACAAATAGCCTCGAATATCTTGAAATTGTGTGAGAATTGGAAAATGAGTGCACCCAACTCTATGAGCCTGGCATAAAGCTATGACACAAATTGCAGAAAAACGTCGAGCTTAATGATATTGGTTCTTGGATTCATACTGTCAAACAACATAATCAAGATATCCATATCAATATGCTATCCCTAGTACTGGAACATCATCCACAATGATGGAGAGTACATCATTGGATATACATATCAAATAATGGAGAGCGGAGCAATAGAAATTGGATGAGGCTATGCATCTCACCAATGATCTTGTTATGGTGAAGAATACCATGCAAAACATCATCATAGAAATGAACTCTTATTCCACGCTTCATGTGAAAATTCCTTGAAATACAACAACTGGAATTTATTATTCTAACTAATTAATTATGTGGTTTATTTTGTTATGACAAAATAATGAATAAATCACACTGCACTTTCTTAATAATAAAAATATTTCAAAAAATAAACTGAAAACTGAGAAAATTAGAGCACATACACAAAATAAAATTGACACCATTATTTTTGGACAAATGTCCCCATAAAAACCTAATGTGGAAAAACTGGTGCTATTGTTTGATCAATTTAATTGTCTTAAATTGATTACATAAATTATCGACTAGAGTTGGTAAACTTGTGAAGTGAAAGTGCACAATATATGCTAGAAGCCTATTTTATTCATTTAGTTTATTGGTGTGATTATTGGATTTGTAGGGATTACTTCCAAGGATGTTTTTATTCTTATGTTCCTAATGAAATTGATAAATTTAAATTATAACTAAGTTCTAAAAATCAACATACTTTCTACTCTATAAAAACTGAAACAAACTTTCTCTATCTTATGAAGAAACCTTAACTAATTTATTTGTTAGTCTCCAAAAATTCTTATTCTCTAACAATATTGTGCATGAAGATAAAATCGAATCCTAGTAAAGGGAATTTATACATTTTTATGTTTTTGAAATGAAATGTTATGGCAATGAAGCTTGTAAAGAAATCACTATAACTGTTGAAAAGAAATCACTCATAAATTGAAAAGAACACACTCATATGCTGAAAGGAAATCACTCAATCACTAATGTTTTGAATAGAAATAACTCATGCTTTTGAAATAAACACTCATGAACTTGTAAAACTACTCTAAAATAAATCACTGCTGCTCTAAAAGTAAAACTATGAATCCTCTGCAATTTGGCAATTCGAACGAAAATATTGATGAATCTACATCAAATGATAAAAGAAGACTTATGAAAGCATCTACATAAAAAAAAAATGGAATTCTAGAAACAACTATATAAAATGACAGATTGGAATTCTGAAAACAACTACAACTAATGACAAATTGGAATTCTGAAAATAATTTACATCAAATGATAAAATGAAAACATGAAAACAACTACATTACAAACACAAAATGCAGAACCTTCATTGTTTTTAGGGGCCCTCTACAAACATGTGGTCTCAAAGATTCACATGAAAATTCAGCTACGCATCAAATATTCAAGGCACTTCTTCATTAAAAAGGATGTAAAATAAAGTTTCAACAATTCACTGCATGCTTCAGAAAATTAACCTCCTCTCTTTGTTTCAATGGAGTGTTTATATAGAGGTTGCAATGTAACTTCATGGAGATTCATATGGCTAAAGATCAGAACTGAATGGACACTTATTTTCCACGAATTTGATGAAGAACAGTCCATTCCAACCTCTATTTGCTTGATTGGGCGTTTATTGACACATGGGCACAATGTTTGCTCACACAATTGCAAAATATGGCTCCAAATAACCTAGAGTATCTCCCAAATGGTAACGAATTCGAGAAAAATGCTCACTAAGAACTTAATTGGGCCCATGATGAAGAAAACCCATTGATATCCACTTTAGTTTGCTAAGAAAACACGTTTGAAGTTGATTGGTGAAAACTGCTACGATTTTCCCTTGATCTTTGCCTAGAGGTCCACATGTGTGAACTGGGTGGAATTTGACCAACAAAAATCCATTTTGGAGCTTCTAGAAACAATGTCCATGTGTTGGATTTCATGCTAGAGTGGTGCTACTACCTCAACCATGGAGACAACTGCGGGAACTGTAGAAGCTTGAACTATCAAACTATCATTAGTAAAACCATGCATAATTCTCTTTAATTCATTAAAAATAATAGAAATAATAATGATAAACCTGTAAACATGTATGTGCGAATTTGGTGCGTTTAAGAAGAAATAGCATATCCAAGTACTTGTCACTATTTTAATTGTGCTCAAATTGTTCAAGCCTTGGTAGAATACCATATTGTGAAGAGCACATCAAGAATTTTACTCCATTTATAGAATGTGCTTTCCATCCTTGTGAAGTTCATCCCATCAGTATGGCTGGAAATGGTCATAGATTGCAGCCCATAATGATTGTCTTCTTATCTTTCGTGCATAGCAACCAATCATATTTCAACAATGTTATCAAATAGTTTCTCCAAGAACTCACAAACTAATGAATGAAGAAGACTTCCCAATGTGAAGCTTTTGACAATATGAGTTGCACATAAGACAAAATAAGAGTTGTTGTTGAGGGTTATACAACTTATCAAAGCCTAAAATATGCTTCCAAGTGATTTCAAGACTGTGTGAACAAAGCCTTGTTACAATCTTCTTCTTATGGCTTTGTACTCATCATTTCTTGGCTTTCATTAAAAATTTTAAGATGAGCAATATGACACATAATTGAAGTGCTCCATGTAATTTTTGATCATGTGCTAAAAACATGTACCATGAAGTCAAGTTTTTCTATTTGTAAAATAATTATTTTTCTCAAGAACATCATGTTGATGGACCATTAAGGAAAGCATGGATTAACAAAAAGAGAAAGTTTAAACAAGAGAGTGGTGAAAGCATAGAAGAACATCATTATGACCATGGAAAACAATGAGATGATTGCATGGGTGGTAGGACTTTGTTGATAAAGAATCAATCATAACTTGTGGGATTGGTTGTTAAAAGGTATGAAAAAACATAATGGGAGAAAGTTGGAACTACATGTTTACAATAGTTTTTCATCAAAATTTCTAGAATTTTTAACAAATTAAAAAGTTCAAGGCTAGTTTTACCTCAACTTTACCTTTTGGAATTGGAGAAGAGAACATGATCTGATGGATGATTTGGTGTTGATTTGGCTCAAGTACTCTACTCCATGATGCGTTGACCTCCACTTTGACCTTGCTCCACAAAATGTATCGTTTTCATGTAGCAGATTTGTTTTTCCAATTTATCTCAAATGGTAAATCAGATTCTCCTGAAATTTTTTGAGGTTGTTACTATTAATATTATGCATATTCCCACAAAACATCTTAGCTAATGGGTGCACGGATCTCGATAAAAGTGAGAAATGGTTGTAGGTGAAAGTGGTCAATTTCTTGAAAAATACATACTGGAATTTTCTGAAATTTTTGTGTTCATTGAACCTACCTCAATGCATTTACCATAAAAATTTCAGGCCCAACGGATTCACGGTTTGCAAGTTATCATCAAATCAATTTCTGCCATGTTTCACCCTTCACACAACCCAATGTTGCAAAAAAAACATATGCCACGAACTCATTTTAAGGCCAAATTGAGTGATTCAAAAGGGAAACCGTGTATTTTTACCTTTTCTACCGTCACATTCCTTCATAATCCCATTTTGATGAAGAAAATATGCTACTATGCAAAAATACAGAAATTTTCCCTAATTTTTCCAAAATGGTGAAAAATGAAAATCTGCCCTAATCTATCCAAAATAGTGAAAAATGAAAATTTGCCTTAAAAACCCACTTGAAATGCCCTTCAAAATTTCTCTTTTTTGAATTCTGTCTGCGTAGTACTCAATTTACCATATTATGAGAAAAACCAGAAGCTAAGAATTATGGTTCTCAAAATTCTGTGGTTTTTATTTGCAAAATTCGGATTATCCACAATATCATAAACAATTGCCGACGTTTCGAATCCCAATGGGGACGGAGGATACGATATTAGTGGCAGTTGGCGACCACTTATTAGAAAAATCTGCTCCTTAGGTTCATCCTCATCCCTGGTATAATTTTGTAGGTTTTCTTCTCTTCCCTATTTTTAAACAAGTTTAGGGTTGTGTCAGTACAAAAACTCGTATTATTCCACTCACTCGTAATAATTTTTTGTATTAATTAATTTAGATTCTATTAATAAAAAATAATTAATTAATATTTATTATCAGTAAATGGAAGCTAATTATAATAAAACTTCAAATCAAACTTATTTATATAATAAAAAGTTTTAGAATTAAAAATTTATTAGGATTTAATTGATAAGTAATTTAAAATTGATTAGGGTTTAATTAATAAAAATTTATTAACATTCATTTATTAAAATATATTTAAATAAGTCATATTATTATTTATAATTAAATAAACATATCATATTATTGTTATTTAATATATTCCCTTAGATTAATAATTTAATTACACTATTTTAGGTAAAACATTTTAGGTTATAGTTTAACAATTTTAGTTACCTCAAGGTTTAAATAAAAAATTTAGACATTAGTTAATTTTTTTTAACCAATTATGAAATTAATATAATAAATAAGAATTTTAAATTAGAGTTATTATTTTATAATTAAAATTAATTAAAATAATATGGATAATTTAAATTAAATTTTTTTAAATATTTATTAAAAAGTTTTTAATATTTATTATTTAAATTAAATTAAAATAAAAAACTTAGAAAATTTTACAATAATAAAATAAAATTTATTTTTAACATAATTTGTTGTCGGCTCTTCTCATCATCATTAGCCTTCACTATTTATACCTTGACCTCTTGCGAACTTCTTTCATTCTTCATTCATTTCTTGTCCTGAAGGTGGATCCTCGTTGGGATTCGAAACATTGATAATTTTTTTATGATACTGTGGATAATCCAGATTCTGCAAATAGCTAAGAATTGTTTTATTTATGCTCTAATATCTTGCAGTATTTGTGCCAAAAATTCCTCTGAAAAATATGCTAGAACAAAAGTAGACTGCTACAACAATATTTGCAAAACCTGCAACTTTCCGCAGCTATTGCAAAAAAATGTCAGTTTTTGCAGAATTTTTTTTCTTCGAGTTTGAACTACTGACTCATAATGCATATTGATTGAAATAGGTCCAAATTTATTTTTTTGTTTGAAAATCAAATGAATGAAAAAGTGTTGTAATGGTGTCATCATGCTGTCGTTGAATGAAAAAAAAAATATGAACATGCTGCTACAAGAAACCAATAAAATGTATTGCTGCAAGTTGTTGTTGATTCCATAAAAACATAAGTCTTCATAAAAACTAAAATTCATGGTACAATTCTTACCATGCAAATGAAGGTGTCGAAATCGAGCATGGGAAGAAATCATTGGATTACCGATCAATGATGAAAATCGTTAACCAATGCGAGACAAATCACCGATAATGTAAATGAGTGGCAAGGTACCTGAGTGCATCTTGACAAGGGAAAATGAATGTGTTGAAGTCGAGTCACCTGCAACATCTGACAATCAAGAGACATTGTTGTATTCCCACTGTTGTCAACGAGGAGGCTTGCCATTAACGTATGCAAGTTCCAAGGCACTCCAAATAATCTCTGATATTGATCCTAGATAAGGTGTTGAGGTTGATGGGACAAGATCTGTTGAAAGGTGGACCTTAAGGAATTCCACATCATCCAACTCGAGCATAGAACCAAAAATGATTTGAAGAACAATAATAAAATATTGAAACCATCATGAAATTACAGAACTTATTTTGAACTTTGCTCACCAGTTGCCTAGCTTTCAAGCAAAGCTCATGTCCAATTGCATCATCAAAATCGTTTTCACAATAGGACTTATTTTTCTCTTTAATTTTATTTATTTATTTTTTATATGCCCTACACTACTTGAAAAATAAATCTTATTCAAGTATATGAATAGTTCCAATGGAACCATGTGTGTAACAAGATGATAGATAAACTCATATGTAGGTTTGAAATATACTCTTTGATATGTACCAGTATATGAGAGACCAATTGTCTTGATTGAGATGATATTAGAAGATACTGAAGAATGGAGAACTGGGATCCAATGAATTTCTTAAACCAAGATTCAATGTAATCTTGTCTTACTTGGCATCTTGCTATCATTTCATGTAAGTATTCAGAGATGTGACCTCCATTTATAGAATATTGTGATGCATGCAAGAAACTTTCCAATCTCAGGTTCCAACAATTGCTCTTTTTCAATGGGCATCCATGATTCTTAGACCTTATTTTAGTATTATTATTCTAGTTGTTGTTCTTCAATGATAACTGGTGAATCATTTTTCAATACCTAAAAATTGTAAGTTGATTGAGGTGTTTTATTATTGGGGATATGAAATGGTTGTGTAGGTAGTGGAGTGGGAATGTAACTTTGGGGTGCTTGTGTGGATGGTAATGGGAAAGGTTGAATTGAGGTAAAATGAGGGTGATATTGATGTTGTGGTGGAGGTGAATGGTATTGATAACATTGATATTGGTATTGAGGATAGAGAGGGAAAATTTGAGGATATGGTATATTTCCTTTGTAGGGCCTTTGCCAACTTTGTTGCCAAGATTGGTTTTGAGGTTGGGATTGAGATGTCCAAGTTTGAAAAGGAAAAGGTGTTTTCCAATTACTTTGATATTGTTGTGCATAACCCTAATATTGAGAATTGATATCTTGCATCATATCAGGTTGATGAGGCTTCCCTGGTCTTCTTGGAGCTACATAACAAGATTTTTCCAGTGTTTGATTTGCTTCCTGGTAAACTGCCTTTAACCCCGGTAATGATGGATAATATTTAGTAGTATGTGATCCTGCACAGATGTCACAAATTTTAATGTTATTAAGTGGACATTCATGACAAACATTTTTCTTTCTACATTTAGGGAAAAATATAAATGAAGTAGAATTCTCAAATTTTTTATTATTTTTCATTCTTAGCATGCCAATTTGTTCATTTAAATTACCAAGAATGTTTAGCAAATTTTTAAGTTCAGTTTGACTTACCAATCATGATGCCGACTTACTTACTCTTTCCATAAATGGATCTTGAGGGGATCTTACATACTTTGATTTTCCTCTTGATATGTTCTTTCACAGTTCAAAAATCTCTTGAAATGAAAATTGATAGACATCTCCTTTTCCCACCAGATTAATAAGATCAATCCATTCATCCTTTATAACATTTATTAGGAGAGTTTTTAATGTGTTTGATCCTAAATTATGCAATTTAGATCTTTTGATATTATAAGTAAGTCTCTCCACTAAATATTCTAGGCTTTCATCCTCTTTTTATTTCATATTAAAGACTTCATTTCTAAGTTCATGGTATATGAAATAATCTTTATATTTTTCCAAAAATACTCTTTTCATATAATCCCATGTCGTTATATAATTTGTTCCTAAAGTCATGAACCATATAAGAGATCTATCCTTTAATGTTGCCAAAAAAAATTCAATTTTTGAATGTGTAATGAGTATCCATTATTTCAAATTAAAAAAAAAATGTTTTCGGGTCTTCTGATCTCATACCTTTGAAATTAGGAAGTACAAATGGAGGGATGCTCTTCATATGACCATTGACACCAGTTTCTTGAATGGGAAATCGAAAATGATCTTCCTCATTTTCATCATCTTCATCCATTTCTCCAACCTCCTTTGTCACATATTCTTCTACCTGCAAAAATAAGAATTCCTATTGTGGATGTGGGGCTCTTACTACACCACGTGATATAGTGGGTGTGGTAGGTGATTGAAGTTTTTTTTTTTTTTAATGAAAAGAAAAAGGCTCCTATTTACACTTCCCCGACAACAACGCCAAATTTTTTGATTAATTTAATTGTCTTAAATTGATTACATAAATTATCAACCGAATTTGGTAAACTTGTGAAGTGAAAGTGCACAATATATGCTAGAAACCTCTTTTATTCAATTAGTTTATTGGTGTCATGATTGGATTTGTAGAGATTACTTCTAAGGATTTTTTTATTCTTATGTTCCTAATGAAACTGATAAATTTAAATTATAACTAAGTTCTAAAAATCAACATGCTTTCTACTCTGTAAAAACTGAAACAAACTTTCTGTATCTTATGAAGAAATATTAACTAATTTATTTGTTAGTCTCTAAAAATTATTATTCTCTAACAGTCTTGTGCATGAAGATAAAATCAAATTCTAGAAAATGGAATTTGTAAATTTTTATGTTTCTGAATAATGTTATGGCAATGAAACTTGTAAAGAAATCACTATATCTCTTGAAAATAAATCACTCATGAACTGAAAATAACACACTCATATGCTGAAAGGAAATCAATCAAGAAATAATGTTTTGAAAATAAATCACTCGTGCTCTTGAAATAAACCACTCATGAACTTGTAAAACTTCTATAAACTAAATCACTGCTGCTCTAGAAGTAAAACAACGAATCCTCTGCAATTTGACAATTTGAAAGGAAATATTGATGAATATACATCAAATGATAAAATATTAAATATGAAAGCATCTACATCAAATAAAAAAATGGATTTATGGAAACCTATAGAAAATTACAAATTGGAATTCTAAAAACAGTTACGACAAATGAAAAATTGGAATTATGAAAATAACTACATCAAATGATAAAATGAAAACATGAAAACAACTACATTACAAACATAAAATGCAGAACCTTCATTGTTTGCATGGTCCCTCCAAAAACAGGTGGTCTCAAAGCTTCACACGAACATTCAGCTATGCATCAAATCTTCAAGGCACTTCTTCATTAAGAAGGATGTAAAATCGAGTTTCAACAATTCATTGTATGCTTCAGAAAATTAACATCCTCTCTTTGTTTCAATGGAGTGTTTATATAGAGTTTGCAATGTAACTTCATGGATATTCATATGGCTAAATATTAGAACTGAATGGACACCTATTTTCCACGAATTTGATGAAGCATAGTCCATTCCAACCTTTGTTTTCTTAACTGGGCGTTTATTGACACATGAGCGCAATGTTTGCTCACACAACTGCAAAATAGGGCTCCAAAGAACCTAAAATATCTCCCAAATGGTAACGAATTCGGGAAAACTAATCATAAAGAACTTAATTGGGCCTGTGCTAAACAAAACCCATGTTTTTTTTTCGATATTTGTGTTATTTTTCTCAAAAAACGCATTTGAAGTTGACTGGTGAAAACTACTGTGATTTTCCCTTTATTTTTGCGTGGAGGTCTACATGTGTGAGCTGGGTGGAATTTGATGAACAAAAATCCATATTGGTGCTTCTAGAAATAAATTGGTGCTACTACCTCAACTATGGAGATAGCTACGAAAACTGTAGAAACTTGAACTATCAAACTATCATTAGTAAAACCATGAATAATTATCTGTAATTCATTAAAAATAATAGAAATACTAATAATAAACCATGTAAACATGTATTAGTGAATTTGGTACGTTTATGAAGAAATATGGTTAAAAATGACGATAATGGGTGAATGGAATGATGCGAAAATAGATGGTTTCATCAATAAAAATATAACAATTTGAAGGCCCAACAAATACAGATGAAGGTTTTATTATTATTCTTTAGAAAAAAAAAATTTAGTTCAATAAATTGGATGCCAAACTGGTAATCCTCTCCTGAGAAATGACTAGAAAAATGATTAAGGGAATTTTTTTCCCTTCTCCACAAGAAATCTTGCAACAAATTGGCCACATAGACCTCTACGTAGATGTCGCGCTATACCTTAAACACACTCCTGTAACCACCTCTGAATAAAATGTCTTGCCTATTGCCACCTTTAGAAGTGATTCTCTTGCCTTATGGAAAATTATACTAATCTCCAACAACTGAATAAACGTCTCCTCTGGCAGAAATAAACTCTCTTTGAGGATCTGTGCAAGCCCCTATACAACCTCTTGTGGAATAACTCAACCTTTCTCATATGACTCTTCCTGCACTGGAAACCTCCACCAGAATATTTATTGTTGCTCATCTACCTCTGCTACTAATATATGGCTCGAATTCTCTTCTCATCCAAATCCATGCTCTTTGGAAAATTCGATTTGCCTAGATCACCCACTAGCTTGATGTATCTTCTCCATCCCCATCGTCTTGATCTTATATATCTTTTTGGTGAACCAATGACCATGATTAGATCTCCATCAATGGCTAAAATCATTTCTAACTCAATCTGTGAGTTTCTAGAACATTATCACTTTTCTCAGTTAATTCCCTTTAATTAATCGATTTCCATAAGTTAGACTTAAGATTTTTTTAATTATTGATCAATTAATTTAATTAAGCTATCTTGGGCTGTTTTCTTCAGAAATTTTTTCTGGGTTCTGGAGATCTTGTGTTTCTTAGCCTCTCTGACCAAAGTCGATACTAGAACACCTTTCTTATGCTACACAAACTAACGCTTCTTCTTAAATAGGATGGTATTCTCTCCCATAACCTCTTCCCTCACATTGTTGATGTCTAACAACCATGACAACCTTCCACTACCCACCAAACTACTGAACATTCTTTGATTCATTTTCCACTCTGTAGCTAAACCACCCTGCATCTGCGTTACTGCTGACACTGCACTGTGCCTCGTGCACTTCTGCCAACTCTGCTATTCACTACAATTGATCTCATGCTACTACTACTACAACTACTACAACTAAGAATACGAATACTGAATCAATTGTGTCCCTTTACTGAATCTACATTTGTCTCCCAAGTTTCTGACTGCAACTAGTCTGTACACTGTCTACTAAGTCTATCTACACCCAATAGTACAAATGGGGTGAAAATTCGACATATATTTGTTGGTTATTCGACTCTTAGTCATCATATATCTGATACATTGGAAATATAATTTTCGTTGGTGGGGTTATGTTGAATAGTTGACACTTTTTTTAGCGCCATTTATTCGATGGGTTTGATGGGATAGACATCAAATATCCAAGGAAAAAGTTTTCCAAAAATGTATTTGATTGCCTCATGCTTTGATTTCGGATTTGCAACACCAAAATACATCATATTTATGATGGGCTAAATGATGGTTATTCGACTCATAGAGGTTGACACATTCGACACTTGAACGTCGGATACATGACACTGTATTATTCGAGTCTAATGGGATCCATTTATTTTTTCCATCGATATGGAGTCGAATGTATGATGCTATAGCATCGAATAATTGACATTACAATGAGTTTAAGTGATGGGCTAAACATAAGATATCTGCCACCATAGAGGCCAAACATATGATGCTTGGACATTATATATTCGACGCTAAGTCGGATGTTCGATGGTGTTGCGTCGAATAAGTGATATTGTAATAGTTTAATGTGATGGGAGTGTTGTGGAACTGATTCATTCATCTGATGGAAAAAATTCAGATATCCATCGATCTATTCCATCACATAGTTGACGTTTTAACTTAACGTCGAATATTTGACGGGTGCCAAAGAATTAGAAAAAATTGATCTGGGGACTGATTGGTGGGGAGGTGTTCACCTATGTATTTTTTGGATTGGCCACTCGTTTCCTTTTTATTTGGAAACACACTTTACTTATATTGCTATAATTATCACTTACAAATCAACAGGCAACGTGAATTAAATTTGATAGACTTTAAATTTTAGGACCACATGAGAGCTAATTTTAATGAAATATTTCCATGAGATAACAAGGTGAAATTTCGATCTAATAGTGTTGATCCATGCATGGGATATTTTGTAGCCACTTTTAATTTTGTCTTTTAAAAGGAAACACACACACACACACATAAATTTCCTAACATTTTAGGCCTATAAAGTGGAGCATTGTTATATGAATAAATTGAAGGGTGGGACACCCCACACCAGTGGAGGATTAAAAGGTGCATATGTTTCAATCACATCACTATGATTTTGGATTGAGCTATGTCCATATCCAAACTCAATGGTATAAAGAAATTGAAGTTTATGCAGGGAGGAGCCCCCGAGAGCTAGTATCCCAAAACAATTGTTTTGGAGATCTATGACTCAGATCCTCCCCGATACCACTTAAGGGAAAATCACTTACCAACGTCAAAATCCACTAAGGGAGGAAAAAGGTTTATGTTGAAACCATTCACAACGATACGAGAGCATGTAGCAAGTGAGCCAAGTCACCCACATCACTTCATCCTCTGCTTCCACATCACCTTCCACCAAAATCCTTCTATACTCTTTAATTGGTATCCTCATCATTTTAATTCTCTCACTTTATCGTTAAACACAACTCTACTCTGCTCCATTTTATCCTTATCACTTCAGACACACTTTGCTCTTGCTCTTGGCTTAGAATTGCAATGCACTCCAAATCATCCAAGTAATAACATCCTCCATATCCTTGACTTTTAATTAAAAGGAAAATTACTAAAATGGCGAGGAATTCTACTTTGTCTACGTCAACTACAAACATTCCTCTAATGGATACAAATAGGGACATTTTTGACCCCATCTGTTCCTTAGGAAAATTCAAAAAAACCTATTTGCTAGCCAAATTGAGTCAGAGAACCACTTTCGAGTAGTTAAGTATGATCTTGCTGCTGCCGTTTGCCCCCATACTTATCCCTTCCTAGAGTTTATCAGTTGGTTGAATTCATCTCTTTAAACCCAATGAAATTTTGTGATGAATTATTCAGTGGAGAGCATTTTATAGGTCTCTGCTCAAGTAATTCGTCAATCCCTATGTTTTTCCAGATTTGTATAGCTATACCACTTTCACAGAAAATTATCTTTTAGCCACTTATAAATCTCTTTCTGAGGAGGATATGAAGAAGCTATTTGAACCCATCGACCCCCCCAACTCTTCTCTTTTTTCAAATATTACTAAGTTTCCCATAACCCTATTTTCTAAAATTACTAAAAAATTATTTTAGTTATTATACGAATATTGGGGAAGGATGGTACGAAGATCATCAATTGTCAGGATTTGGTGGTTTTCCATATAATGATACAACCAAACACTATATTAGGAATTCCATCTTAGTAGGAGCACTCCATAAACCTTCAATTCCAGAATTTTAGCATCAATGTATATTTCATATTTCCATCTTTTCTGGTCTATCTTTTCCTATACACCCATGATGATTAGTTTATTGATGTGAGGTTGAATATTGTTGATCCTAATAAACAAAATCAACCTATAATTAATTGGACAGATATTGTTAGAAGGAGAGAGAATAATGAAGTATATTTCTAATATATATCTTATTTTATGTCAGTTGTATATGAGATCATAACTGGTTATCCTACTCCCAGAATCCTTCCCCAAGCTAAGTCCTTGTTGAAGTTGAGTAATATTTTAGAGTTGGTGATTGGAACATCTTGGAGGATTTTTTAGAAATAAGGTTATATGGTGTAGAAACTCCACCCTACAAGATGCTTGTATTTGCACCAATGATAATTTTTCCTTTGGAATTTATCAGACAGAGCATAAATGTGGAATAGATTCATTTTTTCCTAACTTGTAAGGATTTCCTATTTAAATTACCCAGAAAAATGGGTCCCTTTATTGTGAATAATAATCAGGATGCGGAAGAAGTTGAAAAGATGATGCAAGAATTGGGTTTTGGACAAGGAGAAAAGTGGAATTATGATCCTCATCAAGTAATTTTCAAAAGAATAATGGAAATAAATTGCACTCCATATACCCATGAAGAAAAATCAGAGTTGGAAAAGTTGGAAAAAATGGGTATGGAGGATTCACAACAGAATATATATGTAGAAAATATTCTTCCTAAGGAAAAAGGCTCGAAGAGGAATGCCCCTGAATTTGTGGACGTTGATACTGAAGGCTCATAATCTAGCAAGAAAGCTAAGGTCCAAGGAGGAGAAATTGAAGCTTCACAATTGATTGAAATGTAGAAATATGGTTATAGAATTGCAACTACTCAAGAAATTTAATCTAAATCAACAAACACAATTATACTCTACTAATCTATGGAAATTAATTCACAATTTAGAACAACATTCGCAAAACTGCTCCCCGATGGGGGTGTCAACTCAGTGAGCCACGCGTCAATGACCAGATTTACCACCCACGCTTGAGAGGTAATGAGCCTCGGGACTGACGGATTCACGACAGGCAACGTCGAAGTTATGAGCGGAGCAGGTGAGCGGGTGAGCATTTGGAAATTGTGGGTGAAGGTGAAAGTTGGCGAGATGGTCCTCCTTGATGTGCAGATGCTGGCTCTCAAGCCCTAGCTTGAGCTATGCCAGCATGAGACGAGGTGCGTGAATATCTTAATTGGAACCTGTGGATGGTAGGTGAACAAATGGCAGACTCCTGGCAATGGAAACAGAGTGCTGCAACAAGAGCAGGGGGAAGGTGGTGAGTGTGAAACTATAACAGAGGAAACACCCTTGCAAGGGTGGCTTTGGTGTTCCTCCAGGATAGTGGCAGCTGGTAAGTGGGACATGCAGGGAAGGAAGACCACTGACAGGGCCTCAAGGTGGTATTACTTTGGGCTCACTGACCCTTTCGGTTCTCCTATGACCAAGATTTGTATAGGGTGGAAGATTACTGTGACAATCGAAGGTTGCGACACAATTGATGGTGGAGTAGTGGTTATTTTCTATGGTGCATAGGAGGCGTATAGTGGAACAAATATAAGTGGTTTTGGGGATGACGTTGTGGCATTAGAGGTTGATTGGACCGTGGTTAATTGGAGCTATAACACAGAGAAAGGTTGGTGGGTGGTCGGCAAGCACATGCCGCGAGAGAGGGGGCGTGCATGGAAAGGAGGCTTTAGACGTGGGATGGTGGGTCAAAGAATCCCCAAGGACTCCTATTCACACTCAAAATCCACTAAGAGCCAACACTCGGTGGTGGCCATGGTAGTTTCTCTATCTCAGTCATAGGGACAGGTAGATTCTCCAGTCACCCTTTTAACAATTTCAACACAACTCCAGCATATCCAGCTCAACCTGGACATTATGCGTGAACAAAGATATGAGGATCACAACGAACTTGTGGCCTATATCAACAACATTCAACACCTGCAAAATGAGACCCTTGAAGCTTTGGAGAGTCTGCACCAGCTTCTGAGGCGCTCACATGGCCACCTCTGATATTTATAGGCCCAAGTGGACCACACTGACTACCATGTGCATAACCAAGAACACATATTTGTGGGTTGTTCGACAGGTCCTCTAAACCAGCCCCCATGATGTTATGTTTGATCTGGATGTTTTGTAATTTTGTGTAGATAATAACCAAGAGCACCATGTGCCTTGGCGAACACCCACATCAGTCTTGGCACTTATTTCCTCATGGGTTGCTTAGATGTAATATAAAAATGCTATTTTCTGGTGTAATTTTTGCTATGATAATATCAAATAGACTTTGACCGAAAAAAAAAAATTCGCAAACTTACATCAATCACACAAAAAAGTACATAGATTTTTCTAGGGGAAACTAGGTGGTAAAAACCCCTTAAACATGATTGCATATTTTTGGTTGATTTATTATTTAACTAGATGATCACTGAGTTAGACAGTTGTCCCACTACAAAACTGAACTTCAACTAGTTCTATAAAAAATTAGAAATAGTTTAACTGAATACAACAAGAAATAACTGAATTGGATTGCTACAAATTAGAAATCACACATGCTTAACTGAAATCCAATCCATCTAAATTGAATTTACTGAGCTAATTGGGTGAAAATAGCCATGCCACCTCAGTTAGCTACCTCCAAGTTGTCTGTTGATGTAGAAATTCAATTTTTCTCAATTTGACCAAGGCAAAGTCAAATTGAGACTTTCTTTCTACACTTCTCAATACCCCCTCTTAGCAAGAAATGGATTTTCAACTACCCCTATCTTGCATTTGTGGAATTCGAACTACTCTCTTAACAAATCCTTTATCAATATGTCAAAATATTTTTCCTTTATCGAAATGTATTGTAGAAACATTATACACCTCTTCACACAGTCCCATAAATGATGAATAACAGATTCTCAGAGAGATTAATGCAACTCTCATTATCAGAGTAGATCACAGTTGGATCCATATCCTGACCAAATAGTCCCACAAGTATCTTTCTCATCCAGATCACCTCACATTCTGCTTGACTGAAAACCATGTAGTAAAATTTTTCTGAGATGGGCACCACAGATCTTTACTTCCCGCTATACCGGGAAACCACTGCAGACCCAACACTGGAAATTCCACATAATTTACTCTTTCTGTCGGATGGAATCCCTGCCCAATCTACATCTATGAATCCACACAACTTCACTCCCTCTATCTATTTGTACCATAATCCATACTGGGTAGTGCCTTTGAGGTACCGCAAAACATGCTTAGATACCTTGCAATAAAATTTGGTCGAGCTAATCATAGCTTGGCTTAGTTGGTTAAATGCATAGTACATATCTGGTTTTTTGTTCATAAGATACATCAGTGAACCCACTAGTTGCTGATAAATTGTAGCATCCACTTCTTCACTTGAAGTGACATCCTCCTTCCTCTAGTTGGTCGCTAGAGGTGTTTCCATGGGTTTACAACTCTCCATGTGAAATCTCTGTAGTATCTCGTTGGCATACTTTCCTTGAGACATAAAAAATTCCCCAATGCCTTTCCATACTTCCAACCCGAGGAAGTAGAGCATGAGACCCATGTCCTTCATCTCAAATTCCCTTCCAAGGTCCTCCTTGCAAGAGCTTATCATTTTCTCATCACACGTCAATATCAAATAATCAACATATAAAAAAATGATAATCAATTTACCTTCTATCAAAGTATGATAGAGATTCACATCCGCTTCACTTTTGGTGAAGCCCTATCCAGTGAGATAACTATTGATCCTAGTGTATCAAGCTTGGGGTGCCTATTTGTGACCATAAAATTCTCGCCCAATTCTGCACACATAAGACTCTCGATCAAATGTCTCAAAACCTTCAAGTTACTCAATGTACACTTCCTCCTCAATAAAACCATTGAGACATGTTGTTTTTATATCAATTCGGTGGATCTTCCACCCCATCTTTGCAGCCAGTGCATGAAGTTATCTGATGGATGAATACCTTGATACGAGGGAAAAGGTTTCATCATAGTCAATTCCATCAACTTGAGAGAATCCTCTGGCCACAAATCTATCCCTATACTTCTCTATGCTTCCATCTATTGCATGCTTAACCTTGAATATCCATATCTAACCCATAATTGATTTAGCTGTCAGTTTTGGGACCACTTACCAAACACTGTTCTTTACAATGGATTCATATTCTCCACTCTGCCTTCTCTATGATCCTCCACTTTTGGCTGCTCCACAAATACCTCAGGCTCCTCCTAAGGTTCCTTCTTTGGAGCAAAAAGATCCTCTTTTGTGGGATTTGAAACTCCCTCTCAAGAGAGCACCACATTGATTTCTCCTCATCAAAATTTACATCCGTTCACACAATTTTAATTTTGAGGGAAGGTAAGTACACACAGTAATTGTGTGGAGCTTCGATGTAACCCAAAAAAACTCCCAACTCTTTGGAGACATGTGCTTTGTTGTCTCGATCATGGAATGTGTATTTCACATACTTACCCAAGGTACATCCCTTGCAGACATTCCTCTGCTCAAGTGATCCTTTAGGGAGGCCAGTGGTTAATTGTTGCATAATTTTTAAGGCACCATGATTTGAATGGCTCAATATCCCATGTTAGAGTTCACCGACATCACGACTTTGTAATTTCTCTTCCTTACTGCTTAATGCAACACAATATTCCACATAAAGTTTATACATGTTCTTCACACGAAACCTGATTTTCTTCACTTGTCCAATGGCTATGTGCCTCAAAAGTATTTACCTTTACTGAAGATAATAACATAACCATGGTCTTCCAAAATTATTATAGATATGAGGTTCTTCTTCAGGCCTGGTACAAAAATGACATCTTTGAGGTGAAGAGGAGATCTTGACTCCCTCTTAAAGGTTATTGAGCCAATCCTAGTAGAACTGTACCTTCAATTGTCCCCAAGCTCAATATGCATCTGAAGACCTTTCTCCTCCAGGTCATTGAAAAAATCTCTAAACCCTATCATATGGAATGAGGAACCATATTCTAAGTACCATACAATCCCCATCATAGTGCTGGCCATGCATGCGATCAAGGTGAAATATAGCTCAAACTATGAATCCAAATCTTCACCTACTGATCCTCTTAAGTTCTTCTTGATAACATTTTTGTGTGGACACTTTGTAGCATAGTGCTCGAATTCACGAAAATTGAAGCATTTTATTTCAGACAAGTTTTTCTTCTTTCCCCTTTGGCTAGATTCTAGTTTGGTTTGAGACTTCTTCCTTTTTCCCTTCTTTCCCTTTCCAACCAATGCAAAATTTTCTTCATCCTCTCCCTTGGATGAACTTCCATCTCTGGTACTTCACCTGATCTCTTCTTGTACTAAATCATACCATAAGAATTCCTAATTTGGTGATTTCTCCCTCCATTTCACTGATTATTGGTAGCTATGCTAACTTTTGGGAAGGCCTAGAAGAATTAGGCTCACTAGGTCATCTTCTACAACATTCACACCAACCCGCCCAATCTCATCATGAACTTGTGTAAATCTGGTGAGATATTGCAGAATAGTATCATTATTCTACATCTTGATATTTTGAAGTTTTCCTTTGAGGTCCAATTTTCTATGGTCACTGCTATTATTGAATAGCTCAGTTAATTCCTTCCACATTGCGAAAGGAGTTTATTTTCCATGGGGATTAGAGAAAATGTGGTCTCACACTCCCTCCAAGATTATTCTCCTCGCCTTCGATAAATATTTATTCTATTGGGCTAGGTTTGTAAGTCAGATGATCCTGGTTTTGCAATGTATGTCTTGACATAATCTAGAAATCCATTTTCGTCAAGCACTACCTCCATGTGATCCTTACATGCAATGAAATTCAAGATGCCTTCCTAGGCCTACTCTAATCTCAGTCTATTGAAGGCCATTCTCCCAAATCTGAAGAAATCCTGCTACACTAAAGTTTCAAATTTGAACCTCTAGAGGAAAAAATTCAAAATTCTTGTTCTAATGTGAATCCTACTCCGATACAATATGGTGATAGAATTACAACTTCTCAAGAAATTTAATCTAAATCAAGAGGCACAATTCTACTCTACTACTATGTGGAAATTAATTCACAATTTATAATAACATTCACAAACATGCATCAATCACATACAGAAGTAAATATATTTATCTAGGGGAAAACAACTGGTAAAAACCCTTTAAGCCTGCTTGCATTAATCATATGAATACATAATGTATTAAATTTTTTTGCTTGCTCCGAGCACAACTTGCAAGTGAATAACCTTTCTCTCTGCTTAATGAGAAGCTATGACCCAGAATTAGTCAATTTCTGCCCTTTCTTGAGCCCCTATTTACTTGTGAAAATCCCGAGGAATTAGCCCCTATTTTTAGGAATTTCCACTAAAAATGATTGTGCAATTCCCAAGGTTGATCACTGATTGCATGCAACACATGTACACTCAAAACTAGTCTACAATTGATGTTACACTACCTTAGAATCTCCACCACAACTGAGCAATTGAAATTCCTTGCATACATGAGCTATTTTTGGTTGATTGATTAGTTAACTGGATGATCATTGAGTTAGACTGTTGTCCCACTGCACAACTGAACTCCAACTAGTTCTATCAATAGTTATAATTAATTTAACTAAATAAAACTAGAAATACTTGAACTTGATTGCTATAAATTAAAAATCACACATGCTTAACTGAACTCCAAGCCATCTAACTTAAATTTACTGAGCTAACTAAGTGACAAGAGCCATGTCACCTAAGTTAAATACCTCCAAGTTATTCTCTAATGTGGAAATTTGAATTTTCTCAATTTGACCAAGGAAAATTCAAATTGAGACTTTATTGATACACTTCTTAACATGAAAAGCCCTCAAGAGAAGTAGGATTCCAAGTAAACTTGGGAGATACAAGATGTTCACCTTCATCCCAAATTCCCACTGAAGATGAGGCTTCTTCCCTCAATGCTTTGCAAAAATATTTCAAACAAATTGAGGAGAGAAATGTAAAATTAAGGTGAAATTTTACAACGCAATTAAAGGCTTAATAAATACCAAATTACTATACCAGACACATATTATCCATGGACCTTGAAATTAATCAACTCAAAATATCTCTTACTCATCCAATTTCTTAGAGTTTTTCATCAGGTATAGATTTGAAGACAATAAATTTGTGTGTGGATACTAAAGATATTACTTTTCCTGACAAGATCAATCTACATAGGAAAATAGTGAATTAATTTATCATGATCTTGGAAAGCCTTCTTTAGAAAATATTAAAGAAAAGGAACTCTTGGAAAAAGTGATATACCAACTTAAATAGGAAAGGGAAAATTGCAGAGCCCTGCATACCCAAATCAAGAATTCAAGAAGTCAATCATCAAACTGGGAGTAAATCCCGAGGATAGGGCAATGATTCAAGTCTTACTGCGAAGTACAGAGTCATAAGTTCAAACATTGAGGAATAAATTAAAGATGTATGTAGCTGAACATTTCTAGATATATGAAATGATTCATGTGGAGAAAGAAAATGATTTTTTGACAAAAGAACCCCTGGGAACAAATCAAGAGTCGTTAGTCCTCAAGCAACAAAATGCATAATTGCAACAGAAGATAGATAAGCATGTATGTACTATGGTAGTGTCAGCTGATTCAGGAGACCCTATAGAGAAACTAACCAGGGTTATGACCAAGTTAAAAATCACAAAATATGAACTAAAGAAGTTACAAATGAGCCTGGAAAATTGAGTATAAAATAGAGACAACTCTATTTAACAAAGGAAAAATTGAATCAATAAACCCTCAAGCATCAAACAACAAAGGAGGAAATTAAGGAACTGAAGGGAAAACTCAAAGGTAGCATGTCCTTAATTCAATAAATGCATATTATTTTAAACGATATAATTCAAAAATTTCGAGCTATTTGGGACCATATAAATGTTATTTTTGAACAAAAAGACACAATAAGGTTCATTGAAGCAATTATTGTTGCAAAGAAAAATAAAGCACAAGAGAGAACCCAAATGGATAAGAAAATTATTGACTATTTAAATGTTAAATCTTCAAAAGAGCTAGAGTTTTAGACATTACAGATAGAGAAATTGTGGTGATGGAAATAAAAAAAATGATGCAAAGGAGTATGTACATGAAATAAGAAAAGAATATAAAAGTCAAGGAATCAGGAACACTTTTTAATTCCCACTTTGATTAAAGAGTTCATTAGAGAAATTTCGAGGTATAAAATGGGTCTCAAAACAAAAATGCACAACCAAAATCAACTTTATAAGAAAAAATAGGATTCAAGATGATGATGTAAACCATGGGGGATGATTCACCATTTTTGGAGTAAAATAGTAAAAATATTAAAAAATAAAAAAATAAAAAACTACTTTTTCAACTCATAATTTCAATTTATATCCCTACGGTTTTACTCAATTTTCGAGTGCGAGAACTCATTGGATGCAATCACATTTTTCATGTGTTTCTCATTTTTAGTGTAGAAGGGTCCATCAAAAGTATGCAGCATGGGTACTCATTGGATGAGGAATTAAATTTTGCGTCCAATGAGTGCTCTCACTTGAAATTTGAGTAAAATTGTAGGGATATAAGTTGAAAAAGTAGTTTTTTATTTTTTCCCTCTAAAATTTGTTGGTGTAATATTATCTTATTTTATTATTTCCACTATTATTTTATAATATTCCTTAGGAGGCCCATTTTATACCTCAAAATTTCTCTGATGTAGAGTAGGCCTGCCTAATTGTTGGGACCAATAGGGAAATCTTCTAGCATGGGAGAAGTATCAATCACTTATGGTGAAAGCCAAAAGAAAGTTTGATTCATCACATGAAATTTTTATTATGAAAGGACAGCATCAATTGAACTATCTTGGAATGGATTTTAATTATTGTATGATCATTTCATTTAGAATTATTTCAATTATGTGGCAAAGAGAGATTCATAAAATTGACTGACTTATTTGAAATGGTAACACTTTACTAGAATAGACATGGCTATTTTGATTGATATTCTATTTTTAGGTATAGTAGTCATATTTCGAAGTTGAATTGCTGTTGTGGATGGTTAGTTAAGTGGAAAAATAAAGCCAGAAATTCTATTTTAGAATATTGGGCAATGTTTATTTATATATTTTCGATCTAAAATTAGATTCATGTCGATTATTATTAACCCTTAATAATAATCCAACAATAAACATCAACTTATTCTTTTCGAGCACTTTATTTCAGTGAACAAATTTAGAAAACTAGTGGGCTGAAGGAATTACACAATTCCTAGGGTTTATTGATAGTTTAAATACATGGAGGGCTAGATTAAGCTGAAATGAAGGTGTAATGATTGAAGAAGTAGTTATTTGATTTTATTATTCAGTTTAACTCAGTTAATGGAGTTAAACTCAGTTGAGCTAGTTGTATCTAGTCTAATTGAAAGATACACTAGTGAGAGTTAAGTGAATTATTTAGTTAATTAATTCACAACTAATAAATCTTTAATCAACTGAACAAATACAACAGTTAACTACGGTGCATGTCAGTTCCAGTGGAGACCGAGTGGAGAGGTAGGTGAAAGGGCAAGATGGACTATCCGTTGTGACTATAGTGATGAATTGTTTTCATCACACACACATTGGAGTTGCCAATGAGGATTGTGCAGTCAAGGCAAGGCAAATTCACATTCATTCAGGGGTCTTCTTCAGCAAGGATTGCGTAGTGGAGGTAGGCTATCAAGTGGCAAGAAATCAGTGCATGGATTTGCAGATTTCTTCTGATTAGTGTGTGACGATTGATTGTACTTAGAGCTTGATGTACTAAGATTTGTATGAGAATTTTACATGATATCCATGATACATAATATATGATAGTTGGGGTTTTTAGCTTCAGGCTTTCCCGTTAAATAACTTTGTTATGTGCGATTGTTTTTATTGCTTCATGTGTTTGCAATTGAGTTTTTAAATTTCCACAAAAGATTAACAATGGAAGGATTTTGTATTTAGAAAGAAGATAAATATTGTTAGATCAGGAGAATATGGATATATACATGCATAGGTTATATAATTTCTACATGGTATTGGAGCAGTGTTAATTCTTGAAGATTTCAATTGTGAAGAATTGTTGACTTTGTGTTGGTGGAAAATTCGAATTTGTTGTAGAAATTTCTTGGTGCAACAGTTGAGTATACATTGAAATGTCTTTCAATGGGTTGCGATTAGAGTATGTCATTGATGGCAGCTCGAATTACATAGCCTGGAAGGATAGGATGGAGGCAGTGCTGGAAGATAATGGACTGAAGGAGTTCATCAAGAGCAATGTTCCTAAGCTGAGATCTAGCGATGCTGCATTACTTGACGCATGGCAAAAGAAGGTAGCAAAGACAAGAAGAATTCTATTGGAAGGTGTGAAGGACCATATTGTGTCCAGCCTTCACAGGAAAGCCACTCCATTTGCAATGTGGAAGGCTTTGAAATATTTTTTCTAAAGCAGCAGCGACCAGAGGAAGTTAGCGCTGAAAGATAAGCTCAGAAAAATAAAAATGGAAAAGGGCGACAATATTCCAAAATATCTCATGAAGTTTGTTCACTGTAGGGATGAATTGGGAAGTGTGGGGATTACTATTGATGATGAAGACTTGGTGAGCTTGGCTCTCCTTGGGCTTCCGAAGAGTTGGCATAGCTATGAAGACTCTGTCAATGGATGGAAGAAACTGTAGGGTTGGGAGCGATTTTGGTCGGATCTTGTGCAAGAGGAGATAAGGCGAAGTACCAGGGATGGATCTTCATCGAAGAATGGAGATGAAGAGAATTTTGATTTGGTTGCCAAAGCAAGGAAGGGGAAGGGGGAGAAATTCCCTTCAAAATATGAGGCTAAAGGTAAGAAGCAGGATTTTTCCAAGGTGAAGTGTTTTCACTGTCACGAACATGGGCATTTCGCCACTAACTCCCCATAGAAGAAGAAGAAAAAGAAGGCTGCTAGAGCTACAGTAGGTGAGGCCTTAGCTTCACAATTTGAACTTGATTTCTCTTTGATCGCATGCTTGGTCTCAAGCTCAATGGGATTGGTGTGGTATCTTGATAGTGGTGCAACTTTCCATATGACAGGAGACAAGGAGTTGTTTAGTGACTTGGAGGAGAAGGACCTTCAAATGCATATAGATATGGGAGACGATGGTCGATACAGTGCGACCGACATTGGGACCATTACCTTTGAGATGGAGTTAGGTAATCCATTTCTGTTGAAAGATGTCATGCATGTTCTAGGTCTGAAGAAGAACTTTGTGTTGGTCGCAATGTTGGAAGACAGAGGTTATGACATTGTTTTTAGCGAGGGAAAAGCTTTTCTATGACATAAAACAATGGGTCAAACCAAGAGGATAGGGATTTGAGTTAAGAATATCTAAAATTTGGAGGTAGATGGCTGCGTTGAAATGATGGGCAAAGCAAAAGAAGTGGTGAGCTGGGATGAGGGCGAATTATGGCACAGGAGATTGGGCCATATTCACCATGGCACTTTGAAGATTTTGCAGCAGATTTCTACTAGACTTCCCAAGGGTACTCTTGCGCAGTCAGATCAGTGCAAGGGATGTACTATGGGTAAGTTTGTGAAGACCACCTTTCATGAGAAGGAGAACTGCGATTCGGTGATCCTGGAGAGAATTCACACAAACGTGTGTGTACCTTTCTCAGTTGCTTCAACAACAAAACATAGGTATTATGTTATATTTGTTGATGAATATTCTCGTAGATGCTGGATCTTCTTCATGCAGAAGAAGAGCGAAATATTCTCAAAGTTCTATGAGTTTAAATCATTGGTGGAGAAGGAGTCGGGAAGCAAGTGAAAAATCTATGGAGCGATAATGGTGGTGAATACATCTCGGGTGAATTTAAAGACTTCTGTAGCAAAGAAGGAATTCAAAGAGAACTCATAGCGCCTCATAACCCATAGCATAATTGGGTTGCGGAGAGGAAGAATAGAATGACCATGGGTGCTGCACGAGCTATGCTACATGACTAGGGCCTACCAATGCACTTGTGGGTGGAAGCATGCAACACTGTGGTTTATGTGCAAAATCGTTGTCCTCATAGAGTACTTGGCATGAGTACACCTGAAAAAGCTTTTACTGGTAAGAAGCCTGATATTTCTCATCTGAATATTTTTGGCTCATTTGTTTACATTCATGTGACAAAGGATGCCAGGAAGAAGCTGGAGCTGACTGCAGAAGTTGGGATATTTGTGGGTTACACAGATACACCCCTTAATTATCGTGTGTATTTGCCAGACAGTCGAATGACTGTGGTGCGATGGGATATAAAATTCAATGAGGTGAAAGCCATGAATTTTTTGCTTGAGAGGGAGCTACACTTGCATGCATAGGAGGAACTTCTTGTTCCCAAATATGAGCCTCTAGATGTGGATCAGCCACAGGAGGAGATTCATGGAGTGGAGGAGTCCACTCATGCAGAACCAAACATCAGACAAGGAAAAAATCATACCACAGAAGCTAAGAGATTAAAGTTTGATATGGCACAGAATGTAGGAGTCCCTACATCACAACGTAGACAGAGACAGTCGCCTGACCGATTTACTGGATACATGGCTCTTATGAGCAAGTTTATTGTGTCGGAGCCATCTTATTTTGAAGAAGCAGTGCAGGAGCCCACATGGGTAGATGCCATGGTGGAGGAGTATGACTCCATTGTCAGAAACAATTCTTGGGAGATTGTTCCAAGGCCGGTGGGTAAATCAGTTGTAGGATCAAGATGGATCTACAAGGTAAATCAAGCTGCTGATGGGAGCATCGAGAAGTATAAGGCAAGATTTGTTGCCCGAGGCTTCTCACAGATTGAGGGGATTGATTATGAAGAAAAATTTGCACCTGTCGCATGGTATTCTTCCATAAGGACCATCCTTTCTCTCTCAGTGAAGATGGGTTGGCACATTCATCAGATGGATGTGAAGAATATGTTCCTTAATGGGATCATTGAGAAAGAGGTGTACATTGAGCAAACTGAAGGATTTTAAATATTCAACAACGAGTCGCATGTGTGCAGGCTCAAAAGAGCGTTGTATGGGTTGAAGAAAGCACCACGTGCTTGGTACACACGGATCGACAACTATTTCACTGGACTTGGATTCACCAAGAGTGAGGCAAATGCAAACCTATACCAAATTGTGGTGGAGGGTAAGCTTTTAATCATTGTTCTTTATGTTGATGATTTAATACTAACAGGTGATGAGCAGTTGATACACTCATGCAAGGCAGATCTTGTAAATGAGTTTGAGTTGAAGGATTTGGGCCTCCTTCATTATTTCCTTGGATTGGAAATATGGCAGTGGGAAGGTGAAATGTTTGTGACTCAAGGCAAGTATTCCCGGGAGATACTGGAGAAGTTTCACATGCAAGGCTGCAAGCCTATTGATACTCCTCTTCCAGGAAATTCGAGGAAAGAGGATGCTACATCGGTAGAGGTAGTGGATGCCACTGTTTATCGATAGTTGGTGGGTTCGCTTATGTATTTAGTTAATACAAGATCGAACATATGCTATGTGGTGAAACAACTTTCACAAGCGATGGTTAAGCCTACCAAGCTCTTTTGGAAGGAAGGCAAGCATGTCCTGAGGTATCTCAGGGGCACATCTGAGTATGGCTTATGGTACAGACAGACAGATGAGGTGAAGTTGCATGGCTTCATGGATGCAGATTGGGCAGGCAGCCCGACAGACAAAAAGAGCACATTAGGAGGGGTTTTCAGTATCGGATCTACAACAGTTTCTTGGTGCAGTAGGAAACAAATATCCGTGGCACTCAGTTCAACGGAAGCAGAATACATGCTAGCAAGTCAAGTTGCATGTGAGGTTATCTGGATGAGGAAGATCCTGGTCGATTTTTTCGGTTCACATTTAGATCCTACAGTGATACATTGTGATAATTAGAGTTGCATTAAACTCTTAATTAATCCTTTGTTCCATGATAGATCTAAACATATTGATATATGGTATCATCATATCAAATATTGTGTGCAGCGGAAGATCATGTTGCTTCAGTACATTCCTACGGAAGATCAGGATGCAGATATTTTGACGAAGGTGCTCTGTAGGAGAAAATTCGAATACCATAGAAGTAGGATCAGGGTGAAGGATAACCCCTATCATGTTGAGAGGGAGTGTTGAGATTCAACAAGATGATGAAGCTTAGTTAAAATCAGTCGCCTTCACTAAGTGGGCTCGCAGGATATTTTTATGTGCAAGTCTATTTTTAGACAAGGTGATCATATTTCAGAAGTTGCAGGATGCTATTTGTGGATGGTTGGTCAAGTTGGAAAAACAGATGAAATTATATTTTTAGAATATTAGGTGAAGTATATTTATAGATCGTTGATCTAAAAATAGGTGCATGTTGATTATTATTAGCTCTTAATAATAATCCGACAATAAACATCAACTTATTCTCTTGGAGCACTTTATTTCAGTATAAAGATTTGGCAAGTCACTAGGCTGAAGGAATTACACAATTCCTAGGGTTTACTAGTGGTTCATGCATGGAGGATTCAGTTAGAACTGAAGTGGCAAAGTTATGACAGAGTTGGAATAGTAGTTCATGGAGTTGTTATTCAGTTTAACTCAGTTGAGCTAGTTGTATCTAGTCTAACTGAAAGATACACAAGTGAGAGTTAAGTGAATTAATTAGTTAATTAATTAAAAACTAATAACTCATTAATAAACTGAACAAATACAATAGTTAACTACAATGCATGTTAGTTCCAGTGGAGACCCAGTGGAGAGGTAGGTGAAAGGGCAAGATGGACTATCCGTTGTGACTATAGTGATGCATTGATTGCATAACACACACATTGGAGTTGCCAATGACGATTGCACTATCAAGTTAAGGCCAATTTGAATTCATTCAGGGGTCTTCTTCAGCAGGGATTGCAAAGTGGAGGCAGACTATTAGGTGGTAAGAAATCAGTGCATGGATTTGCAGATTTCTTCTGATTAGTGTGTGACGATTGATTGTACTAAGAGCTCGATGTACTAATCTTTGTATGAGATTGTTACATGACCTCCATGATACATAATATATGATAGTTTGGATTTTAGCTTCAGGCTTTCTCGTTAAACAACTGTGTTATGTGCGGTTGTTTTGATTGCTTCATGTGTTTGCAATTGAGTTTTTAAATTTCCGCAAAAGATTAATAGTGGAAGGATTTTGTATTTAGCAAGAAGATAAATATTGTTAGATTAGGAGAATCTTGATATATACGTTTATATGTTATATAATTTCTACATGGTATCAAAGCAGTGTTAATTCTTGAAGATTGCAATTGTGAAGAATTTCTAAGTTTGTGCTGGTGGACAATTCGAATTTGCTACAGAAATTTCTTGGTGCGACAGTTGAGTATACATTGAAATGTCTTTCAATGGGTTGCGATTGGAGTATGCCATTGATGGTAGCTCAAATTACATAGCCTAGAAGGATAGGATGGAGGTGTTGCTGGAAGATAATGGATTGAAGGAGTTCATCGATAGAAATGCTCCTAATCCGAGATCTAGCGATGCTGCATTACTTGATGCATGACACCAGAAGGTAGCAAAGACAAGAATAATTCTATTGGAAGGTGTGAAGGACCATATTTTGTCTAGCCTTCATGGGAAAGCCACTCCATTTTCAATGTGGAAGGCTTTGACAGATTTTTTCCAAAGCAGAAACGACCAGAGGAAGTTGGCGCTGAAAGATAAGCTCAGAAAAATAAAAATGGAGAAAGGCGACGGTATTCCAAAATATCTCATGAGGTTTGTCCACTGTAAGGATGAAATAGGAAGTGTGGGGATTATTGTTGATGATGAAGACTTGGTGAGCTTGGCTCTCCTTGGGCTTCCGAAGAGTTGGCATAGCTACGAAGACTCTGTCAATGGACGGGAGAAGCTGCCGGGTTGGAAGCGACTTTGGTCAGATCTTGTGCAGGAGGAGATAAGGTGAAGTACCAGGGATGGCTCTTCATCGAAGAATGAAGATGAAGAGAATTGTGATTTGGCTGCCAAAGTAAGGAATGGGAAGGGGAAGAAATTCCCTTCAAAATCCGAGGCTAAAGGCAAGAAGCAGGATTTGTCCAAGGTGAAGTGTTTTCACTGTCACGAACATGGACATTTCGCCACTAACTTCCCACAGAAGAAGAAGAACAAGAAGGTTGTTGGAGCTGCAGTAGCTGAGGCCTTAGCCTCACAATTTGAACTTGATTTCTCTTTGATCGCATGCTTGTCTCAAGCTCAATGGGATCGGTGTGGTATCTTGATAGTGGTGCGTCTTTCCATATGACGGGAGACAAGGAGTTGTTTAGTGACTTGGAGGAGAAGGACCTTCAAATGCATAAAGAGATGGGCAACGATGGTCGATACAGTGCGACCGACATTGGGAACATTACCTTTGAGACATAGTCAGGTAATCCATTTCTGTTGAAAGATGTCATGCATGTTCCAGGTTTGAAGAAGAACTTGGTCTCGGTTGCAATGTTGGAAGACAAAGGTTATGACGTTTTTTTCAGCGAGGGAAAAGATTTCCCGCGACATAAAACAACGGGTCAAACGAAGAGGATAGGGATTCAAGTTAAGAATATCTACAAGCTATAGGTAGATGGTTGCACTGCAATGATGGGCAAAGCAGAATAAGTGGTGAGCCGGGATGAGGGCGAATTATGGCACAGGAGAGTGGGCCATCTTCACCATGGTGCTTTAAAGATTTTGTAGTAGATTTCTACTAGACTTCCCAAGGGTACTCTTGCACAGTCAGATCAGTGCAAGGGATGTGGTATGGGTAAGTTTGTGAAGACCACCTTTCATGAGAAGGAGAACCGTGCTTCGGTGATCCTGGAGAGAATTCACACTGACGTGTGTGGACGTTTCTCGGTTGCTTCAACAACAAAACATAGGTATTATGTTATATTTGTTGATGACTATTCTCGTAGATGCTGGATCTTATTCATGCAGAAGAAGATTGAAATATTCTCAAAGTTCTGTGAGTTTAAAGCATTTAGTGCACCCTAGCCCTTTCAGTACCTTCTATGATCCTGGTTTGATGCAAAAAATTTCCTTTTGTGATTTTCTCTTTGATTAAATTTTCTAGTTGGTCCTCCTTGTGTCCTTGAGTGTGTCTTGGTCTCTCATAAGCCTTCATATAATTTTCTTTTGGTTTTTAAAGCCTTTGATGATAATTTGTTTGAATTTTCCTTTCTTCTTGTCATTAGGTCATTAGAAATCTGATTTCTTGAACATTTATTTGCTTGAAGGAATTGGTGTTTTATTCATAATTCTGATTTTTTTATTATCAGTGATTAAGTGAATATCTTAGTTTTCATTTGAAAATTAAGTGAAATGGAAAAAAAAAATATTGTGCATCATGCAATGCATATAGGTATTTGATTTTGATTGTAATAGTGAAGTTGAGGAGATCTACTGTTGCATTGTTGATTGATTTCTTCTTCCCCTACTTAGTTAGCCCTTTCACTGTTAAAAGGAAAATGAAAAGAGTTCTTTTTGTCATATTAATTGCATCATAGGTGTGTTCATGTGGCATTGAGTTTTGAGCCCTGAAATTGACACCTAATCCAAGATAAACTCTAAAATTCACTCAATTAATCTAAGGATAATTTGTAACATTAAAGAAAACACTTTGAGGTCTAGGCTAGAGATGTGTTCCAATATCTTTAAACATAGGAGCTGTCATTTTTTCCAGCATTGCATTCTAGGGGTTAAATCCCATTCCATGTACGTAAGTATATTGAATCGTTCTCCACGTACCTACAGGTATGTCAGATGGTGGTCCACACATTATAAATATATGGAAACACTCTAATCGAACAATTACACAATAGACAACACTATCACTGACTGCGCTTCCACATATTGTCGAGCATATTTTGGAAGTACCCTATAGGTTTCTATCCTCACCTTAGGTAACCGAGTCATACACCTTGTACACTGTGATATAATGAACACAACATTTGAGGAGATTTCCTGCCCAAATGTAAATCCTTGGTTCTCTAGGGTGGTATATTGTAGTTCATAGTTTCTTGGTAAACCCTTTTTCCTAGTTACCCCTTTTTTGATTTATTTTTGTTGTTAATTTATAAAATCAATTAATTTACCATGAAATAAAATCCTCCCCATGGAAAAAATCCTTAGTGGATCTTAAGTTGATACTAATGGCGATAGTTCCCAAGTCCACGAATCAAGGAAACCCCTCTGACGAGAATCTTATTCATTTTCCTTCTTTTGGAAATATTGGTGCTCCTTATATGGAAATGTTGTCCCTACCCGGATTTACCATTGGTTTTATAGCTTGGTTATTTTTGACCCCTATGGCTTCAAATTTCCAAACTGCTTCTCAACTAGGTATTCCTCCACCTGAAAAATTTGATCCTAAAGTTGACCCTTTGCCTTCTTCACCTGTTGTTTCTTCATCCCTTTATTCCCCCTCATATGGTGGAAGTATTGATTTTAGTATCCAAGAAGCTAAGAAGAAGAAGAAGAAGAATAAGAAGGGAGAAACCAAGCAACCATTGCTATGAATGCAACTAATATGGAAAAATATTCCAATTAACCCCACAAAGTTAAATTACCTTGCATTTTATGTAAGGTTGACCACTTTCTTAGAGAATTCCATGGTATTCCCAAGATATTAGAAGTATTGTCTACATGCTCACATCACCCTTTGTCATTGTTGGGCCCCACTTTTGTTATCTTTTTGATACCCTATTCTACTATTTTCATTATAACCTATCCTATTTTACCCTTTTTGACACTTAGAAACTGCTCTATACTGCCTAAAATGTGTTATTTTACAATTGGAGGTAATGATCACAATAAAGACTATTTTTATATATCTTTGGTTAGTCTAAGTAGATGCTAAACGATTTTATATTTCTTGACTCACTATTGGCTGATTTATTGATAGGGTTCTTAAATATAAGGAAGAGAACATGGATTCATTGACAGGTCATCAGTGACTCATAATCCAACTCAAAGACTATACCAAGCAACCATTCAATACCTAGTTTCGTACTCTATTCAGTACTCTACTTCAGATTTGGTACTGGTCAACTGATGGCCATCTCGAACATGGTTTCTTTTATTCATGGTGTTAACCTTTTTAGCCTAAAGACAACGTTATAGTTGGATCAAATCAGATATGATATGCATGAGTGATCTTTGGAGTTGTCTTAGCTCAATTAACCCTAGGTCACACACATTTAATTTTCCAAGCATTTCGTTGTAACTATCTTTAGACCTAAACTCTTTAAGAAGGCTTAGTGTTAGTATGAGAAGTTACATGCGGAGTGAAACTGTGGTAAGGAAATCATGACTGTAAAATTTTATGTGGCTCTATATTTATTTTTATTTGGAACTCATGGACTTATGTTTTATTTAAGGTTTTAATATACAATTTATCTCAACTTTTGTATTCGTGGATTCATGAGTTTGTAATTTGTGAGTTATTGAAGTAAATTAGCTTGCTTCAGGTCATGAAAAGGGCCTACCACCAACCTCAACCAAGTTTTGTATCAACCTTAGTTAGATAGGAAGTGTGCTTGACTAGTTTTAGTGAAAATTTACTTAAAATCTCTATTTCTTTTGCAATTTCTAGAGTTTCTGCACTTAGGTCTGTAATTAAACAATATCTGAAAGCTTCCATAGAATTGAGTGCTATGTTTGAAGAGATGACTGGTCAGATGCTTATTTATAACTGTGTGCATTTGTAGATTATTTCGATAGGGTTTCATTTGAATTTATAAGTTCTCTGTTGATCTCAAACGATGATAAGTTTTGAAATAGCAGGCTTTAGCTGAGATTATATTTCTAGGAAATGCATTTTTTTTTTGAAGTCCTTGAAATACATTTTTTGATCTGAAACAAAGAAAATTTGTTTTCTATGGATCTATAATTTGAACAAGGAGTCCTTGTAGCTAATTCTCAACATATTTTGAATCCTCGAGAGATTAAGTAGGGACAATATGCCTTTGTTTTATTTCTTAAGCAACTTTCGATACTGAATTAGGAAATAGTGTGCCCTTTCTTTCATTCCTTAGTTAATTTTGAATATGATTTGTTAAATTAGGAAGATGTGCATGTCATTTTCTTTATTTACAGTTAGTTCTGAATCAACTTATTGAATTAGAAAGAGACGTGTGAATGATTTTGAGTTTAATATCTTTTTTATTTCTAGCTTAACCCCGGGGTTAGTTTTGAATGAAGATTTATGATTAGAACATATGGTTAAATGAGGTTGTAGGCATGGTTCATGATGATTGCAAATTTTATTTCTATAACAATATTTTAATTGCATGGTTATTGAAGAATGAGTTAGTGATTAGAATTATGAGTGTGATATTCAAGAGTGTAATAGGTTTCTTCACTTCATAAATCTTTAGTGAAACAATTGCAAACTATAAATAAAATTGGGTTATTGAGTACTTAATTTTGTACTAGGTGAGTATAGGACAATCAATGTAGATCTGAACCATAATGATTTGTAACTAGAATATTACGAACTTTAGATCGTCAATATTAATGTAGGGAATTATAAATACATATAAAAACCTTAAAAATCACCAGCCTTTGGAGATCATGTTGGTGATAAACCATCACCTAGTGATGGTAAAGTCCATTGGAAAAAGGGTAAAGTCAAATTTCCTTGTAATTTATGTGAAGGGAATCATCCTATTCACATTTTTCCTCATATGGATGAAGCCTCAAAAGTGTTGGAAAACCTTACAGCTTCTCAACCACGACTTCCAACTGGTCACTGGAAGCTTTCTCCCAATCCTCCACTGGTTGATGAAGTGATTGGTCAGAATCCAAATACAATCAATTCCACTCTCTCTGAATGTGAATCCAATGAGTCTGTTCTTGACCAACCATTAGTTGAAAAATTTGTTGACTTGATTCCACCTTCAGTTGATCATACCTTTCCCATAGAGAGTGAAGTTCATACCACTCGGGTTCTTCTCATCTCTTTAGAGTCCATTTAACTGGGGGGAAATCCTCCCATTCCAATGGTACACGAGAATAATCCTCCTATTCCCATGAAAATGGGGGGAAATCCTCCCATTCCAATGGTACACGGGGATAATCCTCCTATTCCCATGACACTGGGGGGGAAATACTCATGTTCCCACAATAGAGGAGAGCAATTCTCCTTTTCCCATAGCACAAGGGGGAATTTATCCCATTCCCACGACACTCCCTCCAATTAGTATGGTCACTTACTTTGATTGGAGTCGAATGGAAGAATATTGTCTTCCTCCTTATGTGCCCTTCCAAGTTATATTACAGGCTTATAATATGCCCGTACCTAGCACAATCATATACGAAGGCACATCAATTAATATTATGTCCTCAAATTCTTGGCAAGATTTAGGTTCTCCGTAGCTTGTGGTTGTCACCCATAATTTGTTGGCCTTTAACAGAGGAACCAATCAACTATTAGGGATCCTTCCTAAGTTGCCTATTACTTTGGGAGGAAATGTTGTCTATATCGATGTGAAGCTAGTCCAAGGCCCTTTAGATTTTAATTTACTCCTTGGGCATGACCATATTCCCTAAATGGTCCTTATATGCAAGTGTTATCTCCCCCGCCACAGGTTAATTATGTGGAAACCTATTCCATATCTGTGTATACTGATGATCTAGTAAGTGATGTAGTGCATCATTTACTGGGGGCATTGGAGTCTAATGTTTCCATTAGATCCTTGATACCTTCTAGAGAATTGTTCTCCCATGTGACGAGAACCTCCTTGAAGCCATGACCTTTTGTAGGCCATGATCAAATTATTGTTTCAAGCTCATTAAAAAACGAAACAAGGACTTGAGTAGAGTTCCTTTTCCTGTGTCAAGCTTGTTAAAAATGAAACAAGGTCCCAAGTAGAGTTCATTTTCTTCTATCAAGCTCGTTAAAAAATGAAACAAGGTCCTGGAGCAGAGTTCCTTTTCTTGTGTCAAGCTCGTTAAAAAATGAAACAAGGTCCCTTGAGCATAGTTCTTTTCCTGTGTTAAGCTCATTAAAAAATGAAACAGATCCCCTTCCAATTTGAGTCTTTGATTAGATCTTGTAAAGTCCCAGTCGAGTCTTTCACTTGATCTCATAAATGAACCTTCATTCCATCCATCTATCAGTAACTAGTAGTCTACTTAGGTGAATGAAATGAAGCTTTTGGGGCATGTACCTCGAATCGAGTCATTACGTTGGGGGCATGCAAATTTATTTCAAGCATAGTTTTCCTTTGTTTCAAGCTTGTGTAAAAACGAAACTACTCTCAAGCATATTTTTTCTCCTGTTTCAAGCATGTGAAAAAATGAAACCATCTTCAAGTATTCTCAAGCATAGTTTCCACATGTTCAAGCTTCTGTAAAAATGAAATCATTTTCATCCTACCTCTTGTGATTTCTATTTTTATCATCCTAATTTTTTTCTAGATGATCCTTGGTTTTCTCATTCCATCATCACTATCTTCTTGGATGATCATACACTTTCAATTGGTTTTTTTACCCTTGCTTGGGAAACTGTTGCGACGAGTGGTCTTATTAGCCATCCTCTTGACCTCTACATGTTTTGAGCAATTCCATCATGACCATAACAAGTTTCTACCCTTTATATCACTCATTCCTGCAGGAGGAGTCCTCTTTAAGCTCTTTTTAGACTCCCAAAATATGAAAATATTTTAGAGCACTTGTCTTTTCAAACTCGTTAAAGTGAGAAAAGATGTATACTCAGTATAAGTTTAACCCTTTTCTAGATTGAGATAAACTAATTACAAAAAATGAATACCTTAGTCGAAAATGGCTAAGTGGTTCTCTTGGATATCATTTTCTACCTTTTCGGACTCAAGGGACTATCTACAAAAAGGAACCTGACGGGCCTCTGACTTAGACACAAATTAAGGCCCATATAACCTTTCTTAGGCACATAAATGCTATATTAAACCTATCCTTATACACTTAATAATTTTTGTCTATCTTTAATATGTTCTTTGGAAAGTTTAAATATAATTTCATATTTTTGCCTAATATTATTTATTTTTGAAGAATATTGTGAGAATATTGGGCAGATTATGAAGATTTGGAGGAGGAGATAATTTAGAGACTTGATCCTTACTATAATAGGATCAATATTGGAGAATAAATGAACAAAATATCATGAAATTATTGAGAAATTATGGAGCTCCAATGGTTGAGAAAATATAGGAATGTGTTCTTTGTCATTTAATGCAGATTCCTAGTGTTGGGAACTAGATCCACTATTTGAGGGATTTTGGAGGGGAAATCTTCCTCCTTTCAAAGAGAATGATTCCTAATCATTTTTAATAAGTACCAATTCTAATTGGCCTCTAGGGGCATGTATTTTTTAGTCTTCTTGTGGAGAAAACTTGTTGTTCAACAACTCCATTCTCATTTCTTGCAGGGACGTAATTGGATTAATTCAAACAATGAAGTTTGGTGCCATTTTTAGCTTCTAAATATTGGTGTCTTCTATAGTAATCTGAGTCTCCTTGGGATTGGCCATCCTAGGAGCATCAGAGCCCTCTTTCACAATTTATTTATTTTATTTTCACTTCTTATTCACATGCATCTCTTATTCTTGTTTTGTTTATTTATGTATTTAGTATTGATTCTTTTCTTGTTGTAGGAATGAGTTAAATGGTTGAATTTAGTTATTATTCAGGTTATTTTAAGATTCAAAATAATTATTCATCCTTAGAATAACTTTTAAAGGTCATATTCATCATTAAGCTACTTGGTTTTGGTTACTAGTTCACGAATATAGGATTTCTGGAAATGCCTTGTAGCAAAATAGTAGTAATTTTATGCTATTTTCTAGAATGGGTTAATGAGAACAATTTTAGTTGATTCTACTTGTATTAGGTCATAAAAACTTCAATTTAATAAAAAAAATTACCCCATTTCATTTTCACTTTATGAGGTAAAGAATTTGATAGGTTAACTAGTTCACTAGTTCTTGAATTTCTAGTTTTTAGAGTAGTAATTTTCTGTTATTTTTTATCACGAGTAAACATGGGTATTTTTGAGTGATTCCACTTTGAATGGAGACATAAGAAATATTAATTAATAATTTTTTTCCCCATCCCATGCGAATTTTATTTACTTAGTCATTCAATGAGTTATCTCCTAAACATGACTTCCTGTAGCAAAAACATAACTTCCTGTAGCACTCTTGTAACACATGTAAAATTGACCATATTTTCTTCCAAAGCTTGGTTTTTGTCTCTTAGGCTTGAATAATGACCCCTAGGATCTAAATAAATTATCAAGGAAGAATAAAAACCACTTAGGACAAGCATTTTTACAAATTAGGTTAGGTCTATTTATTTGAATTCATGCTCTTAGGAGTTCAATTACAAATTGTTGTTCTTACCTAGGATTAATTTCTTTTCAAAGCAAAAATTCCATTTCTAAAATTATTTTAGGCTTTTATTTCATGAAATTCACTCCATTACATCATATCAACAAAATAAGGACACATTTTACGTTTCACATATAGTGCCGATACCTCTTAAGTAATTTGTACGAACCCCGGGTTGATAATTAAAGTTGGTAGCCTTGCGAGTTGCAACATTCCTTTTGCAATACTGAGGGCTCATTAGAACCTCTGGAGTTTTCTTTTTTTAATATTTTTTAAACTCTCTAAACATGAAAAATATGTTGAATTTTACGTCCATTAGACTCATTAAAACATTAAACTAAAATGGACTTGTCAATCATGACGACACCGAACCACTCCTTAGGGTTTGTTAAACATACTCAGAGGGATTCATACGAAGGATGAAATTACAGATCAAGCATATGTTATCCTCCTCAAGCTTGTTAAAAAAATAAAAAGGTACTAACCAGTATGGTTTGGGAAATTGGGAAAACATGTTAGTCCACTTGTTAATGATAACAAGTCACTCTTTAACATGACACTCTTCCACTTCATCTCTGTGGCTGTTGGGTTGGGAAATTTGCTTGTATTTTAGTTCATCATACCTTTTCAAAGCCTCCATTTTTGGTTTTAGGTCAATGCTTCCAACTCCATTCATTTTCTCCACTTTGTTCAAGATAATTCACTTAGTCAATATCTGCTACAAGACTCTTAGGCCTTCATTCCATGCATGCCGTACCTAATCCAGTTCCATATCAATATCATTCTATCTAAAATCATGATGCCCATTTCATATCGTTGATGGGGGATACATCAAGTCCCTCCTACGATGGGTCACTTCCTGTCGACATCGAATCATTATCCAGGAAGTTAACTTAGAAACAACCCTTCAGTACTGTGGGGCTTGCATACATGAGTGGCAAGTTTCCTCGCTCTCGGCGACAACTTTACATCAATGGAATTTGACCGAAAGATTCTGTGTGTTGTTAATTCAACTCATCGATTCACACCATAGATATTGTACTATAGTACCTTGAGAGACAGTAACATCATCTGTGGTTTATCACATGTCTATTGATGAATTACATCATTCGTCGGTAATCAGATGGTGTCTACCATGTTCGACTCCAACTCATTGATTCACATGGTTAGACTCGTACATTGGACGGTCGTGTGAACAAGAAATAAGAACCCAAATATAGTTTCATCCATACAAGCTATGTTTTCAAGATTAATACAAGATCAAAATGTATGACGGCTATGATAACTCAAACCATTATCTAATCATGGGTCCACCATTTTTCATCAGTGGACGTGTCATTTTATCATTGTACATATAATGTTAGCTTATACGTTGAGTATGGGTATGCCTCCCTTGGAAAAGATGTCATGATGTAAATTTATTGTAACAAAAGATGATCTCGTTGGTTTTTCTTGATCCTGAATTGTCACGAAGTAAATAACTTCAATCATCAATTGCATTTTTTGAATTTTCACTTTAGGGGGCAATCTGTTATAGTCCATTTTTTCACATCTGGTTAATAGGACTATAAAATGGATCAATCAACATCTTTTTACCCCTTGTCATCATCCTTGCACAAATCCCTAAGCATGACTCTTTCTAATCCATGAGTTTCTTCCTGAAACTGCTTCATTTTAGACATTTTAAGGACCAACGCACTCTACTGGATTGGATACCTAAGTTCACCTACAGGTTGTCCCTTACTATGGTGGGATGATCACCCATAGGTTTCCATATGTTGGAGGTGCATTGATTCTAGAAAATCAAGGAAAATAAAAAGAAACCCGGAGCTTCCTCTTCCAAAGGCTTCCAGGAGTTATTATAACTATTTACCTCAGATGAAAGTCTCAAATCCTATCCTCTCCCACCTTGGAGTTTTCATCCCTTATCCCTTGATCTCATCCTACAATCAAGAGTGGATCTCAAGCCTAGATTGGTAAATGGATAAGAAATCCCAATTTACCATCCTCTTCAATATATTTGTGGCCATCCAAAAGCTAGGAGTTGTCTTTTGGAGATAGATTCTACCCTCACGCTGCTTCTATGGGAGTCATTATTCCATGAATTAGGGTGACATAGAGGTACACTTTTTGAAAATAAGGAATAATTCAAATTGGAGGAGCTCTTCTACAATATCAACTCCTATATTTGTTTGTAAATCACTCCATTTCTATTAATGCAAAGATTTATTTGTTTTCCTATATATGATGTTATGATTTCATGTATTTCGATGCCATGTTGATCCATTGAATGAAGTGAATAGATGATGCTACATAGATGTCATAGGTTGTTGGAATGTATTGTTTGATTGTGCAGGTTCTAATTATAGCGATTGAAGCTAGGATTGGAGCGTACAAGCTAAGAAAGGATCGAAGCATACAACAAATTATAGGTAGGATTCATCCCATTATCTATTTAATTTAAGGAAAACATTAGATTATTTGTCTTTTTGTTGTTCTAGGATAGGCTACCTAGTCTAGGGAAGATACTTTTGTCCACATTCATAGATTCCATATAACAGTTGTGATAATAAAAAAGGGTACCTATAAAATTTACTTAAATAAGACTTAATAAAATGTTCCACATTTTCATCACTTTATTTTCCTTCATCCCATAGTTTCTGCTAAGATTTGGTGTATCAGATTCTTTACTGCCCTGTACATTTAATCTTCTTTCTCAATCTTTCTCCCACTACCTTACAACTCAAAAAAAAAACTGTAGTCACATATACGAAGGCCATTTGGAGAGTTGGATTATTTTTTCCAAGAGATAAATTCACATTACACCAAATGGGTTATCTTTGGGAATCATTATTTAAGAAAAATCTAAAAGAGATATAATTATCTATATTGAATAGATGTCCTAGGAACTAGTGTCCTTTTAGCCAGAGGTTGTCCCTAGGGTTACAACATGATGAAATAGATACAAGGCATTAAAAAATGGCTACCATTATTTGGTTGATAAAAAAATTGATACATATACAAGTATTCTCATTGTTAGATTTGAGTTGTGTACCAATGAAGGAAAATGAGTATCACACAAAAAAAAAATATTGTGCTAGGTTCACCTTCCAAAATATGTGAGCCACAAGAAGAACATGCTTATTTTTATTAGATTAGATTTGGCACGAACACGTACTCCATGGTCATCTTGATGAATACCCTTGTTCTGTGAAAAATTTAAATGGTATTTAATGCTCTCACATCGTCATATTTAGGCATTCAAACCTAGAAGATGCCTTCCATAGGAGGAAATTATATCTCCAATATAGATTAGATAGATGCTACCTCAATGGGGGGCATCGAAATTAGTAAATATGAAAGTGTAAGTGTGTCACCCAAAAACAACCTGGAATGTGATGGTACTCAGGTGATGTCAAGTTTCCATATTTGTAAAAAAATTGTGGACAACCCTCAATTCACATTCTCTCCAAATATAATGTAAACATTGATATTTGTGGTCCAATTTATATATCTCATTCATATCAGAGGATACATGCCAATACCAATAATCTAATATTAGTTATATTCTAGTTCTCATTTATGCTTTTCTTTGGCATCTATTCTTGTCACAACACAAGGGATGATAGAGCATATTGGCAGTTTTCATTATGATGGTGTATGCCCATAATTTTTTCAAATAGAACATGGATACCCCTTTTTTTCCAAAATGAGGAATATCCCATGTATAATATAACAACAATGGTGACAACATATACAAGAACAAAAGACTAAAAAATAAAGGAATATCCCTTGTATATTATAACAATGATGGTGACAACCTATACAAGAATAAAGACCAAAGGCTAGGCATATATTGACAACCTCTCAAAGATCATGGGATGTTTCCTTCCATCATAAGAAATATTAGAACAAATTTCAGTGTCCTTGTATAGGAACCATTTTCAAGAATACATATAGGAATCATGTAGGATTCAATCTTGGAACCCTTCTAAAGATGTCATTAAGGAGCATATACACAAGTTTTTTTCCATATTCAACCTAGCAATAGTGGAGACACTAGCCTCCAATCATCCAAATTTTTGAATTACCCTATTTGCATGATGTGGAAATGTAATGGAAGAGGACACTATACTTTTGATATGTTGAGGTGGACACATTGGTTATTATATTTCACTTAGAAACAACACTTGGAGAATCTACATTACAGTAGGAATAAAATAAGTTCATTTGAATTTTGAACAATAGTTTAGCTGGAAAAAGAAATTTGAAAATTTGATTTGTATTATGGATTTGATGTGTACAATGAAAATATTGAAATCCTCATGCACTTTAGAGAAGAGAAAAAGTACCCAAGCTACAGGGAAATATTTACCATCCTTCAAGCAAGGGTATTTACACACAATTTTGATGATATAAAGGGGGTCAGTTGAGTGAAATTCTATCTTGAAGATGTTACTTGGAACTCACTTGACACGAGTTCATAGATGTGGAGGTGACTTAAAGGACACCTTTTGAAGACCAATGAGCTAAAATTGAGGGGTAAACCCCATTAATTGATGTCAATGTGGATTTTTAGGGGTTTACGAATTATTTTTGAGCTTGGGAAGTTACTCCCATGCTTCAAGGGGGTCCATTAGCCTAAGATATGACCTTGGTTATTCATTTTATACATTATTTGGAGGTATTATAGCATTATATTGAACAATTTATGGAGTTGTTTTCATGGAGTTTCCCTATTTGGAGGTATTTATTTTGACAGAGTAATTTTTTGACCTTGGAAGCACATTTAATCACTTTGGAGGTATCTTGGGAGGATCAATTTGAATTTTGGAGATATTCATGGAACATATACACATGTTGGAGAGTCTTTGGAACCTATATGGGAATCGTTCATCCTTATTTGGAGGAGAAGACCTCTCATTTACTTCATCCTATTCATTGTACAAGTGGCTTGTCCACTTTTTTTTAATGTTTTTTTTACAATGATCAAGTTACTTTTCATAGGTTAGATCTAACAAATCACATGAAAAATTGAGTTTTATTATGAAAGGAAGAGATGCATCATCTATATGATGAGATGCACCTTTTCATTTGAACTTATGGTTAGGTACTTCGGAGCTCTCTCTTATTGGAGCCTAATCAATATATATTTCTTGGAACATATATGGTGTTAAGGGTTCTTTATTTGTGGTGAATGTCTCAATTTTTGAAGCTCGTCTTACTTGGTTGTATTTTAGTGCATAAATATTAACGGCGGAATGTTCAAGTTACTTACAAGCCTTTCAAATTGATCCATTGAGGGATATAAAATATCAAATGGAAGGGAGAAGCTTAAGGTTTCTACTCATTCTTCCTTTGTTGATTTGGTGTGTATTTGATACCATGATTTGATTTTCCTTATACTGATCTGAAATTGAACTTTTAATTCTAACTTAGATTAAACTTTAAAACATGTATATGGAAAAATGATTAACAAAATAATTTAATTGAATGCTTTAATAAAATATGTTCAATAACATAAGAAAACATTCATAAGAAAGATAACAACACAATTGATAACGAATTTCACCCCCTCTACTGGGCTACCTCTTTGGATTCGTCTCCAACAGGATGAATCGATCTATTGTCTTTTTGAATAGAGATAAATGTACATAGACTTTTACATCAAGGTGACCAGCCGAGAACTCTCAACTATACCTCCATACTTTAAAAGAATCATGAGCTATCCAAGCTCTTCTCGAAAATGACTTTTCCAAGCACTCGAAATCTCTCCTTAATCTCTTTCTCCTTAACTTTCCTATATATAGAATGGCATTATATATAGCTCTTAAGAGCCCAAAACTAAGGAGGAAATATCTCCTTATCTCTAATTTTAAGGAGAAAATCATTCTTGTATCCCTTAAAATTTTATCATGAGATTTCTATGGAGGAAATATCTCAATCTCTACTTTCAAGGGCCTTATCCCCAAAACCTTAGGGATGAGAATAATCTATCAACTTCAATATGAATTTAGAAATTGAATTTTTGAATTGTTGAGGGAAAATCCTCTCAACATTTTCAATTTCTATTTTACAAATATATGAGCACATTTAATTAAAAATAAAGACATCCTCAACCTAGGATTAACATGAGTATATCCTCTTCATAGTGCTCCTTGGGTTGTCTAGATCCTCCTAGATCAAACCTCCCCATTAAAAAAAACTTTTAGTCCTCTATAAGTATTTAAAAAAAAATGATGTTGATTTTGAATGAAGTCAATTCTTCCTCTGAATATTGGGAACAATTTTTGTTTGTATTTTATGTAATCTTGCATGCTAACTTGTTGGAATAGATGCTGAATTTCCACATTGATTCTCCCTTCTCCATAACATGCTTTGAATGTTACACCAAATCTTAACCAAAGAGGAAGATGAAAATTGAATTTTGTGTCATGCTAAAATCATACTAGAAAAAACCTTGACTATCCATAAATTTGTTTCAAGAGCCCATACCAAAAAAATACAGTTGACACCCAACTCAACTAGGGTAGAATGATTATGTCATGTATGAATACTCCACTGAACAATTTCCATGAAAAAAGAGTCTACCAGAAGTTGGCACCTCATATACCCAATGCACAACCCCTCCACGAGACTCAATCACACGGATCTGGCTCGATCCACACAAATTACACCAATGAGAAACAACTCTCAGGCATAACCTCCATGCATGCTGACAACACTCTCCTCTACCACCTTCCATGGGGCTCCTATGGCATGTGCTAACGGACTTGAATCTCGCAACCGATCCACAACACCTTCTCCTAGGAAGATCCAAATCACAATGTGTAGGTAATCTGTAGGATTTTGATTCTTTTGTATTTCACCTTCAGTTATAGAAGGACACGATCCCACTCCAGCAGGCCCATAGAGCATGTTTGCGACTGAAGCATCACAATGCCATTAATCCTCTGCTTCTGCTAGGCATGAAACTCAATTCACAACTCAATGTCAATTTTGATCAAGCTGCAGAAAAAATTAGCAATCCACCACTGATCCTGGCTCCACGCACTCACGCAGCGTCAAATCCAAATGCATAAGAAAACTCGGGTTCTACGTAGCAGCGTTCTACTAGTGTTCTAGCACCTCGAACTGGAAACGGCTCATGCAACACCCTTCACAGTAACGTTGTGAAAACCACATGGAATCATTCAACCTCACATCACAAAAGGAACTTCTTCCAACAAGCAAGATCGCAACACAATTGAGAAATGCAGGACAAATTCACTGTTAGCAAAAAAATCATTGAAGGCTTGATCACCCATGATCTAAATTCTGCATGTTGGTCTCCTTACACAGATTTGAATTATGCCTCTCAGCCTCCTTACGAAGGAATGACAGCCACACATTCTTTAACACACACAATGCATCAAGAGATGCTTCCTGAGCTGGTTTTGTTTCAACCTTCATACACCAACTAGTTGTGAGATACAAAGAGTAGCTACTTTAGAGCCTCGAAGATTTGAAAATTTATAGAACAGTAAGTGGATAGCAATGTTATTTTTCCTACTGTGCATTACTATGTTTTGCAACGAACATACAACCACCATTGTCATTTCTTCAGTTCGCTGATCCTCAAGCAATCTAACTGATGCATGACAATTTGTCACTGCATGAGTCATTCTTGCAATCCCATCATGCTGGAAAATATCACCAAGTGCAAGAGTCACCAATAATTTAGCAGCCTCGACTTGGGTTTGTGGATCAAGAATATACTGTAATAACGGAGAAATAACAAAATTCGATTCTTTAATGTCTTGTACTTTGATATTATTAAATGGGGTTTCAAGTAGTTTGGCCACTTCTTCTTCACATTGACGAGACCTTACAAACTCGAAAAGTATTTCTACGACACCAACCTCTACCATTAGTTCAACACTTGATGCATCTTCCATGACTATTGATTCTTCAATTTTTTGCTTCTTCGTAGACGTGGCCCATATTTCAGATCGACTTCCAACATTGTGGAGTTCTGCATATGGATGTACTATTGATGATGCCACAAAATCTTCATTCTGTTGATGAAATTGTGGAACCTTGGCCAAATCTACAACGGATCCGAAGAAACGACTTCCAAAACTTCGGAAAGCCAATCTGACTGTGCCATTGGTGATGTTTATCATTAGATATTTGTCAAAATAGATTAACCCACACAACCCCTATGAACTCGGCCTTAGTCTAACAACAAATTGACGAGCATGATTTTTACAAACTTGGCCTCTGCTAAGCGATAAATACGCCCCCTGTGACTTAATGAATTCATCTCTCGTCAAACGAGTGACTTGTCCTCCTCAAACTTAATGCATTCAACCTTCTGCCAACATAATGAGCTTGAACTTCAGGGAAATAATAATGTAGACCAAACAATTAGGTGAACTAGACCCCTGCCTGGCTTTGGAAATTCGGCCTCAATATGTTAACAATGCAATCCCTTGGTTTTTCTCCCAGAATGGATAATTCGCATAATCAGTATTTAATCCCTTCATCTTTATTGATTTTCTAGATTTATTACAGGAGTGACCGCTCAACGTAGCAGTTGGTTGCCTCTATCATCGTAGAGAGTATACTGGTGAACGAAACAAAACCTACAACAATGAATCCATTTCTCTGCAATAGATGCACTCTTGTAAGTGCCAATGGATCTCCTAGTTTTATCCAACGTGCACGTATTCTCGCATTCCAAAATCCAAGAAGTTCGAGAAAACTCGTTCTCCAGCCCTCATGCCTATGAAGACATCCAACTGTACATCATTCTTGTGACTCTGGTTCTCAGCGTTCCCAAGTAGAAATAATCAGAGTCATTTTATCATCAAGAGAGTCATAATAAAATTTTATTCATCGACTTTAGAAATCAATGATTCAACAAAAAAAAATGATACCATGAATTACAACCTACAATCTTTTGATGATCAAATATGAAAAGGACTTTATTCCATCTCATCATCACAGTTCATATTGTTCCTTTGAAACATTTATCTCAATAATATTGTAGTTTCAATAGACTTTTCATATAGAAACAAATTTTGGGAAGTTTTTTTTTTAAATTAAGAAGAAACGATATCCATTGCGTACCCAACCAGGTGAATGGATTTTATTTGATTGGATTTTTTTCATCACGAATATTGTTTTCTTGTGATTTTGTTGTAGGTTCCTTTCGCAACTTCAGAATATATATTTGCGAGAACTGTTTATTCTACTTGTGTCGAAGCTCTGGATGTAGATCCCAACAATTCTCCTTCCGGTGCCCATTTCTTCCACAATGAACACAAAAATGCACTCATCTATTCTTTGGAAGAAATTATTTCAAACCTTGATCAGGAGAAAAATATTTAGCTCTTCTCTTGAAGTGCTCATGTCTTCGTGGTGACTTCTTTCCATCACCATTACCACCATGATTCATTTCTTGCCTCTAGAGATTTGGAACTCTCTCCAATTTCTGTATAGCCCAATCCTGCCTTATGAGGTTGTCTCTTCACCTCAATAGGATTAATGATACCTTGATCATTAACCCCAAGGGCTCTTCCGTCGTATCCCATCTTGGTCAACAATTTCATACCAATCCCCTTGGTATGATTTTTAAATATGCAAACGATGCATCATTAACATCATTATCAGAAGGTATAGAAAATGAAATGCTTTGTACCTCCTCAGACGCTTGATTATCTTCTTTATTCTTTGTCAATGACGAAGTAGAAAATTATGCTCCATGAGAAACACGTTTCTCATATGGCTGATAGAAAGAATCCTTCAATGTCTCTTTCAAAACATCTCTGTTCTTTGTGGCTTCGAGCAATCTTTTCAACTTGAGATTCTCCTCTCGAAGTGCTGAATTACTCTCTTTCAATTCATTTATCTGCTTACGTAACTGAAAATCCTTGTACATTTCTTCTACCATTTCTTTCATGGTTAAGAAAGCTTCCCAATTTTGTTGAAGAAAGGAATGAAAAGATGAAATTTTGAATCAAAACGATTTAACTATTCCTTCTTCTGCTTACCTGAGCTGAAACTGGAAGATGTACCCACTAAACCAGATAATGAACTTGCTCTGATACCAAACTTGATCTGAAATTGAACTTTTAATTCTAACTTAGATTAAACTTTAAAACATGTATATGGAAAAACTATTAACAAAATCATTTAATTGAATTATTTAATAAAATATGTTCAATAACATAAGAAAACATTCACAAGAAAGAGAACAACATAATTGATAACATAGTTCACCCCCTCCACTGGGCTACCTCTCCAGATTCATCTCCAACAGGACGAATTGATCTATTGTCTTTTTGAATAGAGATAAATGTACATCGACTTTTACATCAAGGTGGCTAGCCGAGAACTCTCAACTATACCTCCATACTCTGAAAGAATCATGAGCTATGCAAGCTCTGCTCGAAAATGACTTTTCCAAGCACTCAAAATATCTCCTTAATCTCTTTCTCCTTACCTTTCTTGTATATAGAATAGCATTATATATAGCTCTTAAGAGCCCAAAACTAAGGAAGAAATATCTCCTTATCTCTGATTTTAAGGTGAAAATAATTCTCATATCCCTTAAAATTTTCTCATGAGATTTCTATGGAGGAAATATCTCAATATCTACTTTCAAGGGCCTTATCCCCAAAACCTTAGGGATGAGAATAATCTATCAACTTCAATATGAATTTAGAAATTGAATTTTTGAATTGTTGAGGAAAAATCCTCTCAACATTTTCAATTTCTATTTTACAAATATATGAGCACATTTAATTAAAAATAAAGACATCCTCAACCTAGGCTTAACATGAGTATATCTTCTTCATAGTGCTCCTTGAATCCTCCTGGATCATATACTTCCTTGGCTGAATTATTAATTCTTTTATCATTTTATAGTTATTTTTAGAGGATGAAGGAATGTCTTCCATTGAAGCCCCTTATTGTACACCTTAAATTTATTATTGATCATTATTGGGTAATGATTGATCATTAATTATTGTCTTGCACCTTGGAATATCCCCCATGATATAATAATGGTATCCTCCAATTGATTTCTCAAAGACCCAAGGATTTCCTCATGCATCCTAGGATAAATGTAAAGGAAATTCCAAGAGTCCATGGGTAAATTGATTCAGTCACATAGCATATTTTTTCATTTATGGAATTTAACAACAATGAAAGAATATTTGATGAATATATTTCATTTTTTTTTTTAAATAAGTATAAAGGGAAATTAAAGGAATTGGTCCAGTAGCCTTACAAGGAAATGTTTTCATCTTTTATAAATTTTATTCAACAATTATGCGCACGTTTGGACTTTGTTCCTACACAATGCCTTCCCATTATTCAAGAGATCGATAATTTTTTGAATGAACAAACGCTAATTAAACATGGTCTAGGGCCAACTATTAAAGATGATGAAACCAATATGGAATTAGTTTCCAACATAGATTTGAAGGGAGAATCTCCTAAATTAACTTTTGAAGAAGATGATGCTACAACTACTATTTTCAAATATTTGTTTGAATATGACAAAGGAATCATAAATAAGGAACTGTATAATTTAAAAAGAACCGTGAATAGACCATTTCTTGCATAGGAAATCACCATGACAAATTTATGGCCAACCATGAATTGTATTGTGAAATAAAGGAAGAGGCCTTCACATTACCTTACAATACCATGAACGGGAAATGTACAAGTATACAAAGATAATTTTCTCTGATGACCAAGAAATATAGAGTGACATGGTTCAATTTGAGGGTTTTCTTGGAATGAAAAACTCTTCCTTAAATTTTATCTATCACCATGAAAAATTCAAGGAAAGCAATCTTGCTTTATTTTAAAAAAAGTTCCTCACATTCGATTTCAAATTCGATGAAGATAGTGGTTTATATTTTGAGCTATCTGACAAGGAATAAGAATTGTCATGTAAAGAGAAATAAAGTTAACAAATAACCTAATGTTTCCCTAAGGATTTATCAACATGGTATCAAAGCTAAGGTAAATGGAATAGGAAGCAAAAGGATCACTATTGTTTAGAAGACTAAGGTTTTCAAGCCTATCCAAAAGGAGATATATATACATCATCCTTGAGAGCTGAACTTGAAGAATATTTATAGGTCACTTTACCTTTGAAATTAGATGACATACCTAGGATAGAAGGCCGGAAAATTTGAAGGAGTATTCGGGTCACCGTTTCAAGGGTCCAAGAAACTAAGTGACAATCCCAGTCAAGAACAAGTTTCTTGAAAAAGAGACTGAAGGTATGTGCATTGTCTAAGTGTCTTTAAATCATCTGAAAAATAGTAATGTTTTATGAAATATTATAAGGGTAACCAAATTACAAGTTTAATATATCTTTTTTGGAAGATAAATAATCCATAAAAAACAACAAGGAATTGACTTGAAAAGGAAACAAGGCTGAACCATATAGAGGCATTTTAATACTACTTGGAAGGTCTAATACAAACTACAGTAGACCTAAGAGGGTACCATCCATTTTCATAAAATTCTGATATATATATATATATATATATATATATATATATATATATATATATATATATATATATATATATATATATATCGATATCATCACCAAGGCTAATAGCAATCCCTCGCTCCTATATATTGTGGTACATCGAAGAAGAATCAAATCCACAGCGTTTGGGAAAGTATTAAAGATAATTTTATAATTACTAAAAACCCTATCTTGAGGATCAAAATTTCAATAGAAGGCTACATGTATATAATATCTCTAGTGTCCAAAGGTATCTAATCTATTACTAAAAGAAGAATTGTGTGCAACATGGAGCAAGCCTCTTGTCATCTTGAATAAGAGCATCTTGATTTGACACTGCAATTGGAAGAATCACGACATCAATGGAAGTTGCATAACCTTTGAAGGAAACCTTTAGCTTTGGAAAAGTTGGAAGTTTTCTCTCTCTTAAGGATAGCAAGAAGATCATGGCATCTTCTAATCTTGGAGAAATGAGGTATGTAGTTCTTGAGGTGCGTATAATTTCTTTAATCATGTAAGGTATAATTTCGATTAGGATTTTTGGGTTTGTAATATTCATATTGTTGGATATTGTTAGAATCTAAGTTTTTTTGTAGACATTAGTTGGTATTTGAAAACCCTAAAGAGAAACCCTAACCATATTCTATTTTGTTTCCTCATAGAAACCCTAGATTTTCGTCTCTAGGGTTTGTAGGTAGTCTAGGGAGAAATGGATACCCGTAGTAAAGGTAGAACTAGAATTGAAATTAAAACTCTAGGGTGGATGTTTCGAAAGGTAACTTATGGCTTGATCTGGAATTTTTAAGTTTCCATGTAATACCTAATAATGATTATGCTCTTGTACTTGTATATTTTGCTTGGTGGTACTTGTCAGTAAATGTTGCAGGTACTTAATAAGTAATATATGTTGATCTTATGAAGAGCATAATGAATAAAGACTTGGTAATCAATTTGGATCCTTGGGAAGTCTAATAAAAATAGACTCATATGAAGATGGACCATGAAGATGTTTTCATGGTAATAGGTAGCCCTTTAAGAGGGAGTGCTTTTAAAGTTCATAGAATAAGCAACTCAAGGTATGTTTAAATTTCTAAGATTTTTAGTAGGTCCTGATCATATGAGAAAGTAAGATCATTTTGTCTTTAATATATATTTATGGTAATGTCTCTCTCATCTTTAAGGTTTTGCCATAAAATTATAAAAAATATTATATTAAATCAACCCTTGTAATAAAAATCTTATGTTATTTATTCACTTTGGTGAAACCCTAACTTTTAGGGTTTTTTGTTAGGCATACGATAAAACCATTTCTTGTTAGGATTTGATGATATTATATAGTGTTTATGATAAAAAACCTAGTAAAGCTGAAATAAGATTCTTAGACTTGAGAAAGAATCCCTAGAAGCTTCCATTATGGTTGAAACCCTAACATGGCTTAGTTGTTGGATATCTAAAATTTAATATTAAATTTTCAATGATAATATCTAATATTTGTAATAAAATGTTAGAAAAGGTTGTTGTAAGTGTCTATGGAATGAAAATGTAACCCAAGTTTATTTCTTATTCAATGATTGTGACCCTAACTAGATATTGAATATATAAAGTTTAATTTCTTATTTAAGGTTTTGATAACCCTAGATGTTATCCTTGTGATTACATGATAACCCTTATTTTATAATTAGTGATTTTGTTGAAGGTATTAAATAAATATAGATTTAACATGTAAGCAATGGGAAATTCCACAAGATCACAAATAAATGTATCCCTCACCTTGCTACTCATGATATCAAACCTGTTCCATCAATTTTGACTAGATAGTGAAAAATAAAAACAAATAATACATCTTTGAATTCCCGTTTCTCATACCTTCTTCCATCTATGGTGATATGTTCTTTCCAACTCGAAGAAATTTGTAAGTTGGAATTACTAGGTTGTAGAACAAATCCCTTTAAAATATAGAAGAAATGTTAAGTCATTTCAAAGATATACCACTCATATGACTAAAAATACATTAAGTAGTGCAGTGAATTATGCATAAGGAAAAAGACATCAAATTGAAAGTAACTTACCTTGAATTTTAAATGTAATGTTACCAAAATCTTGAGCTATTTTTTTTTTATAGTTGTTCCACTTCAACATTTGAATTGATACTAGTTGTCCTACACATATTCATGGGGCCAATGAGGAAAACTTGGATTAAATTTGACCAAATATTATATTTAATTACATGAATAAATAATAATTAAAAGGACTTCAATGCATGAATACCTAAATGAGATCCTATTGATTTAAATAATAAATTATTGGAGTAGTTTAATCTTGGAGCAAACCTCCCTCCACTTGATGAAGCAACAATGAAATCAACTTTGAATTTGTTGTTGCTCTGTTGGATTGAGGGTTTTTTTCTCCAATATTATCCAAATAATAATTTATTCTCTACTAAACAAGGTTATCCACGTGAAGGTGGAATCTCTCATGGCCCCTCCCCCCAATCACGTCACTTTCAATTCCCTAGTACCCAATCTATCTACTATATAGGAAATAATTGAAAGTAAGACATTAAGATACATAAAAAAAACAAATAGAAAAAAATCATTCATTCATTCGTAGATCCACAAAATATTTCATCTCAATAAATTTTATCATAAAAAATATGTTTAAAAAATATGAAACAAGGTTTTGTAGATAAAGAAACATATAACAATTATTCATTAACATATAAAATTCCTTCATTAATCATAAACCCAAAATACTTCATCTCAATAAGTTTTATCATAAAAAATATCTTTTCATAATATGGTACATGATGTTTCTAATGATATAACTAGTACAATCATTTATTTTTATTTATATTTATTTTTGATGGCCTGGTCGTGTACTCATGTCGTCATCGAGGTTGCCGCAATAAGGGTGGATCATCATCGATACAAAGAAAGAAATGTGAAATTGATATTTTCTGTTATTATTATTACAATTATTTCATTAATACAAAGAGCATTAAAGTTTTATTTACCTCATGCACTAGTCGACATTGTTAGAATGGCTGCCCTGTGCTCCTCTTCTAGTACAAGATCCTCATGTATGGCACTCTCTTCCATTGAAAGCTGGCTCGTGGTGTCTATATGTTAGTGTGATATCTGCCAAAAAATCCTATATAATAATAAAATGATTTTCAATTTGATTATGTAAAAGTTAGAAAACAAACATTCATAATTAAACTTATGAAATAAAAAATCACTTTAAAATATGGTTATTATCTGATATCTATGAAGATGTTGGTTAAACATGTTGATCCTATATTTAATCTCAGGAATTTTATTTCTAATGTGAATAAAACGAGCAAGTTATTCATTTGTTCTAACCACAAGCTTATTGACTGTTATGATTGGGTTGAGAGAAATGAACAACTCGTCATCATAAAACCAGTTAGAATCATTGTCGTCATGTCCCAAGACTACATATTTCAATAAAAGAAAAGTTTTTTCAATTATCTAAAAAAATAAACAATCTCACATTAATTTATTTCAATTATTTAAATAAATGATCTCTTACCTTATTTCAAACCTTACCAATATTTATGAAATATATATTCAACGAAAGAAAACATTTTATTTTCCTGTTGTAAACATTCATGGAAGTAGTAAATAAAGAAAACATTTTATTTTATTTTTCATAAGCATTCTTGGAAGTAGCGAAATAAATATATTTCAATAACTTATATTTCATATAGTATAGATAGCAAGGAAATAGGTAAAGGAGAGATAGAGATGAAGCATTTTTTATTACTATGAAATAAATTCTACCAAACAATGACCATTAAAACTCACTTTATATAACTTTGATCCTCTTAAAGGAGTCACCACTGTAATGCAATGTGCCTGCCTTGATTTAAGATGAAGTGAAGTGAAGGAGAAACAAGTGAATTCTACTCTTCTTATGTTTGACAATAATTTTTCAATCAAGGCGACCAAGAATCCCATATTACATGAGTAAACCAAGAACATCAAGATAAAGTACCATCTAATTCAATATCATGTAGATGGAAATACTATTCAATTGAGAAAATTTTCCACACATGAGAAAATTGTTGACATCTTCACCAAATCACTTGGAAGATAAACTTTTGAAAATTTTAAAATGATGCTTGGACTCAAAAATACCCATTAAAATTAAGTGGGGAATGCTAAATATATAATACTTTGGATTTTTTATTTTTGTACATTTTTCGTAGGTACATGAAATGAAAAATATTAATAAAGAACAATAGTCCGTTATGGAATGTGAACAAAGTAGCCACTTCCTTTTGTATATATGCATGCTTTGAGTTATTGAATATAAAAAAAAATGTGGAGTTATTCCTCTTCCCATCTTGATTTTTTTAGAATCCATGGAACATACATTTCTATATGACCTAGTGGTTGTAAGGCCTAATTGTCTCATCATTTTCAAAGAATGACATTAGTTCCTTCTCGTAAATCTAGAATATAGTTTTTGCTTCTCCCAGCTTGAATTCCTTGTATTATTGCTAAATTAATATCTACACAAGATCAGAAGATTGCAATTCACTCAAAAGTGCCATTTTAATTTAAGTATTGTAAAACCTAGAATTAATAGGTATTGGAATGTACAAATTAAATTTCTTCGTAGCGCAAGAAAGTTAAAAAAGCTTCAAATGTATTAAATACACAAGTTATTTGATGCATAATGTTTTTTTTAAGAAAAAAGTGGGTTTCTATTAATAAAACTGGAAAATAGGCCACCTCCTTTTTACATCCAAAATATGTATATGTTCATCAAATTTCCCAAATTATTCAGTTTTTAATTTATAACTACCCTGCCTTGATATTTTGAGAATTTTTACATCATTAACCCTACATAAATTCTAGAAACACCATTGATTTATACATAAAATCAAAACTTTAAAAATTATATAAAGAAAATTCTAAAAATTTCTCACTTCCCACATCCAAATTTTCCGGGCTATCGACTGAGTCTCTCCCTCTTCCTGAGCTTCAAGCACACTGTGATGGGAGACTTCTAGAAGGCCAAATAATTCCTTGATGATACTCATAGTGGTCATCTCAACAGACAATTTAATGTCTTCAAAACAATTTAATGCCTTCAACCTTCACCGAAAGTTTTTGACCTTTGTCTTCAGGTTCTCCCCCATGAGCTTGGTGACTAGGAATGAGAGTTCCAATTTTATGCCTTCAATATGTTCCTCTGGTTGAAGGCAGATGTCAGGTCCCTATATTACTAGTGTAGTCCCTTATTGTTGTTAGTGTAGCCCTTTTATTTTTATTTTTGTACCCTTGTAGTCCCCATATTGTTATTATTGTCCCCCATAAAACCCCACTATTGTTATTTTTGTGCCCTTACATTAATATTTTTAGGTCGTCTAGGATTATATTGTGACCCCATGGACTCCTATATATAGAAAGGAGGTTTTTTTATTTGAATCATCCAAGAATTGTTCATTTATGTAATGTAAAATAGGTCACCCCCTCGAAGTGGCTAAATTCTAAGGTTTTTATCTCTCTTTTCTTCTATTTTTGGAGTTGGCTTCATAACATTTGGTATTAGAGCTTTGGATTCTAGGGTTTCGCTGCTTCAAACAAGACATCGTTGAATTTTCGCTATAGAATTTTTTCTAAAAAGTTTCAGAAGCTAAAAAAACCCCATTAGCGAAGAAATCCTAAGGAACGTCGTGTAAAAAAATTCAGATATTGGTTCACAATATTTTCGTAGATATGATCAATGGAAGTTAGGGTTTTTTCAGGCTCTCGAATTTCATCTCAAAGAGGTGACCTTGGAAAAAATTGTCATGATTCTCTCTCTGAGAATCGAATTGAAATTCTGTAAAAAGTGGCCAAAAGTACATGGAATGAATTTTCCTATGTATCCATTTCAGAGCTGAAGGAGAGAATAATGACATGTGGCACGTTGTACAAGTTCGCTCTACAAAACTAATCCATAATTAGGTCATTGTGGGAGATTGAGCATAACTTTGTCTTGAAGAATCCAAATTAGGTCAGACTTGTGGCATTGGAAAGAGGATTCAGAGGGCTACAAAAGGACTGAAGATAAAATATCGAGGATATGAGATTACAGAGATACATCAGTTTCAATATCGAGCTCCTAAAAAACAAGAAAAAGGTGTGTATTTTTGTTTTTCCAAATTACATAAGTCTTGTTTGAAAAATTAGTTTGAAGTGATTCTAAGGGAATATTGAAGCATATATATCAGTATTAGGTTTGAAAATCTCCCCTAAAAATAATTCAACACCCATTAAGCACTCAGAATACTCTACTATGACTCATGAAGAGGAATAATTGCAACATGATATATCAAAATTACAAGATCAATTGCACCAAATTTCCCTCTCGCAAAGAGAAACAAAGATGAAATGGAAGTTTTGAAGAAAGGCATGGAAGCTAAGATGGATGGTTTGAAGAAAGGTGTGGAAGCTAAGATGGATGGTTTGAAGAATGGCATGGAAACTAAGATGGAGGGCATGGAAGCTAAGATGGATGACATCGACGAAAAAATGAAAGGCAACATGGAAGACATGAAGAATAATCTAAAAGAAGACATGGAAGGTTTGAAGGAAGGTTTTAAAAAGTTGATATAAGAAATGGTTCCTAATGGTGAAAAGGTATTAGATGAAACTCATGATGAGAACAAAATAAATATTAATTGTGATTTCATAAATTTTAATGTTGGATTGAAGACCCACCATATTCCAAAGATCGATATGAGGAATTTTGATGCAAAGGATCTCATAACATGGATACTACAGATGGAGCAATATTTTGATCTCCATAATGTGCAAAACACACAAAAGGTATGCATTGAAACTTTACATTTAGAACAAAATACATTTGTATGGTATTGATGGCTTTTCTCCGTAAAAAGATTGTCACCTGGTCAATTTTTATGGAGGAAATGATAGCACATTATGAGGATACAAAGAGCAACACCTTATTTAGCCAATTGATAAATCTCAAACAAAAGGGTTCAATGGTGGAGTACATTGAGGAATTCCAAAAATTGAATATAAGGGTAAATGATATTCGAGAGGAACACATGATTGATGTCTTCATAGGGACTTTAAAGGATAACATCCAACATGAGGTTTTCCTTTGGGAACTTGATTCATTGGAGTAGGCATCAACGCAAGAAAAATTGAAAGTAAATTTATGGGGAAAATGAAGCCTACCACTCACATCTATAGAGATGGAAGTGTTGCTACTCCTAGAATTCCACAACCTACAAGGTTGACACCACAAAAATTGGAAGAAAAAGGAGAAAAAGGGATTTGCTACAGTTGTGATAGAAAATACACTAAAGGTCATAAGCATTCTGAGAATAAATTATTTTACATAGATTGTGAAGAGGAGGAAGAAAATGAACAAGAAACTTCAAAAGAAGAGGATATACACCAGGAACCAACCCTAGAGAAAAAATAAATTAGTCCGACCATATTCTGTAATGCATTAGAAGGAATTACCACTCCTCAAACTCTCAATATAGAAGGAAATATCAAGAATAAAAATTTCAAAGTGTTGATTGATTCAGGTAGTACCCATAATTTTATTCATTGTAAGGTAGCCAAGGAATTGAATTTCTTCCTATACCCAGCACCAGAGTGTCAAGTGATGGTTGCAAATGGAGGGACTATAAATTTCTCTGGAAAATGCCATAATATCAAGCTAACCATGGGGGAATATGTATTGAATAGTACAATGATTTCCATTCCAATGGGAGGCGCTGATGTTATACTAGGAGTACAATGGTTACAATCTTTGGGGACAATAGCTTTTAATTTTCAAGAAATTTTCTTAAATTTTTTTTCGTAAGGAAAGGAAGTTGAATTATGGGGTATCGCAGGGAAGATGGGAAAGATAATAAGCTATAATTTCATGACAAAGCTTCTGAATAAAGAACAAAGAGGCACAATTTTACAATTATTCTCACTAGAAGTTCCAATATCAAAATCACCTATTTCTCTAGATCTCCAAAAATTCTTGCACAATCATTCCAAGGTGTTTGAAACTCCCAAAAGACTCCCACATATTCATGATCATGATCATGCTATTCATTTGATTCCAGGGAGTGTTCCTCCAGACATCAGGCCTTACAAATATCCTTATGTCCAAAAGAGCGAAATTGAATGTATGATTTCATAAATGTTAGAGGTTGGTATAATTCAACCTATTCAAAGTTCTTTCTCTGCTCCAGTAGTTTTGGTGCACAAGAAGGATGGATAATGGTGCATGTGTCCGGATTATAGGGAGCTCAATAAGCTCACTATTAAAGATAACTTTTCCAGTATTGTGATTGATGAATTATTGGATGAATTTCATGGAGCAATTTATTTTACCAAGTTGGATATTCGTTCAGGATATCATCAAATTAGAATGAAGGCTGAAGATATTCTGAAAACAAAATTTTAAACTCATGAGGGTCACTATGAATTTTTGGTCATGCCTTTTGGCCTTACCAATGCACCTTCTACATTTCAAGGGTTGATGAATTCTATTTTTAAACCCTTCCTTAGAAAATTTGTGTTAGTATTTTTTGATGATATACTAATCTACAACAGGTCTTGGAAGGATCATGTTATACATGTTGACAGGGTGCTCAAACTATTGGAGGAGAAACAATTATATGCAAAAAACTCCAAATGTTTCTTTGGAGTACAAGAGGTGGAATATCTGGGTCATATTGTATCTCACGAGGGTGTTAAGGTAGACCCTAAAAAAATTAAAGCCATTAAGGAATGGAAAGTCCCCACAACCATAAAAAAATTGCGAGGATTTCTAGGTATTATCACAAGTTTGTTAATAATTATGGGAGAATAGTAGCACCTCTAACAACATTATTGAAGAAAGATGCATTTTCATGGACTCCTAAGGCAACTAAGGCCTTTGAACATCCTAAAGAGGCAATGTGCCTAGCACTGGTCTTATCTACGCTAGACTACATAAAAATTTTTATTGTGGAATGTGATGCCTCAAGAAATGGAATTGGTGTTGTTTTAATGCAAGAAGGAAGACCCATTGATTTTGAAAGTCGTCCAATCAAAGGAAAGTATTTACATAAATCTATTTATGAGAAGAAAATGTTGGCGATAATACATGCACTAAAGAAATGGAGACCTTACCTAATGGGAAGACACTTCAAGGTAAAAACCGATCATGATAGTTTTAAATTCTTTTTGGAATAAAGACTATCTTTAGAAGAGCAGAAAAAATGGGTCACAAAGATGTTGGGTTATGAATTTGAAATCATCTACAAACAAGGGAAGCTAAATACTGTTGTAGATTCACTCTCAAGAAAGGATGAGGAGGTGGAAACATTGCTTTGTGCCATTTCTATTATCCAACCAGATTGGATAACTGAAGCAAGGGAGGAATGGAAGAATGACAAAGAAGTATGGACACTCATTCAAAATTTGCAGAAAGATCTCAGTAGATATGATACATTTATTTGGAAAAATTATTACTTATGGTACAAAGATCACTTATATATCTGTAAGAATTCCCAAATAAAACAAAATATTTTTTGGAATTACACACCTCTCTAGTAGGAGGACACTCAGGATTTTTAAAAACTTACCGCAAGGTGAAGAAAGAATTTTTTTGGGATGGCCTTAAATTTGATATTCAAAATTTTGTGGAAAAATGTTTGGTTTTCTAGCAAAATAAAGTTGAGAAATTAAGACCCTAGGTCTTCTACAACCTTTACCCATTCCAAGTCAACGTTGGGAGGAGGTTTCAAAGTATTTTATCACAAGTTTACCTAAGTTCCAAGGAAAGAGTGTCATCATGGTGGTAGTTGATATACTTACCAAGTATGCACACTTTTGTGCATTATCTCATCCATTTAACCAAGTACAATTGTTATTTCATTTATGGAAACAATTACATGGAAACCCAAATTTTATTGTAAGTGATAGAGATCCCATTTTCACTGAATTTTTTTGGACAAAATTATTTTCTTGTTTGGGTACTCAACTAGCTGATAGCTCATCTTATCATCCTAAATCTGATGGAAAAACTGAGATAGTGAACAAATGTTTGGAAGGATATCTTCGTTGTTTTGTATCTGATAAATAAACACAATGGGTTAAGTGTTTACCTGTTGCTGAATGGTGGTATAACACTTCCTTCCGTACGACAGCAAAAATGACCCCATTTATGGCACTTTATGGATATCATCCACCATTCATCACATCATATTTAAGAGAAAATTATAAGGTTCAAGCAGTCAAAGATCGCATCGAGAATCAACAAAAATTTCTCCAACTCTACCTAAATTTGGCACAAAATTGAATGAAACAACATGAAGATCAACATCGCAACGAGAGATGTTTTGATTTAAGAGACTGGGTTTTTTTATAGCTAGAACCATACAAACAAATGTCCCTCAAGCAAGCTAAGAAGGATGATAAATTATCGCCAAAGTACTCTGGTCCTTACAAGTTGTTGCAAAATATTGGTACTATGGTATACAAATTGGAGCTTCCTGCTTCTTCTTGAGTGCACCCAATTTTCCATCTTTCATGCTTAAATAAGGTTATAGGTGACAAAATTCCAGTTCAAACAATATTGACAGAAATTTATGAGGAAGGAAAAATCATATTGGAACCTGAAGCAGTCATGGAAATAAGAACTCAACAACTATGAAATCGATCAATTTCAGAGTATCTCATCAAGTGGAAGAACTTACCCACTGAATATTCCACATGGGATGATGAGAATTTTATACAGAAGCATCCAGAGCTACTCAAGTGTTGAGGATAACACTTTTTTGAATGAGAGGGGCATGTTAGGTCCCTATATTACTATTTTTAGTCCCTCATTGTTGTTAGTGTAGCCCCCTTATTCTTATTTTTGTACCCCTGTAGTCCCCACATTGTTATTATTGTGCCCCATAAAACCCCACTATTGTTATTGTGCCCTTACATTATTACTGTTAGGTCGGCTAGGATTATATTGTGACCCCATGGACTCCTGTATATAGAAAGGAGGTTTTTTCATTTGAATCATCAAAGAATTTTTCATTTATGTAATGTAAAAGAGGTTTCCCCCTCTACGTGGTTGATTTCTAAGGTGTTGATCTCTCTTTTATTCTATTTTTGGAGATGGTTTCATAACATAAGATCTTATTTCTCGCTAAAGCTACCATGATATGCGCTATAGGAGCTTCGTAAAACATCAGTATCAATTCCACCATCTTATTTCCATTTATATAATTCTTTCCATAGGGAATGTCACCACAAATGTATTGGGACGCTCATTTTAGGTCAACATCCTTGCTTTGTATGCTCAATTCTCGAATGACCATTTTTGTTAACCACCACTCTGACAACCCTCAAATAATGAGTAATGAAATATGAGACACTCAATGTACCTACCATTTGCAAACAAGAGTTGGGATTAAACACTTTCTCTAACATTCGCCAATTTTTAGCTGCATGACACATTCCCACCCTAACTCCCAAATGTGTACATAAGATCTACTTTCCTTCAAGAAGAATGTGGAATTTTCGATGATTTCTTGTGTCTCGACCTGAGCTCCTCACATTTTTGTTATGAACTGTCTTAACTCTCTGCGTAATAATGACGACAAATGATCATTCCTATGTAATTTATTCATGGAATATGATGGAAAAAAGGGGTCCCTGGATCAGGGATTAACACTCCTTGTTCAAGGGAGTACCCTTCATTTTCTTGGGAATCTGCTATCTAGTTGATCTCCCATTTTACATGATGAATTTCAATATTATCCAAATATCTAGCTAAATACTCAATCTATTGAAGGATTGGAGGTAGAAGATATAAATATTTTTATGAGGAACTTCGGCATTTTTGAATGATAATCATTGAGTCTCCAATTGCTCGAATTTGATGAATTCCCTTTACCTTTATATCTTAATTCCTTTCCAAAGGGCTAAGGATTATACTTGATTAATTGTTTCAATTCCTAACCCCCAGGCGAATTTCATATCTATTTCTCCATCCGGGTGGAAAAGAGCCCCTACCGCTCTTGCTTCTCTCGATTACCTTTTTAAGCACCACCAAAGAAACGAATATTCTTACCTGATGAGAAACACCATTCTCTGAATTGAAATCCTTTCAATCTAATGATGAAAGGGGGTGATTATTTTTGGGATTGAAGCTGCCAAAAAAACTTGAAGGTCCATCTAATTAAATCCACTCTTTTTCCTCACATGTTAGATATTTCAGATCTTTTGGATCAAAACCTCTTGAGGATATCACTTTGAACAACATCTGAGTGGCCTTAAGAACCATCGAATTCAAATTCAGCTTTTCATCATTGATAATTACATAATTGCGAGTAAGCCATATTTCCCAGCATAAGTATTTCAGAATAGCCATCCAACATCCCATAATTTCCAAATTTGAGCTCATTGGAGAGGATATTGATATCACCATCTCTCAAACATTTCATACCATCTCGATGGAATGTTATAAATTTGTCCAATAAGGAGGAGAACCATTTTCCATATGTCAAGAGAGAAGAAGCATTCATAAAACATGTGGTTGATGTCCTCTTCGACTTCTTTGCAAAGAACGCACCTGGAAGGAACTCGAGTTTTCCTTTCCTTCAAATTATCCACTGTTAAAATATTTCAATGTATCATTTCCCAACAAAAAATATATGCCTTTTGAAGCCCATTTTTTTCTAGACACTCTTCAAAGTTTTGGTGGGTTGAGGATGAGGGATTTTTTTGAGAAGGGAGTTCATATCATTATTTTACTAAGTAGTATTCCTTATTTCCTCCTATACATACTCTTCTATCTAGTTGATAGGAAGTTACCAACACATATCCATTTAAGGATTGAAGTAAAGAAAGCCATGGATGAGAAAGATGACGAGGGTAATATTGATGGAACCAACTTGCCAATTACCATCTTCATCCCATATTGAGATGTCAATAAGTTTTTGAAGACCCTTCTCTTCCATCCAAGTATCTAGACCACAAACTTCCTGGTCTCTATTTAGTAATTGAGCTGAAGGGACCTTGTGTTTCCATAAATGAATAAAATTTTCATTTCTTGATTTCCACCCAAGATGCTCCAAGACCACTCGAGTTGTTTTCCTACATAAATTCCATATTTTAGTCCCCTGACCTTCCCATGTTTCTGATTCTAAACTCAGAAGATGGTTTTTGTGGAAATATGTCCTTAAAAATGTTTTTTTTACCACTTTTTTAATTCTTAGATGAGGTGTCATACAAATTTGGCACCCATTACTATATTCATATATTGAGGATATTTCATTTCCAAACCTCCCAATTTTTTTGGTAGGCAAACTAAGTTTCAATTTACCAGATGAAAATGTCACTCGTTCCTTTTCCCTCCTTGCCATAGAAAATTTCAAACCATGTTGCTTATGTTGTGAATTACACTCTTAGGCACTAGAAGCCCTAACAAAATATACAAAGAAAGGGAAGAGAGAATTGACTTAATGAGAACTTCCTTTCCTGCAGAATTCAACCAATGGGCTCCCCATGAAATAATAATTTTTATTTTATTTTCTGAAGAATAGTTTCCCAATATTCTCCATTCTAAGGACCTAAAAAAATTGGAACACCTAGGTAGGAAAATTATTTCCATTCCTTTACCAAAGGAATACTTGATATCCCATATATTTCCCGCAAAACTGCCTCTATACAATTCCATCCCAAAAGTTGGATTTTATTTTTATTTACTAATCCTACTGATAAAATAATATGGGTATCTAAAGTTTCTTGAATTGAATAACAACAATCCGAGACACAACTCCCAAAAATAGAGTATCATCTCTAAACTGGGAGTGATTTATCTATTTTACATTGCGAGAAATACTCAACCCGTGAAGCTTTCCATGGTGCCAAATTGTCTCCAGATTTATACGAATAATTTTTTCCATGATGATATACAAGAGAGGTGAAAGAGGGAAGCCTTGACGAAGACCTCTGGAGGAAAAGAAGAAAGAAGCTAGAAGACCATTGATAAGAGGGGATATATAAGGAGTCCCAATACATGCCTTAATCCAATCGACGAGTTTCTCACAAAATCCCATTTTTTGTAATATGAGAAATAAGAAAGAGTGATTTACCCGATCAAACAAATTCACCATGTCTAGTTTTATGACCATACTCACTTCACCTGCTTCTTTGATTGAGTGGATGGATTCTTGCACCAATATTATATTATCCAAGGTATACATATATATATATATATATATATATATATATATATATATATATATATATATATATATATATATTCTTCATAAAACACCCTTGATTTTTAAAGAGGAGAGGGGGAACCAAAGTTTTAAATCGATTAGCTATGATTTTGGTTAAAATATTGTAATAAGAGGTACAAAGGGAGATGGGACGAAAGTAAGAGAAATTAACATAATTTTTTTTATTTTGGGATAAGGGCAAGAAAAGATAATTTTGTTCCTCCTCCCAGTTTATTATTTACCCGAGAGTGATTGAGCATCCGAATAAAATCTCTTTTGATCAAGGGCCAAAATTTTAGATAGAGACAAATGGGAAATCTATTAGGGCCTAGAGCCTTATCGAGGTCCAAAGCCCGAATTTCTTCCAAGAATTCTTCTTCACCAATTTCCTTAAGTAGTTGCACATTTGAGAGAGAATATCTCATAGGAGGAATATCTCTTAGAAATTCATTCGTTTTCTCCAAAGGGATGCTCTCTGCACTGTATAGGGATTTAAAATGGAGAAATGGCTTATATATGTCCTCAAATGATGTAATTTTTTCCTTTCCATATGGAGTGATTTCCTTGACTTGATTTCTTAGCTCCCTCGCCTTTGATTTCTTATGGAAAAAGAAGGTATTTGAGTCACCTTCCTTTAGCCATAGACTACTTGATTTAATATTCCATAGATGATCCTCCTACTTGCTCGCTTTGTAAATTCTTCTCGTTAACTCATTTTATTTTTACAAGTGCCAATCTTCTATAACTTCACATTGTTTGTAATGGTCTTCCAATTGTCTGATAAGATGATTTATTTTTTGGATAAGGGGATAATAATATTCCTTTACCCATTTCCAGAGGACATATTTAACATTTCTCAATTTGAATTCCTAGAAAAATGCTGGAGACCATTGAACTGGGAGCTTCCATGCTTTCTATATCATATCCATCACGTCGTCCTCCTGGATCCAATATTAGTTGTAATGAAAAGGGATTATGCCTAGGTTATCAACCTTGTCCAAATGCAATGAAATTGGACAACGATACGAGTCCCCTTGTGATTTGATATTTGAGAGACACTCCAACCCTTTTGTTAGTAAGCCAATATGAACTAGGAATCTATCTAACTGAGCTGCAATGTGATTATTTCCTTTTTTTTTATTCGACCATGTAAAATTTCTTGCTTTCTACACCACATCAACTAGGTCCCAATATTCTCTTAAGTCTTCCATGCAGTCCCTAAAAGGGTAGCTCACTATAATTCCTCCTCATTTTTCATAAGCACTCATAATTGTGTTAAAGTCTCCACCCAAAATTCAACTGAGGTGCATATCTTGACTTTTTAGATAATCAAGAGTCCCAAAATTTTACTTTTGTGCTATAGAAGACAAGGGTGTATATTTTAATAAAAGGAATTCGATCTCTTGTGGTTTTTGACTCTAGCAACACCATGATTTAGAACGAGGATTTTAAGAATTACACAAGGGAGAAGTGCAAGTCAACTTGGAATATGGCAAACCCTCCTGACGCTCTTATTGATTTTTGAACCATTCCTGCGCTTCCTTTCTAGAATAATTCCACAGCTTTAAAAACTTTATGTTCCTCTAACTTTTTTTTCCAGAAGAAATAGAACCCAAGGTATTTCTTGCTTCACCATATATTTAGCTGTTAGGGGTTTTGTAGGGCTCCCCAAACCCCTAATAATACATGATAGAACTTTCATTTGGAATATTAATTTTTAGAAATAGCCCCCCCGCTTCATTTCCTTCACGAGTTTTGCCTCCTTTTCCTTATATAATTTATGTTATTACTAGTTGACTCCCCAATTTTTTTTTTTGCTCCACTTCCTTTTCTCTTACAAATTTTTTATTGGTTTGTCCCTTCGTTTTGGAGATTTCAGTTTCATGGCTACTTCCTTCATCAACCCAAACCATATTCTAGGCCATATGCCTGGTTATTACTCCAACGATTTCTTTTTTGATGCTAAAAAGAGGTTTGGAAGGCTGACCCATATCTTTATGTTGTGACGACTGTGTCGAACTTGGATTATTAGAGGGTTGCTGAAGAGGCACATTCTCATTAATTTATCCTTCATCGATGTCTTTAGATCCAAAATAATTCTCCTAATATTCCTCATTCCCATTGATAATGGGTTCCACTAATTTATCATGATCTTAGTTTTGGAGGAAATTAAATGGATTTGCATAGCTAAATGTCGTGTTATTTCCCTTGGTGGAATGGGGTCTTTGAGGCGAACCCTTCCCTTTGTTCCCACCTCTCCTTTGAGAGTTAGAAAACGCTCCTCGAGAGGAGGGTTTTTCTCTAGGCCCTTGTTTCTTGAAGCTTTTGTGAAAGATCTAGAAAAATGCTCTATTATGTGACAAAACCAACACTTAAATGGGATATGCTCATAATCTAGAATTTGACGGTGCTTCCACTCTCCTAGGGTTAATTTGATATCCATAGGGAGACCCTTTTATATATCAACCTCCAAGAAAATTTTTTCACATGAAAAGTAAGAGCCTTTGCATTCTTCTTTTTCCAAGTATTTTCCAACCCCATTCCCGATGGCTCTTAAATAATCATCGCTCCAGTAGGAAAAAAGGAGATGGGGAAGCTCGACCCAAATCAGGATCATCATGGGAATTTCCTCATCAGGGTTAAAATTAAGGTTCCATTTATTCAAATAAATTACAAAGATTTAACAGGAAGGAAAAAAAATCCTTAAATTCGATCTTCCTTAAATTTGAACAGGAAGGAAAAAAATCCATTACCAACTGCATACAAAGTTATGTTACCTCTCATTTTTGGTTTCCAAGTTTTATCGATCCAAACCTTAGTTGACCTTGGAGATGACCACATTACGATAAATTTCCCTATTAATTTTTTTTTAGAGTAGGCCGAATAAGTTCTTCGGGAACCTATTAGAAAGGCGATGTCACGAACCACAACGTTTCTCGTCACAAATGTTGATGGTGAATTAGTTGTCCGCGTTTGTTTTGTAATGGAAGAAACCAACATTTAAAAGGTTGTTGCTTCATCCTCAGATGAAGAAGGAGGTGGAGGAGGAGGGTGGGGAGGGGGAGAGGTCCCCTCCGGGGGATTTTTGGGAGGCTACAATTTCTGTAGGCTTCAGGGGGGTCGTAGATCTAGTGGATTTACATATATTTTTCATGCATAATGTTATCACATGTAAATATTTCATTAAAATCAACTCTCATGGGGTCCCAAGTTTTACATTTTATCAAGTTTTAATTTTCGCTTCCTTTTAATTTGGAAGTGCTCATTGTGATGATATAATTAAAGGGTGTTTCCAAATTAAAAGGCAAGGAATGGCCAATCCAACAAAAACAGTTGTGCTTCCATTTAAAATTTAAGCACACAACACATATTAGTTTAAATGTGCGTAGTTTAATGGTATACTTCGTATGAGATGTGAAATCAATGGTGTATATGCTTTGTTGATTCAAACTTGCTCAAAGTTTAAGGCAACATTCAAATTCCCACACTCACCATGAAGTGACACTTTTCCATTACAAATTTTGTGCGAGATTATTTCCTGTGGATAAAGGTAATGTAGTTTTTCACCTTCCCACTCATCACCATAGTTGATCTATCAATTAGATCAAATTAATAGATGGGACAAATTATTACCTATTAGCTTTTTATCAAAGACGTTTATGCATTGCGGGTGGTAAATCGAGTTGACACGTAATCATAAGTAAATGTGGAGCATTATTTCATGTTTTGTGTTTTAAAAATTGTATCATAACTATTTTTTGTTTTAGTGGAGGTTCATAGGTGTTCCAACTCATCAATTGACAAAATTATCGTCTAATGCTCGAATTTTCTCAGTTGTTAGTGTCGAGTCATTTGTAGTAATGGGAAGAAGCGACCATATTTTTTGAAATGAGCCGGAAGGTCATGAGCTTATTGAGTATGACCCTCATATTAATGAGTTGTTTGAAAGGTTTATATGGTTGACCTTTTGTTACAAAATCAATGCTTTCAATTATGAAGTGGCGAGAGTATTCGTCAAGGGTTTTGACGAGAGATTTGCTACGATTTCTTATATTTCATTTCCAATCATATAAGAGACCATCATAGAGGAAATATGGTTTCCAATTATTGGAGAAAAATGGTTCAAGAATCAAACTATGATAGGAGTCGATATTGCATTTTTCTTGAAAGGGGAGCACAAAAATGAAGATTGCAGTCAAGGAGTTCAGAGAGATTTTTTGAAGCTATTGTGGAACAATGCCCTCAAGACCACTCAATTCTATTTTATCTATGAAGGAAGATATGATCGGGTATGGTTGTACCATTTTAAATTTTTGGCTCATCTCGTTGGTCAAGTCTGAATGAATACTCCTTACTTTTTGTTGAATAGTTTGAGCAAAATGTCAACTAGATTTAGGGAAAAACCTAAAACGCCTCCTCACTATATTTTCCATAAAGGTGTTATCAAAATAATAGTTTCTAGTCATCTTAGGAATGTGGAAAGGACATGGGGTAATTTACTGTTTTGGGTAGGGTTTGTTAAATAAGGAACTACCAAAACTAAAGACAACAAGGGTAAGAAATATAAAAAAACAAACCTATGTGCATAATTCTTAAGCAACACAAACCAATTTCTTTGTGTAACCCAAAGTATGAGGATAACTTCATTAAATTAGGAGGAAGAAAACCCTACATTTTTGCCTCCAATAAGGAAAAATAAATGACATTCCAAGAAAGAAAAGTCAAAGGAAGTAGACATAGATTTTCAAAACCCCAGAGGTTTAGGAGAAAACCCCAGAAGTTCTAAAGGCAAGTTTTTTTAGAAAAATATGAGGATTATGATCATGTGAAATTATCAAATTTGATTAAGAAAAATATTATAAAACCTAGTAAACCAGAAATTTCCAAAAGGCAAGAAAATTCATTAAAATATTTGAATAGAGAGAAGAAAAAATAAGCTAAAAAAACTAAAAAGTATGGGACAATAAAACCTCATACAAATCTTGTTAGCAAGATGAGATTGAGTGCAAGGATAAATTTAAATACTACTCTTAAATATCTGGTTATTAATGTGGATAAGAATATATTTGAAGATGCAAAGAAGACACATAATAATAGAAAAAAATGCACTAAGTAGAAAAAAGTTAAAAAATAAAGTATTTTCCAGGAGAGAGTTGTATAGGTTGTGAATGTTAGAACTAAGAGGAGTAAGAAGAAAAATTAAGTTTAACCTAGCAACATTGACCTCTTAATAGAAGCAACATAAGATTTAAAATAAAAAGTGCAACAATGCTTCCAAATGAAATGGCAACACATAAAAATGCATTTTGTCATGACCCATATATTTTGGCAACATTAAAATATATCCTTTTTGTAGTTTTATCTCTACAAATGAGTCATGTTGATGGAAAACTATAAGTTTTGAAGAGATAAGATGACTTATCTATTTGTTGAGGATATATGTCAAAGGTCACAACTGGCGATTTCTCATCCAGAATTTTTTCAAGATTTTAATCTAGATTTTGTTCCAGATTATGTTCCTAGTTTTGTTCCATGATATCAGCTAACAATTCTGAATATCTAAAGCAATTATGTATGCACTCTTCTAGTAGTGATATACATAGATGTCCATATTTAGAATTGAAGAGTATGCGAAGCTTGTGATTTTGTTTCATCTATCTAATTAGATCAAATCAAGATTAGATGTATGTAGACTTTAATATTTTTTAAATTGAATTTTCCTAGATATTATGCATCTAGATATTATGTAATTTTTCTATAAAACTTATGAAGAAAGGGGAACCAGGGGTTCATTTTGTTTTGGGAGAGAAGAGACTTTTGTTGTGCATCTATTTTTTATTTAATAAGATTTCCAAGACAAAAGTATTTGAAGCTTTCAAATCAGAGATTCTTTTGGTGATGTTTATCAGTATATCTGTTAGTGATATTTATTTCTTGTGTTCATTCCATAAATATTTAATTCTTCATATTTAAATGAGATTTGTATAAGTTTGTAGAATTTTTCTTTATTAATATGCTATGTTGTTTATGAGATTCAAATATTATCACCATTTATGATAAAGTTACACATAATTCATCTTGATGCTTGTTGTAATGATTTGTTTCTTTTTTCTACTTTCCATATTGATAATCAAAATGTCTACATAAACATTTTCTATCTTGCCTCTGAGATTTTTTTTTAACCCACCAAATATAGAAATCTTGTTTGGAATCAATTTGTGACTCCATGCCCAATGGTTATTTCCCTTGTTTTCCAACCAAACCTATTAGATTTTTTATGGAAGATATGGCAATTGTGTACAAATGACCTTTTAATGTGGTGACATTCAGTAATTGAGTCATAAAGAGATCCTTCTCTGAATTGGTAGGGCCAACTTCCAATCTGAAAAGTTTGGTTTGAGGTTATACTGGTAATTTTTTTCTACAACTAGGGAAATTACATTGTGATAACACACAATATAAAATTTAAATGATATTAATGCTTGCAGTATTTTTATTTTGTAATTTATTTGATGATAAGAATACAAACAAGGTAATTCTATTTTTTTCCAATGGAAAAATCACAAATTTTTATTAAGATAGTAAAACGTTACATGTGCACATGTAATAAGGCATTCAACCTGTGAGTAAAAAATGTGGTACTAAAAAAACCGGGATCTAAGTAAACAATTACACTCATTTATTATTCAATCTCTTTATCCTTTTTAGGTATCTTGCAAGGATGTCTTGATCTTACCCTTCAGCTATTATGGGCTTTGTATTTCTTGCTCATGACTTGGTCATACATCTATGTTGCTCCAAGGGGGGCATAGCATCAACTGCAATAATAAATAAATGTTAAATTGATATTCATAATAATTATTATTACAAGTGTTTTATTAATAAAAAGAGTAGTAGAGTGTTCTTTACCTGCTTCGGTACTGGAGGGACACGAAATAATTTCAGATGTGGCCATATGTTCCTCTCATTCTCTGGTCTCATCTTGTACATGCTTTGGAGTACAAACAACAAAGTTTATAGTTAATACACCATTTGCATTTAAATATTTTTAATTGTAAACCATATTACAATTTTTTTATCACACATGAAATAATTCCAGTACCGAGCATAACATCAGTTTCAATAGGCACTCCACCATCACTAGGATCATGTGTTGTATCTACATTGCTTGCATACTTTTTACAATCAAGCACTTTACTTTATGGCCAAAAATAATAACCAATATATTGTACAACTAATAATTTATAAATGCTCATCGTTTCTTTTTTTTGCTTGAGTGTTATGTTGGGTGTCAAAAGACTGTGAAGACACTAAGCTTGTCCTACGTTCAACCACGACTTAATAGTCGTGCTTGAAAGTAAGCATGAGGCCTTCCTCCATTGGAGCCTCTTTAAATTGTGACCATTTCAATTTTTCATGAGAACATTAATTTTTCTTCTTCCGTGATCTTAAATTAAAATTATTAGTAATTTATAATTTGGATGATTTTTTTTTATATACTTACACTTTTTGTAGCCAGTTTTGAGTAACCACCCAGGACAAGATGATGTTGCTTGTTTTTAACTATTCTAGCATTCGTGTCTTTGGATGTATCTGGGAGCCTATATTGAAAATAATGAAAAACTTAATTAGATGTCACAATGATGATAAAGCATCATAATTACATTATTAAAACTGCCTCATAGATTCCTGGTCAAGGTGGTGTGTTCCTTCTTTTTGATGTGCCTTATCATTTACATATTCCATGAGGGATTTCGAATCCCTCTCTAGAATCGCTAGAGGGTGCTCATACAACATGGTCTTGTCCAAATGACACCTATACCGGTCATAAATTTTTTTTAAATATAAGCATTCCTTTGAGGTAACTCCAGTTGTGTTGAAGGTACCCTCACCGAACAAGCCAACCATCTGGTTCATAAGATCATCCTTCAACTTGTAACTTTTATATTTCTAGTGTGTGCAATTGGTGGGCCCAAATATTTCTAAGGTTAGGTCATACAAATGCCTACAAATTACATCATTTCCTACAAAAAGATATTATCATTAGTTTAAAATAATCACATACTATACATTAATTTCAATTAGATTGTACTTAATATTTAAATCACTTCTTGAATACCTAGAATTTTTTCTAATTTCATGGGGAAATGGTCATCATCTACCAAAAACATAATCGGTAGTATTACTGTGCTATTAACAGGTAAAGATCTAGGAAAAATCACTTCAAATTGTGTGATGGTATCATGCTCTACATCCACAACATCATGTGCAGATCTTGGCGTGTGTGGTTTAGTGGGTGTACTAGTATTAGTGACAAGTGTGTCACTCACAAGAATAATATAGGCGTTGCTACCAACACCACCCCCCATATTCGCAAGGTGGGTATCGTACTCACTCAAAAACCCTTGTAAAATAAATAAATATATATTTTTTATAAAGGATGAGATAATTAAAATGACAAATAAATAAATTAGATAAGTAAATGAGTTGCTCACACCATAATAACAAATTTGGCCCATCACAATTTTTATTTGGCCTCTTATCTCTTTTTTTCTGCGGCTCAATCAGAATTAAAGAACTAATTTTTTTGTTTAGTTTCATTTGAAGCTTCTTTATTTTTTGGATTGGATCGATGGAAAAAAAATTCTTCTTCACTAAGAAGTTTCTCAGGAGCATTTGTGGACTGCTCTGAGGCTGGTGCCTTCCCCTTGTCACCATGGTTATCAAATAAGTGTAATTTTTAATTTTATTCCACCATCCTCAGCTATAAACATTTAAATATTTGAATTTGATGAAACATTTTAGATCAATAAAAATTTCCATTTTTTACATAAGAAGCGAAGTTTATCCAGTCAAATTATTTCTCATAAATATTATGAAATCTTGAAAGCTCATTATCACACATTAAAAAAATCAAGCAATTCTTCCACAATTATTCATTATTACATTAATAAGAAAGCCACTACTGAAATATGTATAAATTTATATTGAAAATTAATGTTATATCTTGGGCACTTGTATTAAATAAATAAAAAATATTTTAATATGGAGTCTAAGGTTACCTCATGTCCGAAATTGTACTAAGTGCTATAGGCTGTCTTTGAAAGGGTGAAAGGCTAGAAGAGCCTTAAAGAGCATGAACCATCTTTATTTAGTATGGAATCATGGATATACGCATATGATAGTAGCATGTTTACAAGTATACTTGGTTGAGTTGCTTGAAATCATATAGTATTTTAAGAATACAAAGCTTGGGGATCATTTTGCATAAATATTCATCCATATATTGTCTAACCTTATGTTATAGGAAGTCATTTTGCTAATATGGATCATCGTGATCCTATAAGAGTCATCATATTGGAAGGATCTTGGAAGAGAAATTGTGATATGATCAATATATGTTCCATATTGTATAGAAACAATACTTTGAAAAGGATGAAGGAATGCATTGAGTCAAGTTGCAAGATCATTGTAGGATACAAATAATTAGATGATAGTGTGAAAGATTAAGAATGCATGTTTAAAGAAAACTTTGGAATATAGGATTTACATAATATTGTAAGGAAGGTTGGTCATATGCTTAGTGAATACTTAATTTAGCTATATGATGCCTAAAAACTATACTATTCATGAGCTATAAACTATGAGAGCAAGAGAAACAAATAAGTGTGACCATACTGTAAATGTGATCACAGATAAACACTATGCCAATAATGTAAATTAGAGAATAAACACTTAATAAAGCTATGATTTGATCAAGAGGTCCCTAAGAGATTGTATTTTATGACTGAGTCAATGGGTATCAAACAAACCCATAAATGACTTCACATATATAAGTCGATTCATTCAAGTGAAATGGATATAAGTCTTGGACATCGAATGATCATGAATGTTTGAATACCATGTGAAATTCAACACATAAAGGTACCAAAAACACAATACATAGACTAACCTTATATTTAATTATTAGGGCATTTTACCATAAGCATGGGAATATTTCTCTAGCTAGTGGGATTATACACTTTTCTTCTCTCTTTTCTATCAACATCAAGGGACTAACTAAAAACCTAGTTCTGGGTAAAATCCAATTGACTCTATGTTTATAGATAGCTATAAATTTTCCCCTGCATCACCTCTAGGAGCATGTGCTTATGCTAGATACCTATTTTGAGGTCGTTGCTTCACATTTAATTCATGATACCCCAAGGGTGGTTCCAATCAATACAATAAGAATTATTCATGCAAAGGAATTACACATGATAAAATTCTAAGACATATGTGGTCTTATTCTAAATCTATATATTTCTTTACAACTTTCCAAGGTTTTGTTTCATCTTTAAGTTCATTTTAAATTTTTTCTATAACATTGATTACAATATATATGAAGAAATGTATTGGAACCCATCCATAGGTAAGAAAAGTGATCAAAGTTATTGAAAGCGATGTTGTTCTCAACTTATAGTTGGTTCCACATATTTCCAAGGAATTGATACTTGGGTAACGAACATAATTTTAATCTCTTTCAACTTTGATCATCGACTCTCAAAAATGGATCATTTTATAGGGAAATATTCTGCTAAAAATAAATGTTCCTTTGACTCATAGCCATTATAGAAAATATGAAATTGAATGAGAAAGGGGCAGGTCTCTGAAATGTGATTGCTTAACTAGTTTCCTTCAAAAACATTTTTTGGACATTGTGAAGCCAAATCTTCAGATATAAATATAGTGCCATTACTATGTATTAGAATCTCTCCATTCAAGTCATAAACCACCTTTTTATTATCATCCAAACATGGTATATCTTCCACACGGTTAAAATTTACATATGATATATCACCTCCAAAGGGAATGGGTTTTGAAACAATCAATGTAAAGCAAGCCATGTACTTCTTCAAACTAGAAGTAATATGTACATGCATAAATAAGCATCATGCCTCATAGATAGTTTTGTTAAAAAAAATGTATGTACTTTTTTCATCTACTTCTACAAATGATTCGTTGAAAAAAATTTAACATTTGACTGATGATGAAATGGGATTTTTCCTTTTTTCCTTTATGCCATCCTTAATTAAGTGATATATGGAGATGGTAGGTCTACGTCTTAATGCGTGTGATAGGTGGTGTAGTTGGGTTTGCGCGATAAGAAACAAGGGAATCTCTGAACTTAGGGAGCTTAGGACAATGGTGCGAGTAATGGCCATAGGCCTACCAAGATAAGTCTTCAATTATTTATTTCCCATTTAGAGAGATCTTACTTATGATAGATAACAAAAAAATTGTCTATGTTCGGTCTAAAGAAACCTTATTTCCTCTATTTCTTAAATTGAAGCTACCTACAGTTGTCCAAAGGTGATATTAGTGTACGGTGGTAGGGTGGGTATAAGGCATGAATAGTTCCTGTCCTATGGATGTAGAAAGGTGAAGTCATCAAAAGGGGTGAGGGGCATAAGAGGATCTTCTAATGGCATCCAAGGGCAGTGAAACCATGTATGGTTTTTTTTTTTTTATAAACAACAAATAAAAGTAAATAAATGTGCTATATCTCACAAATGAAACATATTTTCACCTTTTACAAAGACATTCAACTAGTTTGGATATTTTGGACTAGACTCGACCTTTTGAAAATAAAAATTTATTATTCTTAACCATTTTTGTGTTAAATTATAACCATACCAGTTTTCGCCCACTACAAATTCCATGTTTCTCGAACAAAACTTACAAGAATTTGAACTAACCCTCTCAAGGTCAAAAGTTTCAGCTCGAGAGAATAAAGAAGTAGCCACTAGAAGATAGATACCTTGGTAGGAAACCAACTGAAAAAAAACTCTAGGAAAGAGTGCCCCCACCAGATATGAGCTTCGAGGAAATCCTTTTGGTCATACAATTTCCATCGACCCAAACATTCCCTGACAGAAGGGTTAAATTACAATAATATATTGACTATTGGTTCATTGGTTGAAAATCATGGGAGGAGGAATTTGCAGTTTTCATGGATGGTGAGACTTTTTGGGAGAAGAATGACAATTTTCATGGATGAAAAAAATATCTTTCACCCTTCCTCTGTCAGGCTTGAATATTTTAACATTAAATCAAAGCACACAAATTAAACTCTTCAAATCCAGGCCAACAACTTGCTACATTTTACAATTCCTTAGGCTAAAATAGATTGAAATGGAATGCTACGATATTGATCTATGTTGTGTTGTGTGAAACCAAGAATGGTTAGAAGAATGAATAGTTATGTTTTTCTAATAAATTTCCCATGTTGAGAGAAGAAGCTAGGGCATCATAGAGGTAAAATATTTATATGGGACCAAGATGGCATAAAAACTAGGTTTCCTACATATATTACCAACCATATAGGTGGTTCTACCCCTTATAAAGAATCTATCATTACAGTCAATATGTGGAAGAAATCATTGAATGATGTCCAGATCTATACAATAGAAAGAGTGATCCTTCCTTGAAAAAAAGATAAGACCTTACCACCATATTTGTCTGTGCCTTTGTTCCACCACCTGCTCACACTTTCCCTCGTGTTGTTGAATGCCCACTGCCATTGAATGTCATCATGTCATCATTTCCTACTTGAACACCCTTGCTTGGTGCTTCGCTTCATGATGAGTTTATGTTTGATGCAAGGTTTATAATGTTTGTTTGTTTTTTGGATAATTATCTAATACCAATTTACTCATATAAATATTATATTATTACATTTTGTTTTAAAATCCTGAAAATCATTGGATATCCGACGGGAGTTCCTTAACTGATGGATATTAGAAGGTAAAGGACCCATGTCAGATATCTGACGGTTAAGGAACTCTCATTGGATATCCAACGGTAAAGTAACTCCCACCGAATACCTGATGATTGTCAGGATTAAAAAAAAAAACAAACAAAAAAATACATTTAACTTTTGACATTTTTTCTGATTTTATCCATTCCATCGGATCTGTTGTCGGATTTTCTACCTATGTGTATTAGCGAGTCTGACTGGTTCTGCACCCCTCAATAACTTAATGCAACTAGTACTGTAATTTTTCCTCAAGAATCTGACTGTGCCATGTTGAAAACTAATCCAAATGCTACTAAAATGTTGTGGACCCCTGTAGCAAGGGTATTGATTTGTGATGAAAAACTTGTCTGATGTTATCCTTCATGGATCCTACCTAAATTTCCTCAACTATAGGAGCTAGAGCTCAATATATTCCCACATCTCTCGTGGAGGTATAAATGCATAAAAATAAAATTCATCCTCCAAACTATTTGACAAATTATCGATCTCTGTCGAAGTTTTTGCCTACTCCTGCTCCTCCTTCATGTCCTTCTTCTTCTTGGGACACTGAGTAATGTAGAGACCAAACTCACCACACCTGAAGCACTTGATATTAAACAATTTTTTCTTCTTCTTTTCTTCTCCCTTTAAGCCTTATCCTTGAATTGGAACCTTTCATTGCCTTCCCTTAGATGAAAGGGCTACATTCTCCTTGTATTTCACACTCTTGGGTCCTTTGTTATTGTTTTCGCTGATATTACTATCAACCAGAGAAAGCCTCATCTTTTCCTAGGTGAAATCATGCCATAATCGATCCCAACCAGGTAGGTTATCTCATTTATTGGTACCCTGAATGAACATAGTCCACTCCTTGGTGAAACCATTGATATTTGTACGCACTATCTCGCTCTCGGGAGGTGTTTCTCCAACTAATGCAAGCTCATCTCAGACATTCTGAATTCTAGTGAGATAAGGAGTGACCCCTTCACCCTTATGCATCCTAGTCATCCTCAGCTTCTCTTTCAACAACATATTTCGGTTCTCGAAAGGATTCTGGAAAAGTGTCATGATTTCATCCCACATTTCTTTTGTCTTATTCTTGGAAAATGAATGCGATACTATATGATCTCGAAATCCATCGAGTATCAACCACTTCACCTTGGCCATCTCCTTATTTTAGTTCTCTAGTTGTTGCGGATCTATACGTATGGTTATAAATATTTCTGCACACTTATTCATACCAAGTCATCTAGGAGGAAAGACATTCTAGTTTTCCAGATACGATAATTTGAGGATAATTCTAGCATATTATGATCTTAGTTCGCTTCTACAAAACTCAAATATGGGAAAATAAACAAGAATATCCTCCCTTTCCTGCTAGGATGATTTCTCTACTACTCACACTCCCTCCTGAAATGCACAGATCTCTCAGCTACTACTTCCACATGCAAGGAAAATCTCATATTTTTTCCAGAAGACTCAATCTGGAAACCCTTAAGGATAATGTGGAAATTCCTTCCTCTGTGTGTTCTTTTATATTCCACCTGACGTTGATCTGCTTCTATAAAACCTAACACAAAATCACTGCGCCCATATTTGATTAACAAAATATCTGATCTACTCATCGAAACTGCTTCCCAGAAACACCAATGTCGTTTGGAACTCTTACTAGGAAAATCAAAATTTTCCTCTTGCCTGGATTTGGAAATCAAATTTCTTGCCCAACAATTTGAACTGCCTGGCTAGTATCTTCGTAGATCTAGAAATGTTTCCTAGAGACTCCATATGAAGTTGCAAAATTTCTCCTTCACTACTGAGCTCCTGATATGTCTTTAACGCAACTCTGATAGAATGTGAAAATTCATTGATATGCAACAACTGGGATTTATTCTTCTAACTGATTAATTATGCAGTTTATTATGTTGCAGTAAATAATGAATAAAACACACTGCAATTTCTTCACAATAAAAATATTGTGGAAAATAAACTGGAAACTGAGAAAATAAGAGCACACACATAATAAAATTGAAATCGGTTATTTTTGGAAAAATGTGTTCAGATAAACCTAATGTGGGAAAATCGATGCAACAAATGAGGGTTTTATTATTATTATTCTTCAACAACAAAATTTGAGTACAATAAACTGGATGCCAAATTGGAATTCCTCTCCTGAGAAATCATTGGAAAAATTATTAAGGGATTTTTTTCCCTTATCCACAAGCTATCTTGCAACAAACTTGTTAGGGTCCTAGGGTTTTTGAGGTCAAATGTATTTTCCTTATCCATTGATTTTCAGTTTTTGAGCAGTTTAGTTTATCACTACTGTTGTCATAGAATCAAGTCATTGTACAACATTGTTGAAATTGTGAAAAAATCTCAGTTCATGGGAGTCATGATGTCACACATGTTTATATAGTCATTCAAAGTTAAAAGGGGTTATGTGTCAGTCTTTTTTTATCAGAATCATCGAAAATGAGTTTGTTTTAGTCAATGTTTTGTTGGTATGAGATCAGTCGATTAAAATTTTCCACCTCTAATATATACTTTTATCCCTATTTTTATCTACCCCAACTTCCCTATTTCATACGCTATTTCCCCATTTCCCTTATTACATACCCCTTCATATATCCTATCCCCTTTTTTACATATAGTTCACATATCATTTACATTACATTCCCTTTTCCCCCCTTCATTCTAAACCTATCCCCATAACACTACTACCACTTTCCTACACTCATACCATGATACACCCTTATGAATAATATACATCACACCCCTAAAATTTAATTATTTCCCATACCTCTATACTCATACCAAGTCAAAGAGTGCTAAAGGCTAATCAGTTCAAATTACAAGTTGGTTTTGCTACATGACAAAAGACAATGTGTAATTCAAATTTTATACTGTCTTATCCTCATTTCATTGTACACTCATGATAATATTTTGCTAATCAGACCACACAAAATCACTACAGAAGACCATAGATTGATTCCCAATAGCCAATTTATGAAAACTTGAGTTGGACCTCACTGTAGAAGTTTGTTGCGCATATGCTACCCAACTTGGTTGTTGCACAATGTTGCGCGATTTCTTGAAATGTTCTCTAGAACCATGAAAAGCATACACATAGTCACAAATTGATTCTAATAAAGGTATGATCATGGCTATATCATTTTCATCCCTCCATAAAATAATTTTTCCATGAACCTAGACACAACTCTTCCCTGTAGGTTTTAAAATACGAATTTGCTGCAGAAATTTACTATTTGAGCCATCATTTTCAAGAGCGGTTTCCGATCAAATGGAGGTGAATTTTAAAAAATTGGAAGAATTTTTTCTCAAGAAAAAATAAAATAACAAAAACCTCCTTCATTTTATGCACATGTGTCATACATTGGGAGATTCAAATGCATATTTAAGGTATATTTTTTAGACTGTGTAATTTTTTGTTTTATTCATGATTTTGGGGAACAATGGTTGAGGAGTTGGGGAAGAATTTGAATAAAATGAGAGATTATTGTCTCTAGTACAAGTTCATATATAAAAAAATATATCAGTTTTTACACAGTTGTTATCGTTTTGGCACTACAAGTGTTTCTTGGAGACCCATTTTTGCAATTTCTGCTGACATAATTATGCAATTTTTTGGAATTTAGTTTGAAAATGAGGAAAATCATGGACAATTTTTTGTATTTTTGGATGTTGTTGGAATATCACAAAGCCTCAGATGATTGGTTTTCACTATTTTGTTTGATTTTGGCGGGAAGATATAGTGCAACCACAATTTTAAATTTTGGTTGCGCATGTGCTGCACAAAGGTGGAATGGAGTGTTTTGAAGATGCCAAGTGTAAAGGAATGTGTGGAATGGGTCCATTTCCATCTAAGTTGTCTAGTCATCATCCTGTCATCATACAATTTGCCTCCAGTGTTCAGGTACACGTGCCAAATTGGAGTCATTTCTCAACCATTGTGCAACACGAGTTCCCTCATGTTTCCATTTTTATTCTAAATCCAGAACTTTGATGTCAAGAGTGAGAAGGATAAGGTCATTATCTAGATAGGTTTAGTTGGATAAGAATACAATGTTTTATGATTTTTCTCAAAAGATAAATGTTGTAGTTTTTAAGGTTACTTTAATTTAGTTTTTTTTGGTTAAAAAATGTTGAAACTTGGTTTGATTCGATCCACTGGATGGATGAAGAAATGTAATGTATTTAGTCAGTGATATTTTTATTGGAAAAAAAGTATTTAAGGCCATCATAAACTAGGAGAAAAATTGTTAATGGGAAAATACAGGAGACATATCTTAGTGTATGCAACAATTTTCATTCAATGATTAATGAAGAAGATTTTTTCTATTTTTCCAAGGATTCTTGTGTCAATTATTTTGGTGGTGTGTTTTATAGTGTTCTCATGTGTCCTTTATGTTCAGTTATTCATATTATCTTTTCATTTATTCACAAAATCTACCGTATTTTTCATTTGAAAGAGGCCAATGAATGCCAATTTCATCTAATATTGATGCTTTATTTTCTTTTCAAATAATATTTATCTTTAATCTGAAGTTGATTATAAAATTCATCCCTACATGCTTAATGATTAATGGATTGTATTCTTTTTTTTCCTTGCCATATACTACAACTAATTTTAAATATCCGAAATTTTGGATATCTTGCCCTTGATAAAGAATTTCTCAATATCCCGCTTTAATAATTGAACATGGTCTGGACAAGGATACACAATGAATGTCTCTGTCATTCTTAAATCAAATATTTTAAATTTAAAACAATTCCATTTGTCCTATCCTAAGGGCTAGCCTAAAATATGAAATATTCAGTTATTTAATCGACTGAATAACCCTATAAAGAGAGGCCTCTCTAGGCCAGAAGAGCTAGATTTTGGTCCAAAAGAGTTTGTGGTTACCTCTACAGTCCTATCTAATCCTAAAGGGATTTACAGAGTGCTAACATAGTGGCACTGTTGTCGGGGATTGAAAAGTTTCATCTTCCCCGGGAAAGAACAATAATGACCTAGATCTGGTTGTTGATGGTGGACATCAGTCAGACATATGAAGGATGAATAATTCACAAGGTGACTTCATTTTCAAAGAATCCAGCTTGCAGAATACTCATGGCGACTCCACTAAATGCTGATTTGGTTGCTTGTTAAACAAAATGGCGGGGTATGTGGAAGACCCTATTACTATTGAAGGTTTCAGAGAATAATGGGATAATTTTTATGATGATAAAATTGGTGAGGCTTTCTCATATTTATTGTATATTTATTTAAAGAAATGAAAATGTGGCTATGAAGCCAAGACCGAATTTTTTGAAGTGTTTGTTGAAAAAATTGAGAAAGATCTTCAAGTCTTCGAAGTTCAAATTCAGGGCCACAATTTCCAATGTCAAAATAATTTCTTTAAGAACCTTTGTCACCTGAAACGAGAAGTGTTAGTGCTGCCTTTTGACATTGAGATTGAGGAGTGTTTTGATAATGGGTTTGATAACTAACATATGAAACTGTATGATGGAAAAGACAATATATATGAACTGCCTAAGCATGATGCTAAATTTGGACAATAATTTTAAAATCAAGAAATAAGTCATGTCTTTCATGATCCCAAAGCTATCTATATGGATTAATTGTTCACTACAGGGTTCTGATTTTTTGTTGTTGTTATGAAGATCAATCCTACAATCTGTTTCCATTGCCCTTACTGGTTATAGTTTGATTATGCTTAAACAAAGTCAAGGAGCCCATTTATTGGATCAAATTTTTGATTGGTTATATTGGAGGTTTTATATGAAAATTGAATCACACATTTGGTTCTCAGTAGTTAGGGTAGATTTGTATGTACATAAATAATCTCAATGGTTTGTGCATATTTTTCAGTAGTATGCCATCTACAAACATTTTTATTTTGACAATTTTGTAGTATTGCTCATATTTGCAGGCGTGGGTGGTTTTCATTGGAATTTGAATCCCGAGAAGAAGGCCCTAAGGTTTCATTGATTTTCTGCCATAATTAAGTTCATTTAGTCAGTTATTTAATTTTCAGTCTGCTAGTTACATTTTCAGTTCTATGTTGACTCCATTTCCCAATGGTCTAATTAGGATACTAGTATGCGTTAATGTTCTTGGCACCTCACTAGGAGGCTGCCATTCCCATTGGAGCCAATGTTAGGGTTCTAGAGTTTTTGAGGTCAAATTTATTTTTCTTATCCATTGATTTTCAATTTTTGAGCAGTTTAGCCTATGACTACTGCTGTCATCATAGCCTCAAAGTCATTGTTCAACATCGTTGAAATTGAGAAAAATTCTTAGTCCATGGGAGTCATGAGGTCACACATGTTTATATAGTCACTCAGAGTTAAAAGGGGTTATGTGTCATTATTTTTTAATTAGAAACATCCAAAATGAGTTTTTTTTAGTCAAGTTTTTGTTGATATGAGATCTAGTCATTAAAATATTCCGCTCATAATATCCACTTTTATCCCTATTTTGATCTACCCCCATACTTCCCTATTTCATACCATATTTCCCCATTTCCATTATTACATACCCCTTCATATATCCTATCCCATTTTTTACATATCATTTACATTAAATTACTCCGCCCCCCCCCTTCATTCTAAACCTATCCCAATAACACTACTACCACTTTCTTACACTCATACCATGATACACCCTTATGAATAATATATACCATACCCCTAAAATTTAATGATTTACCATACCTCTATACTCATACGAAGTCAAAGAGCCCTAAATGATAATAAGTTCAAATGACAAGTTGGTTGCGCCACAGGAAAAAAGATAAGGTGTACTTCAAATTTTATACACTTATCTTCATTTCACTATAAACTCATGCTAATATTGTGCTAACTATTACACCATTTTTTGGTCATCTAACCTACTATCATTAGATGGACCCAAGTAAACCATGTAAGACCAATTTTACCCTAAGTAAAATTGCTTTCACTATGTAAAATAACTTAATAAAACACATTTATTAGGTTGTTTATGGTCTAAACAGGAAACCCCAAAAGGAACTATTAAACAAACCTATATTTGTTTGATTTTCCTCAAGGAATAATTAATTAAACAATAATTTAATTATTATTCCTGGTCATGTTTAACCCAAAACAAAGAAATTAATTAGATAAATCTTTATTTATCTTATTATTTTTTAGGAATAATTTAATTCCTTGTTAAATATGACTAAATCACCCATAAATAATTAAATAAATCATTATTTATTTGATTATCTTTCAACCACTTCCTTAAAATGATAAATAAATCATTTATTTATTTATTATTCACAAATAAAGAGATTTGACCCAAGTCAAATACTTTTTCCCTCCAACAAATATAACAAAATATTCCATAAAAGGTGGATCTAGATTTGGTTAATGTTATTTTAATCATGCACCAAGATCTAGAATGACCCAATATTTTGTTATAAATAGGAGGGTTTCTCCTACCATTCTTCACCTTTTGTTGCCTATTAGATCAATCTGGATCTATACTCTTGGTTTGAATTTGAGCCATTATCATTGTCAAATTTTCCATTATTTGATGTGTGAGCTCCCTTTGAGTTCTATCTTTGTCTGGGTTTTCTACACCAACAAGAGAGAGAAATACTAGATCTGAAGTACTGAGGACTTCCAAGAACCCATCCCATTGAGGAGAATTGGAAACACCTTCTTTTTTTCCTCCCAGGTGCCCTTAATACAAAAAATTCTTTCAAAAATATTGTTCTTGTCTTGTCTATTGGATGTATGGAGCAAAACCTTACTTTTACTGCTTAATGTATCTTTATGCATAGATCTGGATTTTTGCAGCATTTGTCTTGATCAACTAACCGCAGATCTGAAGATATTGGCAGCCATATTTGATGTTAGGGCTATAAGTTATGCGTAGCTAAAGTGGTCTTTTTTCGTACACTTTGACAAAAGATTCATACTAACAACTGGCGACTCCACACGGGTTTTCAATTACGACCGTTGTTGTTTTTCATATTCTTGCATATCCAGCTACTTCAGACCCTAGGGTTTCTTTTTAGCTTTTTGTTTTTTCTATTTTTATGTTTTTTTCACCTATAAAACCCTAAAACATTAAAATTTCTAACTTCCGCGTGTTTCTGGACCTATTGCGCAGGTGACAGACATCAGCCGCACCTGAGACGACAACTTTTTCGGAAATCTGCCACCGGGACACCCAGAGCTTCAGGTCACACTTTTCAGCCCAGAAATTGTGACATGGACTCCAGGTCGCACTTTTCAGCCCAGTATCTGTGTCCTGCACAGAAAACAGGTCAGAACCTGCGACCTGCCAGTTTTTCTGCTATTTTTCTGCAATTTTTCTGAGTTTTTCTGAAGCTTCTGTTAGGGTTTTCCAGCCTCTGTCTCAGCCCGTCTAGACCTGTTTTTTAATTTTTTTTGCTCATCTAAGTGGGAACATAGCCCCCTAGGGCTTCAGTACCCTCCACTTTTGGTGGAAGAGTTTTGGCTGTTTCAGGTGTCTGATTTTTCAGAGTTTCAGCCTTCCCTTTTTCAGATCTGATACCTCCTTTTCAGACCTCTTTTAATCAGTTCTTCTCCCTTTCAAATCACCTCCTGAAGTTTTGTTTGGATCTACCTTTAGGGCCTCCTCCTTGTCCCTTCTACTTTTTGCTGATTTCCTCCTTTTTTACAGCCACCTTGCCTCTGCCTCTTGGCTATGTTCTGCACTTCTTTTCAGCAGATTTCTCCTTTAGATCCCTGTCCCTCCCGACCTTAGATCTATTGGCCTCTTTTTAGTGTGTTTTGACTAGATTTTTTCCCTCTTTTATACTAGTTTTGAGAGACCCGCCTTTTTGGGTTAGATCAATGCATTGTTAGCTATTAATTTTTTGTTATTTCAGCATTATATAATGTTCTCTGTAGCTTTATTTTCAGTTACGCAGCACACTTTTTCTTTTTCTCTCAAAATGTCTGGGTTTAAAAATTAAAATTAATGCACGCCACACACTCACCCTAAGCGAAGAAGAGCCTGGTTAACACCGCCAGGCAAAGACTTTAAAACATTGTAAAATCAATTGACACTACACCTTTCTGCCCTTGTTTCGACATTGTAATCACTTGATTCTACACCTCCCTACCTTTGTTGGTCATTCTTCTTCCCCTTGTGCCATGTTAGTGTTGTCACCATTGCGCCCCCAAGGCACACATCCCAGAGACTTCTTGGCCTTCACCCTCAGTTTCTGGTCGGTTGACCTACTCCTTCCCACCGTCGTCGAGTTAGTCCTCCTCTGAGTCCACACTCCGACTCCTCTTCTGATTCATTGGGTTCTCCTTTTACTTATGGTTCTCCCCCTGTCACCTTCACTATGTCTGGTCCAGGGCCTAACGCTAGCGGTAATCCCGGCCCTAATGTTGGGACTACTACTAGCGGAACCTCCACAGGAACTACCTCGGCTGCACCCTTGCTCCCTTACATGGCAGGCCTTAGCCTCCCCGATTTCAATTAGTTGATCAATGACCTTATCTTCCACGATGTTGGTTGGCCTGCTATGCCAACCAAGCTCCCCTTTGACATCCCTAAGTTCGAAAGCCTTGCTGGAGAAGATCCAACCAACCATGTCCGATCTTTCCACATGTGGTGTTCCTCCAATTCCATTAACGATGATTCCATCCGTCTTCGGTTGTTCCAACGCACGCTTATGGGCGAAGCTTCTAAATGGTATGTTGACCAGGCCACCTCCTCCCATACCACCTTTGTGACCATTTCCCAAGCCTTTTTATCTTATTTCCAGCTCCCTCTCCGATACGACACTGGTACCGAGCTTTTGACTTCTTTCCGTCAATCCTCTTCAACCCGCCTTTCCACTCATGTCCAGTAATGGCGGAGAAGAAGGAGCTTATGTCGAGCTCCCACCTTTGAAGATTGGGTTTATATGGACTAGTTCCTTCGCACTCTCTTACCTCCCATTGGCAACGATGTCGCCTCCCATTTCCCTCAAACCGAAAAAGCCGCCCTCCAAATAGCCTTGAAATATGACCTGATCTACGCTCAGTCTGGTTATGTTTATACCGTCCTGCCTGACCTCCCCAGGCCCAGTGGCGCTAACGCCCTGGGGGCATCTCATTCCGCCAACGGTATTGTTGGAGCCCTTTCTCATCTGTATGCTCAACCTCCTATGGGCTATGGTCTCCCTCCGGGAGGGGCCAACACCTTTAGCACTTTTCCCCCTCTAGGTAGCATGTATCCAGGATACGGCATGCCTCATCCTTTTGCCCAACCTCCTGCTTACCTCAATGTTGCCCAACCTAACCATTATCCTTATCAGCATCCTGGTGCTCCAACTCCTCCAGCATTTGCACTTCCAGCCCCCTCGCCTTCTCAACCCCAGCAACAACACCTACAGCCCCCTCCAGGGAAAGTATTTGCACAGCAGGGCACGACTAATCCCCCTTCCTCTCAAAGACGGCGGAAAGGCAATCAAAATCAATCTACCCCTGGTACCCATGGACCCAATCCTAAAGGTCTTTGACTCTCATGCCTAGCAGCAGGCATGGCCCGGCGGACTGAGCCTATTGAACCAGCCAGTTTTGTGTGTTGCGGTGTTTACGGTCATTACACTCACGATTGTCCCCTTTTACCACAGACGCGGTAGATGTGGGAGTCTCAAGCCACATTGCGAGGACAACATGCCTCCCCTACTGCTCCCCCCAATGTGACCACTACTCAACTGGCTTTGTTTACCAATCCTTTCCCCTAGTAAGGATTTGTGGCTACCCAACCACCTGACGGACAAGGGGCCACTCAACCTTCCCCTTCTGGTTCCTTCGATTACGAGATCCTCATGATGAACTCTGATAAACCTCTAACCGTCGACCTTAACCTTCAAACTCCAGTCTTACTTGCACCAATTCAGGTAGCCTCCGCTCGATCGGCTCCCTTCTCCCCTTCACCCCGAGATCTCTGAGCCTCTTTCGACATCCAATGGCCCCTTACATATCCCTCAACCCAAATTTGAGGTTCATACCAAGATTCCTAAGGGACCATTACATCGAAATGCTGCTTCTAGTTGAGCTGCTCATTTGTATAGCATAGTAGATGATTTGGCGCAATCTCCTGTTGCCATTTCCACATTGGAACTCCTCCATTCGTGCCCTTCCCAAAAGAAGGCTCTGCTATCTACCGTGGGCGTTGTAGATCCTGCTGATGACCAAATGATTGTTTTCGACGCTCATCAATCAGAACATCCTCCTCTTCCTTCCGTAGCCTTCCAAATCCCAGTCAAATGGGAATACTAACATTTCTTGTCCTTTATAAGCGATGAGAGCATCCACTTGTGTGATGTCTGCTTCGGTTTGGAAGCAACTCGGATCTCCTGAGTTGGCCCCTTCCACGATCACCCTTCGAGCATGGGATGGCCACGCCTCCCAGCCCATTGGCCTCTTCCGTAATTTTCCTATCACTCTTGCGGGCAAGACTATTTGCGTTGACGTCGAAGTCATCGACGCCCCTCTAGATTACAAAATTCTCTTGGGGTGAAGCTACACCTATGCCATGTCTGCTGTCCCATCTACGATTTTTCACAAGATGTCTTTTCCTCACAATGGAAAGATAGTCACCATCGACCAGTTGACATATCATGAGCCAAAATCTCAGACCTCCCCTGAGACGACCATCTCTTCTGTAGCCAATAAACAAATCATCGATTCCTTGACCAGTGTCTCTCCTGGCATCTACAAAGACTCCTCTTTGGTTGGAACTTTCCCTCGTCTCCCTCCTCCTCGTGTCTCTGATCCCAGCTTGTCGAATGTTTGCATGATGCAATCGTCTCGGGCTGCCCTTAAGCGGCCCGCTTCGGCTAGTCAGCAACCTCAGACTCAACCTCGCCTACCGCAAACTGCTCCTAGCCATTCATCTCAGCCAGCCGAACCTCCTCCTTCTGGCCCTCCTCCTACAGCTGGTATCCCTGAACCCCTCTATCCTCCTGGGTCGGTTCCCCCAGGCCTCAACCATCTCGGAGCCGTTCCTTCTGGTCATTATCCCGCTGGTCAGATACCTTTCCTTACTCCCCCTCCCAGAGTCTATACGGTCCCCATCATGGCCACCCTCTCTCTCCCCAACCTGACCCTGGGTATACCCATCTGGTACCTTGACCCTCCAGCCGCTACCCCACCTGGTCACCTCAAACCCTACCTTGCTTTGACACTGGTTCAACCAGTCCCCCTCACTTCCTCCATTGCCACTGTGCCCCTAGCACCTCCACAGTACCCTTCTCCTGTCGTGACGGCTCCTAGGAAAAAAGTCAAAGATCGCAAGGGGGCATCCAAAGACAAGGCCACCCCGACTGACCCGGCCCCTCCTTCGCCCGCAAAGCCTTGCGCCTTGTGTGATGTCGTTGGTCATGCCACCCATGCTTGTCCTGAATTGCCTCATATTCAACCCATGGTTAAAGTCGCATTCCCTGAGTCTACGGTCCCTGAAACCTCTGTTCCTTCCTCGTCCGTAACAAAGAACCCCAAGATTCTCCGCACCAACAAACCCTGTGCTCTATGCGGTGTCCATGGCCATTACTCCCACCATTTTCCTCACTTGACGCATTACCGCGCCTCTTTAGAGGTAGCTCAAGAGTATGAGGTTGAACAAAATCAATCCGCCTCTCCCATACTTGCGCAGTATGCTTCAGGTCAGTCTGAGGATCCACCCGCTCCCATCGACATTCCCCCCCCTAATGTCTAGCTGTCGGAGCATACTACTACCATCTTCTACCTGTCATCATCCATGAGACCCTTAGGGAACATTCCCTCGGATTCCTCCCCTGTTGTTTCGCTCGACCCCCCTTCAGCGACCACCCTGGGCTCAACATCTTTTGACCATCTATTTATCTGTTCCTCTGTCATCCCCCATGACGATCTGTATGTTAGCCTTTCTTCCTATACAGATGATCTAGGTAGCTTTGCCGCGTCATGTGGTTTCCCTTCCTCTCATCATCCCCTCTTTTCCCGTCAGGATGCCCTCTTGGAAGCCTTCTCCACCCATGACCTCATCCTTCCCGCCCATAAACGGGATAACACCGCCCGTATCTATGTTGACCTCCACAGCCTGAGTCCCAGCCATACCTCCTATCGCCCTCATATACCACCATCTAGTTCGTATATGAGTCATAGCCATCCTGCCCATCGCCCTCCCTCCTACAGTTGCTGCTCGATGTCTACTATACACTCACGCTACCGTCATTGTTCCTCCTCCTCCCATTTTTTGTCTTGTAACACTATTCCGCCAGACCTCCCGTCCCCACCCTATATCGGTTACGCCGATGGTGCCAGTCGTTACTCCCGAAATCTAGCCTCGGCAGGTTGGGCCATTTTCACCCCCTTGCATGCCCTTGTTCTCTCGAACGGGGTCTACATTGGTACTGCCACCAATAATCAGGCTGAATATGATGCAGTGCGTGGTCTCTTAGTCGATGCCCTCTCTCATCGCATCCTCCATCTGCATGTTCATTTAGATTCCCTACTTCTTGTCATGCAACTAAATGGTGTCTATCGTGTGTATAATCCTATCCTCTTTAGACGATATTTACGAGTGAAACTCTTGATACGTGAATTTGAAACCATAACTTTCAACCATGTACCTCGAGAACAAAATCACTATGTAGATAGCACCGCAAACCATGTTCTAGATTGGCATTTATCACACGCATTTTATACAAGAAAATAACATTCATAATCATTAAAAAAGATGCATATCCATAATATGTGTCACAAAACATGTGTTTAGAGTCCATCTACTCTGATACATATGAAATGCCCATAGCATGTTACAAAAAACTCAAAACTGGGGGCACCACCTGTCCTACATACACACTAGGGGGCACCACCTATCCCACACCTAATCCCTATCTGGCGGATCCCGAGCCAATGGCTCTACTCCTGCAGCCTGTAGATCACGTATCCCCTGACTGGCCACCGCCATGCGCCACATGACACCTCGCCATTCCGAGGGTAGACCAATACATGGCTCTATGTATTGGTCGTCTAAGTCTTGCCACCCGCGCTCTAAAACACCGGTCAGCAACCTCTCGCATCTACGGCGGATGTCCTCCAGGAGGGCGGCCGCATCCTCATTATGCGCCGCTCTCGATCCACTCGGGCCTGCAGCTCCTGATGCTGCCGGTCGTCCCATATATCGGGCCAGTTTTACCAGAGCTATATCTGCATACCAAAAGTACATGAATCAGTACTCTATCTACTATTCAATAACTTTAACATGCCCAAAAAAGCGTAGTCACTTGTCACTTACCATTGGGTCCCCATACTCGACCAGGCGGAAGTGGTAGGTCCAGATCCCCACAATAACTCATCCCACTATAGGGATAGTCGTCTATGTATAACGGCATATGATCCCAATGGGCAAAGAACTTAGGTCGAAACACCCGTCCGACCACCCCTCCTCCTCCTCTGCATAGTAGTCGCCCCCAACGGCGCATCCTGGGCTCTCTTGAGCCACCATCTGGGAGCTGTATACGAGGTCGTAAGGTTGGGATCTTCTCAAAAAAGAAGGAGAACAATAAAGTCCCATACGAGCAATCATGGTTCACTTGCCGCTTGCAAAGCGAAAACTGTCATTTTAACGACACCAACATCATTTGGGCCCACCCATAGTAGGTCCCACTCAACACACTCTCCACAATCATCATCTGCCCCCTAGTGATGTGATGGAGCGCCTGGTTGCCCAGGATCCGCAGCACCGCTGCGGCCATTGCACGAGTCTCTAATCTCTCTAGGTCCCCGATCAGTATCCGAGTCCCTTTGACTTGGAGACCTGGTCGACAATGTCGCTCCATAAACTCCATGATGTTCCGCCCCCGCGGTAACACTGGCTGCGTATTTCCCACCATCCCAAGTGGCCGGAGACCAGTCAGGAAATACAGATCCTCGACTGTCAATTCGATCCTGTGCCCCTGCACTACAAAGACCTCATGATCTGGATCCCAATAACTGACAATCTGGGCCAACAAGGGCTCCCTAGCCCTCATCAAAGGGTTCTCCAAAAACTTCAGAACCCCAAATCTGGCCAATACACGATAGACACCCTGATCTACCTGGATCTCTGATCGTAATGTACCCAGGTCTCTCTCTCTCCACTTGACCTATATATCTGCCATATCTGCACAAAAACGTCATATTTGTCAGTATACAGATAGGAAACACTCTCACAACAACCCAAATCTCAGCCCTAAAACAGCACTGAAATCTCCTTCATCCTCCAAGTTGCACTTTTTTGCCCAATCCTAGGACAGGTCGCAGTTTTTGGCTCAAAACCTGCTTCCTAGGTCGCAGTTTTTGGCCCAAAAAGTGTGACCCAACCATAGAAGTGAAAGAGGGTCTGTTCCTGAGATTTTGGGCCCTAATCTGAACTTTCAATCCATCAAAATGAAAGAGTAAGGTTAGGCCTCTTACCTGCAACTGACAGATCTCGATTCCAATGGTCGGTTTGTCCACTACGCTCACCGCAAGATTTAGGGCCTTCTCTCCTCTCTACATTCACCACAGAAACACTAGCAAATGATTGAATTTGGAGGGAAAACTGCCTTATTAAAAGAGAACCCTTGTTTTTTCTTTCGCTTGCTGCGACCACACCGTAGCTCCATTTGACAAATTGTCTAAACCGTTGGAAAGCTCTCACTGAACCCTAAAATGGGTATCTGTTAGTTTTTTGTGATTTGATACTTCACTAGGACACATTTTGTCCAAGATGGGTCACTTCACCTCCCCCCAAAATCGAATTTCCTCACTTACAACACTTGTACTTGGGGCACCACTTTGCCTCCATACTTGTCTTTGTTCGTGTCGATTTTCGTCATGAGATACCTTCTTGTACTCATGTTTTCATGGCCTCCCATGGGACCTTTTCTGTGTGGCAGCACCATCGAGTCGCCCTTGTTTAGAGCATCCAAGTTGAGTCATCATCGCATTCATGGAGTTTATCCCGAGTCCCTTTGTACCTCGCTATAGTCCTCCATCCTTCATTGCTTGGTCTCTCTCTTGTGTCGCACATTATGGTTGTCAGTCCCACTGTCCCCTATCCCTTATGATATTGTTTCAGTCACTGCCATGTCATTCATACCCTTTATGCTCTAGCAAGGGAAGTCGTCCATTCGCTACTCAGTCCCCTCCATTCCATCATCATCATTGGTATTAGTCTGTCCGTCACTCTATTATTTTCTATCGTGCCTTAGTTGAGGATCTCTCATTGCCTCACCTATGGCGGACCTCCTTCTGTCGACATCGACTCCTTCATTCCAGAAGACAGGTCTAGAGGGTAGTGTACCTTGGTTCCAGCTTCCACTCTTGTTCGGTGCCTTGGATCAGGCAAAGGGATCTCTCATTTCCCTTTGACTTGATTGTTTCTCCACTCCAGCTCCTTTCAGCATGATCGAGATCCATATGCTTGATGATTCAATGATGCAGCAGTAGCTTTTGGTGATTCCCGGGTGTGTGTGAGATGTCTCAGCCCTCATGAGGGGGTGGCCCTACAGGTAGCCCCCCACATGCCCGGATGACCTCTTCCTTGCAGCCTTCGATGCAGCTCCATATATTTGATGATGTAGGCCTTAGCCGCTTGCAACGCCTCTTTGATTTGCATGTATCAATCAGATTTTGTGAGCCCTTCCCCGCTTATAGGGGGCATTTGGGTTGTATTTTTATCTCATGTACTCAGATATTATTGTATAAGTTCTGGCTGTTATCTTAGGCACAGCATGTATATGGGATCCCTCATTGTATTTTTTATCTGGCTCATGTTTATGCCGACTGTACTTTATGGTTTAGTCCCTTGTTTACTAGACACACTATTCTTTTGTACTTTGTCTTGGCAGGCATAGGTATGCCTCCCCCGCCGCCTTTAGCACATGTACCCTCTCATAAAAAGAGACTTGTTGCACCTGCAAGTCTCATCTCCTCAGGGTCTAGTTCTTCAGCACATTAGTCTAACATTTCTCCCTCTGAATTCCCTTTTTGATGTACGGTGATTGGGACATCTTAGCTGCCGATTGTAGTTGCATCCTAGCACCACTTGCCTTTGAGGTAATACCTACCACATTTTTGGCCATCCCAACCTTACTGCCATTAGAACAATTCAATACTATGAACTAATTTACACCTACGATAAATTACTTTCATATGTAAAATAACAATGAACACATTTATTAGGTATTTTATGAGCTAACGAAACTAAAGAATATTAAACAACAACATTTAGCATTCTAAAGATAATCATTAATATCGTATACATTCCATACATTTATTTAATGAAACATTTAATAATATATATACATTATTTTCGAATATTATTTATTCTCCTTGTTAAATATGACTAATCACTACAAATATTAAATGATATTATTTATTTAATTATATTTCTTTTCATAAAAAGATAAATAAATCATTTATTTATTTATTTTTCACTAATCAAGGGATTTGACCCAAGTCAAACACCCTTTCCCTCCAACAAATATAATAAAATATTCCATAAAGGTGAATCTAGATTTGGTTAACATTATTTTAATCATGCACCAAGATCTAGAATGACCCAATATTTTGTTATAAATGGAAGTTTCTCCTACACTGTTCACCTTTGTTTTCTTGGTGTCTTTGGATCTATATTCTTGATCGACTTTGATTATTATCATTGTCATTTTTAATATTTATTGCTGCTGGTTACAGATTCTATCTTTTAATGGTTTCTGCACAACAAGGAAAATACTAGATCTGAAGTACTAAGGACTTCCAAGAACCCATCCCATTGAGGAGAATTGGAAACACCTTCTTGTTTTCCTCCCAGGTGCCCTTAATTAAAAAAATTCTTTCAAAAATATTGTTCTTGTCTTGTCTATTGGATGTATGGAGAAAAACATTACTTTTATTGCTTAATGTATCTTTATGCATAGATCTGGATTTTTGTAGCATTTGTCTTGATCAACTAACCGCAAATCTGAAGATATTGGCAGCCATATTTGATGTTAGGGCTATAAGTTATGTGTAGCTAAAGTGGTATTTTTTCGTACACTTCGACAAAAGATTCATACTAACACTAACCAAGCCACACAACAACAATATAGGAGACCAATGATTTATTAATAGTAGACAATTGATGAAAAATTGATTTCGTCCTCACTGTGGAAGTTTGTTGTGCACATGCTACCCAACTTGGTCACTGCATAGTGTTGCGCAACTGTTGTGTAACATTCTCCAACACCTTGCAGAGAAAACACATAGTCACAAATTGATTCTCAACAAGGTCTAAGCATGGGTATGGCATTTTCATCCCTCCATGAAATTAGTATGCCACAAACCTGAACACAACTTTGCCCTGTAGGTTTTAAAATACAAATTTGCTTCAGAAATTTACTGTTTGAGACATCATTTTCAAGAGAAGTTTCAGATCACATGGAGGTGAATTTTGGAAAAATGGAATATTTTTTTCTCAATAACAAAGAAAATAAAAAAAACCTCCTCTAGTTTTTGCAAAAGTTTTATATATTGGGAGATTTAAATGCATATTTAAAGTCTATTTTTTAGACTGTGTTATTTCCTGTTTTAGCCATGATTTCGGGGAATCGTTTATGGGTGGATGGGGAATAATTTAAATGAATTGAGAGAGGTTTCTCTCTAGAACAGGTTTATCTACAAAAAAATATCCCAATTTTTAGACAGGTATTATCTTTTGGCCACTAAAAATGTCGCTTGAAGACCCATTTTCGCAATTTATTTTGACCAAATTCTGCAATTTTTGGAATTCGGTTTGAAAATGAGGAAAATCGTGGATAAATTTTTGTATTTTTGGATGTTGATGGAATATCATAGAGCCTCAGATGATTGGTTTTCACTATATTGTTTGATTTTGGTGGGAAGATATAGCTCAACCACAATTTTAAATCTCTGCTGCATATGTGTGGCATAAAGGTGGAATGGAGCGTTTTGAAGATGGAAAGTGTCAAGGAATGTGGGGAATGAGTCCATTTCCATATCAGATATCTATTCATAATCCAAATTCCCTCTAGTGTGCAGGGGTGCATGCCAAATTGGAGTCACTACTCAACCCTTGCGCAACACCAGTTCCTTCTTGTTTCCATTTTTATTTTGAATCCAGAACTTTGAAGTGAGGACCGAGAAGGATAAGGTCATTATCAAGATATGGTTACTTGGATAAGAATACAACGTTTTATGAATTTTCTCATGTTGTGGGTCCTATAATTTATAATATTGGCAAGAATAAATTATGGAGGACAACATCAAAATACTTTGGAATCCAAGACCTAGCCTTCCTAGACTCAGAGAGGTCTCTCTCTATTTATGATTTAAATTTATCTTTAATGTTATGAATGTTGATGCTAGGCTAGTTATAGTGGTGGTGGTATTGGTTGTTTTGATTGATTTTTTTGGTTATATGAGAAGGTCTGTAGAAGCTAATCCATTGGGCTATGGATTCAAAAGGGCTGGTTTGTGACATCAATTTTTTAAGAGCATCACAATGCAAGCTAACTGTACTAATTGGATCTTTAAGGAAGTATGAGCTATACTATGGAGAAAATAGTGATATTCAGTAATGATTAAATATAATTTAAGAATTATTTAACCAAACTTCAGAATAAAACATTCAAATTGTAAATATAGACAAAATTAAGGTGCTCCAACAGCAAATCTTAATCTAAAATTCATGTTTTACAATCAAATAAATGGATGCACAACAAGGGAAAAAATGGAAACATTTAACACAGATAGGAAACACATCACCATTTAACACAACACAAGTATCATGTAAATAGTCTCTTATTATTGGTGCCTAGCTCCAAAAATTACAACGCTCCAATACAAAATGTTCTTACAGTGCAGGGTCCAACAAGGTCCCACCGGATCCAACCCTTGACACTGCCAATGCATGCAATATTTAAATAAAAATACGTCAGCTGCCCTATCTAATTCGATAGTTTTTCATTAACTACAATTAAACAAAAAATAGACAATTGTGGCCATGCAAGGCCTGAACAAAATATCTTTGACAAAACACCGCTTGTGGAATTAATCTCGGCAACTCTTCATGAATCCAAAAACTTTGGCATCTCTTCGTGAATCCAAAAGTAATCTAAAGGTGGCTGAGTTGATCATGAATAGGAAACAATGTGTGACTTTGACATATGGATCGATCGGTAGTTATGTTGATGTGTTCACTGTCTGTTCTATTTCTGCTGTTATATCATAACAGTTCTGCAAAAAACACCTTTGCCTGACTCGACCCAGCTGGCACGTTTCCAACAGTGCCACCATATCTCCTTTTTCTCGGCTCTTCCTCTCCTTCTTATGTTCAGACTTTCTTCCATTATCAAGGTGTAACTGCTTTACCTCTGCATGTAGTGTCGGGTCTTATTCTACCCGAGTCCTTCTGCCGCGTTTAACCTTTTCTTCATAAAAACAACGTAACTACAAAGAACCCTCGAACTTAAATAAATTCCAATTAACCTTTGAACAACCTCATGTCCGGTCCCTTAATTGAATTTCAACAATCCAATCATTCTATGTTATAAGCCCTCCTCTTTCCTCCGATGTGATTTAACAAAGGGAAAACCACATACACTCGGACTTGAAATCCTTTAGGCTTCAGCGTTGACCTACATTGCATCTGCATCATTATCGCACTTTGCACTTCGATGTTTCAACATGATTCTTGAGCGCTTATCCTCCTGAGATTGTGATTTGTGATAGGTGATTGGGTCCCATGACCGAACTTCAATTCCTTTAGATTCTAAATTTGAACTATATTGTATCTGCTTCATTATCACACTTCGCACTTTGACGTTTCAACATGCTTCTTGAGTGCTTATCCTCCTGAGCTTGTGATTTGTGATATGTAATTGGGTCACATCAATATCGCAAATCGCATAATGGGGAATGAGGTGGAAGTAAGTTCAAGTGGTAAGTAATATTTGCGAACTTGCGATGTGAAAAGGTGATGGGTCCCAACCAATATCGCAAATCGCATTTCATGGGTTCTATAGGATTCGACAATTGTGTTATGAATGGAGTTTAAAAACCGCGATAAGCGAATTGCGATGAAAGGTAAAGGTTTTAATATGGTTAAGTGTGGAAAATGATAAATGCTATATCATATATATATATATATATATATATATATATATGGTAAGTTTAAAGGGAAATATGATATGGATGTTAGTGGGTGGGTGGAGCTGCTTTTTAACTATAAAAATTGAATTTTAATAGTTAAAAAGGGGTTTTGAAAGAAATGAAGTGGTGGACTTTAGAGTTTGGAAAAATGAAGGGTAAAAGAAGGTAAATGAAATAAATGAGGGCATAAATGAAGTTTTCTCAACATTACACTTTATCATCAACACTTTCCTCTTTCAACTGAACTGAAAAGGCAAATTAGTTCCTTTGAAGTTCTGACAATTAGGATTTCCCTTCCTTTTTCTGGAAATAAACGACAATCATGGAATATTGTTTTCAATATAAACGATCTAAACATAAATAATCAGTCACCTTGTGATACTATGAATTACAGGAGTCTAGCATCTCAAAAGACAGATGTTGTAGTTTTTAAGGTTACTTTTATTTAGTTTTTTTGGTTAAAAAACATTATGTTGTTGAAACTTGGTTTGATTTGATCCACTGGATGGATGAAGACTTGCAATGTATCTGGTAAGTAATCTTGTTATTGAAAAAATGTATTTAAGACCATAAAAAACTAGGAGAAAAGGCTAATCGTTAAATACAGGTGACATATCATAGTGTATGCAACAATTTTCATTCAGTGATTAAAGAAGAAAACTTGAGATATTTTTCCAAGGATTCTTGTGTCAATTATTTCAGTGATGTGTTTTACTTTGTTCTCATATTTCCTTTAGATTCAGTTATTCATATTATATTTTCAGTTATTCACAAAATATACTATATTTATCATTTGAAAGAGGTCAATGAATGAAAATTTCATCTAATATCGATGCCATGTTTTCCTTTCGAATAATATTTATATCTTTCATCTGAAGTTGAGTATAAAATTCTTCCCTAGATGCTTTATGGTTAGTGGACTGTATTATTTTTTTTCTTTTCCTGATACTATAACTAGTTTTAAAGATCGGAAATGTTGGCTATCTTTCCCTTGATAAAGAATTGCTCACCATCCCGCTTTAGTCACTGGAGATGGTCTGAACAAGGATACCAAATGCATGTTAATGCATGTCTCTGTGACTTTGCCATCAAAACCTTTAAAATTTAAAACAAATACATTTCTCTTGTCCCTAAGAGCTAGCCTAAAATATGAAAGATTCAGTTGTTTAATTGACTGAAGAATCCTATAGAGAGAGCCCTCTCTAGAATAGAAGGGCTATATTCTGGTCCAAAATAGGTTTGTGGTTACATATGTAGTCATTTATTATCCTAAAGGGATTTACGAAGTGCTAACATAGTGGCGTCGTTGACGGGGATTCATCTTCCCCAAGAAAGAATGACATTGACCTAGATCTGGTTGCTGATGGTGGACAACAGTCAAACATATGAAGGTTGATAATTCACTAGGTGACTCCATTATCAAAAAATCTAGATTGTATAACACTGATGGTCACTCCACTAGACGCTGATTCGGTTGCTTGTTAAACAATATGGCGGTGTATGTGGGAGACCCTATTTCTATTGAATGTTTCAAAGAATATTGAGATAATTTTGATGAGGATTTCTCATATATATTGTCTATTTATTTAAATAAATGAAAATGTGGCTCTGAAGCCATGACCAAATTTTTAGCAAATTTTGTTGAAAAATTTGAGAAATATCTTCAAGTCGTAGAAGTTCAAATTCATGGCCACAATGTCCAATGTCAAAATCATTCCTTTGAGAACCTTTATCAACCGAAACGAGAAGTGGTAGTGCTACCTTTTGATATTGAGATTGAGGAATGTTTTGAGAATGGGTTTGATAACTCACAACTGAAACTGTATAATGGTAAATACAACATATCTGAATTGCCCAAGCACGGTGATAAATTTTCATAATATGTTGAAAATGAAGCAATAATTCATATTTTTCATGATCCCATAACTATATATGGAGGAATTGTTCACTAGAGAGTTTTAATTATATTTCTCTTGTGAAGATCTAGCCTACAATCTATTTCCATTTCCCTTATTGGTTCTAGTTTTGATTATGCTTAAACACAGTCAAGGAGCGCAGGTATTGGATCAAATTTTTGATTGGTTATATTGGAGGTTTTATATTGCTTGAATCAAGCATTTGGTTCTCAGTTGTTAGGGTAGATTGGTATGTACATAAAAAATATCAATGGTTTGGGAGTCTTTTTTCAGTAGTATGCCAGCTACTAGCAACTTTATTTCAATAGTTTGGTGGTATTGCTCATATTTGTAGGTGTGGGTGGTTATCATTGGAATTTGAAGCCCGAGGAGAAGGCCCTAAGGTTTCATTGATTTTTTACCATAAGTAAGTTCAGTCAGTGAGTTAGTTACATTTTCATTTTTATGTTGAATCCATTGCCCAATGGTCTTATTAGGGTACTAGTATGCGTTAATGTTATTGGCACCTCACTAGGAAGCTGCCATCCCCATTGGAGCCAATGTTAGGGTCGTAGGGTTTTTGAGATCAAATGTATTTACCTTATCCATTGATTTTCAGTTTTTGAGCAGTTTAGCCTATGAATATTGTTGTTGTCATAGCCTCAAAGTCATTGTCTAACATCATTGAAATTGTGAACAAGTCTCATTATTAGTATCTAGTGATTGTTAAAAAAAATCTTAAAAAACTATTAATTTAACGATAACAATAATTTATATTCTAATTCGATAATTAAATTAGTAATTATTTTATTGATATTTATTTATTCCTTTGAATAAATGAATATTAATGAATAATTATGGAAAATAGAGAACAAATTCAAGTTATTAAATGAAATGAATTGACAATTAAAACTTGATATATACAATGAATAATTTAAATTGATTTATTAATTAAAATAATAATAACAATAATTAAAGTGATAAAATACCATTAATATAATATTAATTTATGTTATAATAACATTAATATTTAAATTAAGTTGATAAAAATAAATATTTAATTATTTTATTAATATTTAATTATTCTTTTGAATAAATGAGTATAATTAGTAACCAATTATTTATTTTTTCTCAAATAATTTTAATTTAGTTACAAATTTTAAGAATTTTAATAATAATTCAATAGAGGAAAAATTAACTTAGTAAAAATAAAAAATTAAAAGATTTAAAAATAAATAGAAATAGAAATAAATAATTGATCTATTAAATATTAATCATTAACAACTAAAAAATCTTGAATATATTAAATAGAAAATAATTAGTCTCTAAATAAATTGGTATTTATAATAATCCATTTATGTCGGATTTTTTTCAATATTTCTTTCACTTTGATTATTTATCCCTAATCTGACCCTCTTTTTTACCTTCATTCAAGAATCTGTCCTCAAGATGGATCCCTGTTAGGATTCAAAACGTTGACAAGTTAACCATAACACTGTGGATAATCCAGATAAATCTTCTTCAAGTCTCATTCCTTTGGAGTCATGAGGTCACACATGTTTATACAGTCAATTAGAGTTAAAAGGGGTTATGTGTCAGTATTTGTTGATAAGAACCATCCAAAATGAGTTTGTTTTAGTCAAGGTTCTATTGGTATGAGATCAGGTCATTAAAATATTCCGCTTATAATCTATACTTTTATCCCTATTTTTATATACCCCCATACTTCCCTATTTCATACCCTGTTTCCCCATTTCCCTTATTACATATCCCTTCATATAATATCCTCTCCCCTTTTTTATCATTCACATATCATTTTCATTACATCCCCCCCCCCCCCCCCCCAACTCATTCTAAACCTATCCCCAAGTCAAGTGCCCAGAATCTCCGTTCCTTAGGGAAATATGTTTTGAATGCTTTAAGAAATTCCCTAACACTAATAGAACCATAAAAGTAAGGAAATTCTCTTACCCCTAAGGAAATACACCAGAGGCTCTTTGTGATCCCTAGGCAGTGCAACATAGACACGTCATTCAACTAGTTCTACCAATTTTCCATCTCGTCGTCCGAGTCTGAGAGACATGAGCTGTATTTCTCCCAACACAACATGCCATCAACTGTAGGGTTGAATCAATCATCATAATTCGTAGTCTATTTGTAAATATGGTCAACATCCACCTCATTGTGCACAGGCTCTGTATATCATTCACCTTCCGCTCGATCCAAAGGGACTATTACTCGCGTACCGTCATTCTCAAAGGCCATGCTCCTCCTTTTCAGGTTGATGATACCTCCCATGTCAATAGCACAATCCAGTCCTAATAGCACAGAGTAAGGGTCTGCATCATGCACAATTTGGATTACTTCGAAATCTACATAGAATTTAACTCCCACAATGTCTACCACAACCTTAGGCAACCTGCCTAAGGGAATGATCTTCTGCTGGTTAGCCATACGTAATTGAATGGTGGACCACTCTAGTTTGGGTTCTCCCATCCTTTTCCAGGATTTTTTGGGTATGACATTGGCATCAGATCCCAGATCCAGGATGACATGATCCATTTCATATTCTCCAATCTGCAACAAGGAAAATTTTAAGGATGGAAGTTTATCTTAAAGTTTAGAAACCTTGGCGAATCTTACTAGTCCCCAATATGTAAATTGTAAAATTTTTGATGATATTTTTGTAAAAATATTTAGGTTTATAGTTATTTTATATTAGTATATATAAAATTTTGGTGATTTTTAGGGTAAAATATTTTTATACTATAAAAATTGGGCGAATCAGTTTTCAAAAAAAAGGAAATTGGCGAATTTTTTTTTTTGGAAAAAACATGGAAAATTAGCCTACTTGCAAATATTAGCCCCTAAAATTTTCCCTGATATTCTGCATAATCATACACATCTCCCAACCAAACCTCTTCTTGTTCTTATAAAATTTATTCGCAGCCTTAACCTCCGTTTGGGGGGATTCCTTTTCTGCACTACTGTCTATCAATACTTAGAGATTCTTCACCACCTTCTAGTTGCGCAATAACTTCATACAAGCTTGGATGAACGGTTTGACTGCTTTGTCTGATTTTGGATCCACATAAGTTCTCGAGGTGGATGCTTCGTCCTTAGCAAAATCCTTCCTGGCTTCAATGAAAGTTTCTTTTTCTTTCTGCAGATCCAGGATTTCCTTTTTTTTCAGATGCCTTCTTGATTAGCAGTTCAACCACAGCTTTCTCCTTAGATCCTCTAGTGGCAATGCCACTGCGTGTAATTAAATTTACACTGGGCCCATCATCACGTGGTTCAGCCTTAACCCTCTTTACATTTTGCGTTGGTGTCTGCTACTTTTCCTGCATTTTAGCTATCAACATAGGACAATCTTTAATTACATGATCGAACTGTCTACAATACTTGTAGGATTGGGGCGTAGGTTTTAGGTAGTCTCTTGCATAATTTAAATCATCCCCATAGTTGTAGCAAATTAGTTTCCCTCTTCATCTACCTGCGTCACCACCTCTCCCCCTTCCTCGCCCTCTTGCAGGGGATTCTCCTCACCCTAAGGGAGATGTTGGCGATGAAGGGTCAATCTGCACCCTATATAGGTTCCCCCTATCTATCATCAGGTCATAGGTTCAGCAGTTGTGCTCATCATGACCCACCGACGAGAAGAATCTGCGCCAATGTTTCTTTAGTTCTAGGACATAGGCACCTAATCATGGGTAGTGGTTTGTATCATGCCTCCTAGGCACCCAACAATTGGCACACCACAGTGTGGGGGTACTCGATCCAGCCATATCTCTTGGGCATAATGGAATTGGTCCCCCAGCTTGCATATAATTTGACAGTAGAGGGCACTGATATTTGGTGTGTCCTGATACCCTGTAGCGTATGCACCAGACATCTGTGCTAGCTTCTTTACCCCGATCCCTTTGTAAATTTTGAATTTCTAAATGCATCGCCTCTAATTGGCTTTGGATCTGCAACGCCCCAAATTGAGCATCATCCCTTGGCATAGCTTCTAGCTTCATAGCAATCTCTAGGGCTTCTTCCTACAAATCAATATTCTGCTAACCCATAGGTCTGTGTAGATGTGGTAATAATATGATGATGAACCATTCCTTATGTTGTTTGTCATCATAATAAAATCCCTCGTCAGTGATGACTTTCTCCAATCATTGGTCAGCCTCCCATATAGACTTCGTAGGTCCTTGCTTACTATCTTTCAACTCTACTACGCATTGAGAATAGGAATTAGGTTTTCGAAACTGATGCTTTAGGGCATCCTTGTTCTCCTGTATTTTAGGATTCGCATGTTGAGTAGTGTATCCCATGAACCAATCCAGAGCCTGACCTTCAAAGGATATTGATATCTGTGCTCTTTTTACAACATTGTTATTGACATTCTACAAAAACCACACCACATTTTCCATGAACCAAAATTGATCCATATCTCATCCCCCACACCCTTAAAAGTGGGTAGCTTCATCTGTGCGGCCATATCGTTCGTAGGTGGCGGTGGAGGTGGGGTAGGAGGATTATTACCCTTGTGTGAGTTTGATGGTGGCGTAGCTGAGGGACCGGATTCTATATGCACATCACTACCTTTGTTTAGATCAGGTGGATCCCTTAGAGGACTACACACTGATTTATCCCCTTCTTGATTAACCCAGTAGTATTTACCGCCTTGCATCATGCTTCCACTCTGATTGGAGGTCATTCACTCGGTGTGACTGCACAGGACACCTTTTTCACACAAAAGCATCTTAATCAACAGCGACAATGTTTGCAAGAACTTACCCCTAAGTCCTTTGAAAAATATTTTCTCAGCTTCAGAGTAGGACACGAACTGATCGACTGCAAACTCAGTTACAAATCCACCCAAAACATTATTAACTCAGTGGTCTACAGTTGGGGTAATAGAATTATCCTCCCTTTCCAATTTTTGGATTAATTCAAGGGTCGACTGTGTGGCCTAATCGTCTTTCCAACAAGTTTAGAATTCTGCTTACCTTGCTAGCCACTCCTGTAGTTTGTGTGTGAAGGTTATAAAGAAGATCTCATGTAACTCTATAAAAATATACGTATTCTTCCACTCTTCAGCAGATAGCTTCTTACTTCTGTTTTCGTTTAGGGAAAATTCCTGGATCTAATTTTCAAACGAGTCCTCAAGTCCAAGATTTAATGGCTTCCAATGACACTGTGGCATCACCCAATCTCTCTCTCTCAAAATGCTCCTGGTCCCGACAACGGAACCATTTTTTGGTCTAAAGGGTCTTGACCCAGGTTCGGATTTGAGTTTAACCAACAAACCCCTGTACTACTAGCCCTTTAAGCCATGACCTGCTTGCGCAAGTCAAGGTCTTACCTGAAGTAGTATGGGAGGGTGCTAGAACCAGGTTTTTGCACCCTGAGAGAGAGAGAGTTTAATTATGTGGGTACCTTTAGATCTAAATAGGCCTATGTTGGGGAAGCCCTATTCAGAAACCCTTAACAATGTATTTAACAAAATGACTTGTGTGCAACCCGTAAATCATAATATTCTAAATTACTAGGAGCAATATGAACAAACATCACCAAATCTATGCATTAATTTCTCTTTAAAGCATCGCATCCACGTGCGCAATCAATTAGCTAGAAATATTCAACATCACATAAGTAACAGAGGAAATAACATGCATTTTAACATATCACAGAGACGATCGATATCACCAAAAGATCCTTTTATTCATTAACACTTCAGATCCTTGCAGACTATTCACTAGCCTGTGCACACAGCCAGGGGGATCTGCACACAATAGGACTTAGGGTCTCCACGCACACAAACAACAAGAGCCGTTACCTAGAAAAATCAGCACAAAAGTATCACAGATCCAATATTATTCTTCATAATTATACAAAACTTACTTCTAGACTCGATCTATTAATCTATTTATATTATTTGAACCTGTGCTATTATATGGTCCGCAAACTGTGGTTTGCGGCCCCTTGGTCTACCCTTTGACCCATTACAATTCATTAGGGGCTTGGAACCACCCCAAAGCCCTTGCTCCAGACTAAAATATTACAAAATATTACAAAAATATATCCAAAATTGCATTCAGGGGACCCCACTCCAACACATACCATGATACACCCTTATGACTAATATACATCATACCCCAAAACTTTAATGATTTCTCATACCTCTATACTCATACCAAGTCAAAGAGCGCTAAAGTATAATAAGTTCAAATGACAAGTTGGCTGCGATACAGGACAAAAGACCAGGTGTAATTCAAAATTTATACTAACTTATCCTCATTTCATTGTACACTCATGCTAATATTGCGCTAATAAGACCACACAAAATCACTATAGGGGACCACAGATCGATTCTCAACAACCAATTGATGAAAAATTGAGTTTGTCCTCACTATGGAAGTTTGTTGCGTTATCTGACACCTGTAGAGCATACACATAGTAAAAAATTGTTTCTCATCAAGTTCTGAGCATGGTTATAGAGATGTCATCCCTCCATGAAATCATTTTTCCATGAACCTGAACACAACTCTGCCCTGTAGGTTTTAAAATATGAATTTACTACACTAATTTACTATTTGATCCATCATTTTTAAGAGCTATTTCCAATGGCATGGAGGTTCATTTTGGAAAACTAGAAGAGATCTTTCTCAAGAATATACCAAATAACAAAAATGTCCTCTGATTTCTCTACAGGTCTCATATATTGGGATATTCAAATGCATATTTAAGGTCTACTTTTCAGACTATGTAATTTCTTGTTTTAGCCATGATTTTGGAGAACCATTTTTGAGGAGATCGATAATAATTTGACGAAACAGAGAGATTTTTATCTCTAGGACAATTTTACCTAAAAAAACCTATCTCTATGTTTGTGCAGGTGTTACCGTTTTGGCGCTACAAGTGTTTTTTGGAGACCCATTTTCACAATTTATGCTGGTTGAATTCTGCAATATTTGGAATTCGGTTTGGAAATGAGGAAAATCATGGATAAATTTTTGTAGTTTTGGATGTTTTTGGCATATTACAAAGCCTCAAATTATTGGTTGTCACTATTTTTTTTTATTTGGGTAGGAAGATATAGTGCAACCACAATTTTAAATTTTTGTTGCGCATGCGTTGCATAAAGGTGGAATGGAGTGTTTTGAAGATGCCAAGTGTTAATGAATGTGTGGAATGGGTCCAATTCCATCTCAATTGTCTAGTCATCATCCTATCATCATACAAATTCCCTCCAGTTTGCAGGGGTGCATTCCAACTTGGATTTGCTGCTCAACCGATGCGCATCACCAATTCCCCCTTGTTTCCATTTTTATTTTGAATCTGTTAAACACCATGTTGAAGCACACACATGGTGTATGAGGAAGATGAGCACACACACAAGAGACTAAACACACAATGAAAGATAAGCGTGAGGCTTTCTTATTTTTCCATTATACATGATGTACATTTATAGTACAATGGTATGACTCTTGGTTTCACATTCCAAGGTCACTTGGACTCCATTGTGACTTTTCATATTCCACACCTACCCAGGTAGGATTAGGTGTTCCAACATCCCCCCTTAATCCGAAGGGGTATGTGTGAGTCCAAGAAAAGAGTTGTAATACAAATCTGCAAAGTATACATGGCAGCACTTGGGCTGAATCAACTCTCTGAAATGTTGGAAAAAAGAGGTGGTTTTAGGATGACCACAAACACTGGAACGCAAAACTTGTTGCAGTTCCCGGAACTCTTCCAAAACTGGCAAGAAGGTGAAAGCTTCTGCTAGAGGAATTGTCCCTCATAAAAAAGGGAGACCTTCGACCTAAAACAAGGGAGGTCTACTACCTGTGGTGGTTTTAGGTTGTCCACCAACCAAAGATGATGGTTTTAGGTTATCCACCAACCAAAGATGATGGTTTTAGGTTATCCACCAACCGAAAAATGATGGTTTTAGGTTATCCACCAACCGAAGGTATGCTCATGGGCATCTGTATCTCTGGCTACATCTCTGAATCCGGAATGATGAATTGTGGCTCAGGCTTGCTTGAACTGCTGGCTACAACTCTGAACATGGAATGAGAGATTATGGCTCAGGCTCGCTTGATCTGTCGTCGAAGCTTGTACATGACCACCATTTTCCCCCTTGTCAGGGACAAGGTGAGATGATGGCGAAAACTCAACTGCAAGTTTGTTCAATATGCGTGAACAAGTTCTAACATGTGTCGTAAACATATTCTTGGCTGCTGATGCCCATTGCCAAGAAGCGATCCATCCAAGATGAATCTTGGTTCTTGCAGGAGGCTTGTGTCTGAAGCATCTGTCTGAAGAATGAGTGTGCCGACCACAATGCTTGCATGGATGAAGATCAAAACAGTGATCTTTCATATGACCAACTCGATCACAGTGTTGGCATTTCTCAATCTGATGTTGTTGTGGAACAGGATCTGGAACAGCTGCAGGTGAACTGTCATACATGAATCCGGCACTCTGAAATATGATGGGCTTTGTGTAGTCTGGAATATGAAAGGACACATCCTTGTCATATCCAAGACCAGTTTGGTGCTTGTTGTGGACAAGCTCTTCCCAAGGTCTGATGATGGGCTTGAGAAGTGCAGGTTGAACTGCTGCATCTACATGAAAATATGCTCTTGAACAAGGAACTGAATGGGAATCATCTGCAAATTTATCTTCTTTCTTCTGATGGGAGTCCTTCTCAATCTTCTGAACAGAAACAGGTTCAGAATGGTGACTCTTTTGCTGAAGTTCATCTTGCTGAAGCTGAGTTTCCAACTGCAAAAACTCAATATTTTCTTGTGCATCTTGTAAACAACTCTGAATGTTACATAGAGCATTCTTGCTCATTTTTATCATGTCACCAACATTGGAATGAATGAGGTCATTCAACAACACTAATACCTCATTGATTTTGGCCATTTTCAACAATTTAGGCTCAAAAATGAAAGGGTGTCGGCTACAACCGAAAATGCACCCGTTTACAATGTGATGCAACAAATACAAATGACTCAAGAAATTCTCAAAGTACAAAGTGTGCTCCTCAAATGATGGAGGGCAATCAACAATCCAACAACTCAAATTCACTGATTCCAACTATGAATGAAGAGGCAAATTCCACTCAAAATACAATGTTAGCTCAATACATATCTCTGCAAAATATTTGTATGAATGTGCAGCAAAAACAACTTGTGCAAGAGGCCTTTAAGGCAGCTGAATTTTCCTTCAAAGAGCTGTTTTCAATGATGGCAAACTTGTCTTCAAATGTCAATTTCTTTCAGAAAATCACCCTTATGCCATAAATAATAATGCAAATCTTTTCATTTCTCGATGTATTCAGTCCATCTGCTCCATATGTCAATTTTCTTCATTTCATTTCTGCTGTTCTTATTCTCTTACTTTCTTTCTCTCTGCTGTTTTTTTTTTTTTTTTTTTTTAATTAAAAAAATGGGAACAATGAAAAATGAGACGAATGGGATTAATTAAAAGAGAGGGAATTTTAAAAAGGGTGGGAAAGGGAGATATTAAAATGGGATTAAAAAAGGGGAATGAAACTATGGGAATTTTTTTTTTTTTTTTAAATTAATTAAATTAATTAAAAAATGGGAAAGGACATTTAAAAAGGAAAATTAATAAGATATGGAAATTAATTTAAAATTAGGGACCATTAAAAATTAAGGAGGGGAAATTTAAGGAATCGAATTTTAAAATGGGGAGGGGTTTTATTAATGGGGGGGATTATTATATGGGAAATTTTTTTTAAATGGAGTGGGAAGTCGTATTATGGAAGGGGAGGGAATTTAATAATGAGGGGTGAATATTAAAGAGGGAAAGAGGGTCGAGTGTAAGGAAGAGAGGAGTATGAGCGATGCCGTGGGATGTAAATGCGTGGGGTAGATGGAAGGGCGTGCGCAGAGTATACATCGTTCATGGGGGGGGCGTAGTTAGTGTGTGAGCGTTGAGTGAGAAGGTAGGGGAGAAGTGCGTTAACTGAAAAGGAGTGTAGCAGTGCGTTGAGTGAGAAAAGGGCCGCGTTGAGAGTGTGAGGGAGGCGGAGCTGTATGGAGGGCAGGACCAGCAATCGACAGGCGTGGAGTGGTGTAGAGATGGGGAACGATGTGGTTTGGGTGGTGAGGCCGGAGGGATAAGGGATGAGGGTTGATTGAGAGTCGATTGCAGTTGAGGAGTGCGTTGACTGTGGTGACGTGGAGTGGGCGTAGAATAGCGCGGGATTGCTGAGAGTTGTGGTGATGTGTATTGTAATAAAAATGCAGGTTGGAAAAAGGAAGAGGGGCCGAAAGGCCTGAAATGGCAGAGAGTTTTTTATTTTTATTTATTTTTTTATTTTTTTTATATTAAAACAACAGAGGAGTAAGAGGTCTCTTTAAAATAGTAGAAGAATTTTCTCCTTTCAAATATACAGCAGAATTTTTCTAGATACACAGCAGTAAAATTGCAAAAATGATTTTTCCAGCAGCAGAGAAATGCAGAATTTAACAATACTCAGAAATCTCTTCCATTAAAAAGCCAGAAAGCCAGAAACTTCTACTTCAGAAACCCTGCAGAAATTAATGGAAATTGCAGGAAAAATGAGAATGAAAACCTTCAGATGGGCAGTGCTGCCTTTCCTTCAAAACCACTGCTGCTCTTCTTCAAAACAAATTCTGAATGCTGCTCTTTTTTCTGAATGTTGCTCCTTCTTCTGAACGCTGCTCCTTCTCCAAAACCACTTTTTGAATGTGGCAAAAAGACTGCTACAAACACTTGAGTGCTGCAAAAAAACCAACAATTTTTGCAGATATGCATAGGCCATAAACACAAATGGGTCACTCAAAGTGGAGCAGGGCCAGAAATCACCCGCTTTGATACCATGTTAAACACCATGTTGAAGCACACACATGGTGTATGAGGAATATGAGCACACACACAAGAGACTAAACACACAATGAAAGATAAGCGTGAGGCTTTCTTATTTTTCCATTATACATGATGTACATTTATAGTACAATGGTATGACTCTTGGTTTCACATTCCAAGGTCACTTGGACTCCATTGTGACTTTTCGCATTCCACACCTACCCATGTAGGATTAGGTGTTCCAACAGAATCCAAAACTTTGATGTCAGGACCGAGAAGGATAAGGTCATTATATAGATAGGGTTAGATATATGAGAATAAAGTGATTTATTTTTTTTATGAAAAGACAAATTTTGCAATTTTTAAGGTTACTTTTATTTAGTTTTTTTCCGTTAAAAAACAATATGTTGCTGAAATTGGCTTCATTCGATCCACTAGATGGATGAAGACATGCAATGTATTTGGTCAGTGATATTGTTGTTGAAAAAATGTATTTAAGACCATCAAAAACTAGGAGAAAAGGTTAATTGGCAAATATAGGAGACATATCTTAGTGTATGCAACAATTTCCTTCATTGATTAATGAAGAAGAATTGAGATGTTTTTACAAGGATTCTTGTGTTAGTTATTTATGTGATGTGTTTTACTGTGTACTCATGTGTCCCTTAGATTCAGTTATTCATATTCTCTTTCTAGTTATTGACAAAATATATTGTATTTATCATTTGAAAGAGGTCAATGAATGCAAATTTCAGCTAATATCGATGCTCTGTTTTCCTTTCAGATAATATTTTTTTCTTTCATTTGAATCTGAGTATAAAATTCATCCCTAGATGATTTATGCTTATTGGAATGTATTATTGTTTTTCTTTTCCATATACTACAACTACTTTTAAAGATCCAAAATGATGGTTATCTTGCCCTTGATAAATATTTTCTCAGTATCCCACTTTAATCAATGAAGATGGTCTAAACAAGGATACCCAATGCATGTTAATGCATGTCTATATCACTCTACCATCAAAACCTTTAAAATTTAAAACAAACTCATTTCTCCTGTCCCTAAGAGCTAGCCTAAACATGAAAGTTTCAGTTGTTTAATCGACTAAAGAACCCTATATAGAAGGGCTATATTATGGTCCAAAATAGGTTTGTGGCTACCTATGTAGTCCTTTCTCATCGTAAAGGGATTTACGAAGTGCTAAAATAGTGGCATTGCTGCAGGTGATTGAACAGTTTCATATTCCCCGGAAAGAACGACAACGTCCTATATCTGGTTGCTGATGGTGGACAACAGTCAGACATATGGAGGTTGAATCATTAACCAGGTGACTTCATTTTTCAAAGAATCCAGATTGCAGAACAGTCGTGGTCACTCCACTAAACGCTGATTCGGTTTCTTTTTAAGAAAGATGGCGGGGTATGTGGAAAACCATATTTCTATTGAAGGTTTCAAATAATACTGGGATAGTTTTGATAATGATCAAATTCATGAGGATTTCTCATATTTATTTTCTATTTATTTAAATAAATGCAAATGTGGCTCTGAAGCCAGGACCAAATTTTTAGCAGAGTTTGTTGAAAAAATTGAGAAAGATCTTCAAGTCTTATAAGTTCAAATTCAGGGCCAAAATTTCCAATGTCAAAATAATTTCTTTGAGAAACTTTGTCAACCTGAACGAGAAGTGGTAATGCTGCCTTTTGATATTGAGATTAAAGAGTGTTTTGAGGATGGGTTTGATAACTCACAACTAAAACTGTACGATGTTAAAGACAACCTATATGAACTACCTAAGCATGATCATAAATTTGCAGAATAATTTTAAAATCAAGCAATAATTCATGTCTTTCAGGATCCCATAACTATCTATATGGTGGAATTGTTCACTATAGAGTTCTGATTATGTTTCTGCTGTGAATATCAACCTTACAATCCGTTTCCATTGCCCTTACTGGTTCTATTTTTTATTATGCTTAAACACAGTCAGGGAGCCCGTGTATTGGATCAAATTTTTGATTGATTATATTGGAGGCTTTATATTTCTTGAATAAAGAATTTGGTTCTCAGCTTTTAGGGTATATTGGTATGTGCATAAATAAGCTCAATGGTTTGAGCATATTTTTTAGTAGTATGCCAACTACCAACAATTTTATTTCGGAAATTTGGTAGTATTTCTCATATTTGCAGGTGTGGGTGGCTATCATTGGAATTTGAAGCTCGAGTATAAGGCCCTAAGGTTTCATTGTTTTGTTGCATAAGTAATTTTAGTCAGTCATTTAGTTAATTTTCAGTCTGTCAGTTTCATTTTTTGTTTTATGTTGACTCCATTGCCCAATGGTATGATTAGGGTACTAGTCTGCGTTAATATTCTTGGCACCTCACTATGAGGCTGTCATCCCTATTGGAGCCAATGTTAGGGTCCTAGGTTTTTTTAGGTCAAATGTATTTGAATTATCCATTGATTTTTAGTTTTTGAGAAATTTAGGCTATGACTACAACTTTTTTCATTGCCTCAAAGTCATTTTATGACATCATTGAATTCTGAAAAAGTATCAATTTGTGGGAATCATGAGGTCACACATGTTTATATAGTTAGTAAGAGTTAAAAGGGGTTATGTTTCAGTCTTTGTTGATCAGAACCATCCAAAATGAGTTTTTTTTAGTCAAGGTTCTGTTGGTATGAGATATGGTCATTAAAATCTTCCACCTATAATCTATACTTTTATACCTATTTTTATCTACCCCAATACTTACCTATTTCATACCCTATTTCCCCATTCCCCTTATTACATACCCCTTCATATATCCTATCCCATTTTTTAAATATCATTCACATATCATTTATATTACATTTCCTTTCCCCCCCCCTTCATTCTAAACCAATCCACATAACACTACAACCATTTTCCTACACTCATACCATGATACACCCTTATGATTAATATACATCATACCGCTAAAATTTAATGATTTATAATACCTATATACTCATACCAATTCAAAGAGAGCTAAATTCTAATCAGTTCAAATGACAAGTTGGTTGCGCTACAGGACAAAAGACAAGGTGTAATTCAATTTTATATCGCCTTATCCTCATTTCACTGTACACTCATGATAATATTGTGCTAATCAGACCAGAATAAATCACTAGAGGAGACCAAAAATTGATTCCCTGCATCTAATTGATGAAAAACTGAGTTCATCCTCATTGTGGAAGTTTGTTGTGCACATGCTACCAAACCTTGTCGTTGCATAGTGCTGCGTAGCTGCTGCACAACATTCTTTGACACCCTGCAAAGCATACACACAATCACAAATTGATTCTCATTAAGTTATGAGCATGGGTATAGTGCTATCATACCTCCATGAAATCAATGTGCCATGAACCTGAACACAACTCTACCCTGTATGTTTTAAAATACGAATTTGATGCAGAAATTTACTGTTTGAGCCGTCATTTTTAAGTGTAGCTTCCAATAAGATGGACGTGAATTTTGGAAAATAGGAAGAGATTTTCCTCAAGCACATAATAGATAAAAAAAACCTCCTCTAGTTTCTACACAGGTCTCATATATTGGGAGATTGAAATGCATCTTTAAGGTCTATTTTTCAGACTGTGTAATTTCCTTTTTAGTCGTGATTTTGGGAACAGTTTCTGAGGAGATGGGTAATAATTTGAATAAACTGAGAGAGGTTTCTATACATACAATTTCATATAAAAAAAACTTATCTAATCTTTTACACATGTGTTCCAGTGTGCAAGGGTGTGTGCCAACTTGGAGTCGTTGCGTTGTGCAACACCAGTTCCCTCATGTTTCCATTTTTATTTTGAATCCAGAACTTTGATGTTAGGACTGAGAAGGATAAGGTGATTAGGGATAAGGTAATTATCTAGATAGGTTTAGATGGATAAGAATACAATGTTTTATACTTTTTCTCAAAAAACAGATGTTGTAATTTTTAAGGTTACTTTTATTTAGTTTTTTTTTGGTTAAAAAATAGTATGTTGCTGAAAATTGGTTTGATTCAATCCACTGGATGGATGAAGAAATTAAATGTATCTGGTCAGTGATATTTTTATTTAAAAAATGTATTTAAGACTATTAGAAACTTGGAGAAAAGGTTAATTGGAAAATCGAGGAGACATATCTTAGTGTATGCATCAATTTCATTAAGTGATTAATGAAGAAGACTTGAGCTATTTTTCCAAGGATTTGTGTCAATTATTTAGGTGATGTGTTTTACTATGTTCTCATGTGTCCTTTAAATTCAGTTATTCATATTCTTTTTTCAGTTATTCACAAAATCTAATGTATTTATCATTTGAAAGAGGTCAATGAGTGCAGATTTCATCTAGTATCGATGCTATGTTTTCCTTTCGAATAATATTTATGTCTTTCATCTAAAGTTGAGTACAAAATTCATCCTTAGAGGATTTATGCTTAGTGTACTCTATTATTTTTGTTCTTCGCCATATACGACAACTACTTTTAAAGATCCGAAATGTTGGCTATCTTTCCCTTGATAAATAATTGCTCACTATCCTGCTTTAGTCATTGAACATGGTCTGAACAAGGATACATAATGCATGTCTCTGTCACTCTGCCATCAAAAACTTTAAAATTTAGAACAAATCAATTTCTCCTATCCCTAAGATCTAGCCTAAAATATGAAAGATTCAGTTGTTTAATTGACTGAAGAACTCTGTAAAGAAAGCCCTCTCTAGACCAGAAGGGCTAGATTTTGGTCCAAAAGAGGTTTGTGGTTACCTCTGCAGTGATTTCTCATCCCAAAGGGATTTACAGAGTGCTAAAATAGTGGTGTCGTTGCTGGGGATCAAACGATTTCATCTTCCCTAGGAAGGAATGAAAATGACCTAGATTTGGTTGTTGATGGTGGACAATAGTATGATATATGAAGGCTAAATCATTCACCGAGTGTCTCCATTATCAAATAATCCAGATAATAGAACAATCATGGTCACTCCATTAAATTCTGTTTCGGTTTCTTTTTAAACAAGATGGTAGGGTAAGTGGCAGACCCTATTTCTATTGAAGGTTTCAAAGAATATTGAGATAATTTTGATTATTATCAAATTAATGAGGATTTCTCATATTTATTGTCTATTTATTTAAACAAATGAAAATGTGGCTCTAAAGCCAAGTCCAAATTTTTAGTAGAGTTTGTTGAAAAAATTGAGAAATATCTTCAAGTCTTAGAAGTTCAAGTTCAGAGCCACAATTTCCAATGTCAAGATCATTTATTTGAGAAAATTTGTCAGGCGAAAGGAGAAGTGGCAGTGTTTCCTTTTCATAATGAGATTGAGGAGTGTTTTGAGAATGGGTTTGATAACTTGTAGTTGAAATTGTACGATGGTAAAGAAAACATATATGAACTACCCAAGAATGATGATAAATTTGCATAATACTTTGTAAATAAAGAAATAAATCATGTATTTCATGATCCCATAGTTGTCTGTATGGAGGAATATTTCATCCATCCATTAAATCAATGTGCCACGAACCTAAACAAAAATCTACCCTATAGGTTTTAAAATATGAATTTGCTGTAGAAATTTATTGTTTGGGTCATAATTTTCAAGAGCAGTTTACGATCACATGGAGGTGAATTTTAGAAAACGGGAGGAGGTTTTTCTCAAGAATAGATGATATAACAAAAACCTCCTCCAAGTTTTGCATGGGTATCATATATTTGGATATTCAAATGCATATTTAAGGTCTCTTCAAGTCATCTTTATCTACAAAAACCTATCTTAGTTTTTACACAGGTGTTATTGTTGTTATGCTAAAGTGTTGCTTTGAGACCCATTTTCGCAATTTCCGCTGACAAAATTATGCAATTTTTGGAATTCAGTTTGAAAATGAGGAAAATCATGCATACATTTTTGTATTTTTGGATGTTACTAGCATATCACAAAACCTCAGGTGATTTTTTGTCACTATTTTGTTTGATTTGGGCAGGAAGATATAGTTCAACCACCTTTTTAAATTTATGTTGTGCATGTGCTGCACAAAGGTGTAATTGAGCGTTTCGAAGATGAAAAGTGTCAAGGAATGTGTGGAATGAGTAAATTTCCATAAAAAATATCTAGTAATCATCCATCATCATCTAGCTTCCCTCCAGTGTGCAGGAGTGCATGCCAACTTGAAGTTGTTGCTCAACTGCTGCGCAACACCAGTTCCCTGTTGTTTCCTCTTTTATTTTGAATCTATAAATTCGATGTCAGGACTGAGAAGGATAAATTCATTAGGGATAAGGTAATTATTTGGATAGGGTTATTTTAATAAGAATATAATGTTTTATTTTTTTTCTCAAAAGACGGATGTTTAAGTTTTTAAGGTTCCTTTTATTTAGTTTTTTTGGTTAAAGAACAATATGTTGTTGAAGCTTGGTTTGATTCAATCCACTGGATGGAAAAATACATGCAATGTATCTGGTTAATGATCTTGTTATTGAAAAATTTTATTTAAGACCTTCAAAAAGTAGGTGAAATGGTTAATAGGCAAATACATGAGACATATGTTAGTTTATGCAGTGATTTTCATTCAATGATTAATGAAGAAGACTTTAGATGTTTTTCCAAGGATTCTTGTGTCAATTTTTTCAGTGATGTGTTTTAATGTGTTCTCATGTTTCCTTTAGATTCAATTATTCATATTCTCTTTTTAGTTATGCACAAAATCTACTATATTTATCATTTGAAGGAGGTTAATAATTGCAGATTTCATCTAATATCGATGCTATGTTTTCCTTTTGAATAATATTTGTATTTAATCTGAAGCTGAGTATAAAATTCATATCTAGATGCTTTAAGCTTAGTGGTCTGTATTATTATTTTTCTTCTCCATATACTACAACTAATTTTAAAGATCCAAAATTTTGGCTATCTTTCCCTTGATAAAGAATTTCTCACTATCCTGCTTTAATCACTGAAGATGGTCTCAACAAGGATACCAAATGCATGTTAATGCATGTCTCTATTAATCTTCCATCAAAACCTTTAAATTTTAAAACAAATCCTTTCCTCTTGTCCCTAAGAGCTAGCCAAAAATATGAAAGATTCAGTCGTTTAGTCGACTGAAGAACCCTATAGAGAGAGCCCTATCTAGACTAGAAGGGCTAGATTGTGGTCCGAAATATTTTTGTGGTTACCTTTTTATTCCTTTCTCATCCTAAAGGGATTTATGGAGTTCTAACATATTGGCACCGAAGTCGGGGATCGAACAGTTTCATCTTCCCTAGGAAAGAATGACAACGACCTAGATATTGTTGTTGATGATGGACAAAAAATAGAGATATGAGGACTGAATCATTTACCAGGTGACTCCATTTTCAAAGATTCAAAATTACAGAACACTCATTTTCTCTCCACTAAATGTTGATTCGTTTGCTTGTTAAACAAGGTGGCGGGGTATGTGGATGACCCTATCTCTATTGAAGGTTTCAAAGAATACTGGGATAATTTTGATGATGATCAAAGAGATGAGGCTTTATCATATTTATTGTCTATTTATTTAAAGAAATGAAAATGTGGCTCTAAATCTAAGACCAATTTTTTAGCAGAGTTTGTTGAAAAAATTGAGAAAGATCTTCAAGTCTTAGAAATTCAAATTCAGGGTCACAATTTTCAATGTCAAAATAATTTATTTGAGAACCTTTGTCAGCCATAACGAGAAGTGGTAGTGATACCTTTTGATATTGAGATTGAGGAGTGTTTTAAGAATGGGTTTGATAACTCACAGCTAAAATTGTATGATGGTAAAGACATCATATATGAACTTCCCAAGCATGATGATGAATTTGTAGAAGAATTTGAAAATCAAGAAATAAGTCATGTCTTTCATGATTCCAGAGCTGTATATATGGAGTACAGTGTATACTACATAGTTCCAATTATGTATTTTTTTTTAATATTAAGCCTACAATATGTTTCCATTTCCCTTACTGGTTCTAGTTTTGATTCTGCTTAGACACAATCAAGGAGCACAGGTATTGGATCATCTTTTTCATTGGTTATATTGGAGGTTTTATATTTCTTGAATCAAGAATTTGGTTCTCAAATTCTAGGGTAGATTGGCATGTACATAAATAATCTCAATGGTTTGAGATTTTTTTCAGTAGTATGCCAACTACCATCAGTTTTATTTTGGAAGTTTGATAGTATTTCTCATATTTGCAGGTGTGGGTGGTTATCATTGAAATTTGAATCCCGAGTAGAAGGCCCTATGGTTTCATTGATTTTCTTCCATAAGTAAGTCCAGTCATTTTGTTAGTTAATTTTTAGTCTGTTAGTTACATTTTTAGTTTTATGTTGACTCCATTTCCCAATGGTATGATTAGGCCACTAGTCTGTGTTAATGTTTTTGGCACCTCACTGGGAGGCTTCCATACCCATTGGAGCCAATGTTAGGGTCCTAGGATTTTTATTTATTGAGTAGTTTAGCCTATGACTATTGTTGTTGTTATAACCTCAAAGTCATTTTCCAACATCGTTGAAATTGTGAAAAAGTCTCAATCCATGGGTGTCATGAGGTCACACATGTTTATACAATAAATCAAAGTTAAAATGGGTTATGTGTCATCATTTTTTGATCAGAGCCATAAAAAATGAGTTTGTTTTAGTCAAGGTTTTGTTGGTATGAGATCTGGTCATTAAAATATTCCACCTATAACCTATACTTTTATCCCTATTTTTATCTACCCCCATACTTCTCTATTTCATACCATATTTCCCCATTTCCATTATTATATACCCCTTCATATATCCTATCCCCATTTTTACATATCATTCACATATCATTTACATTAAATTCCCTTCCCCCCCCCTTCATTCTAAGCCTATCCCCATAACACTACTACCGCTTTCCTACCTTCATACCATGATACACCCTTATGACTAATATACTTCATACCCCTAAAATTTAATGATTTCCCATACCTCTATACTCATACCAAGTCAAAGAGTGCTAAAGGCTAATAAGTTAAAATGACAAGTTGGCTACGTTATAAGACAAAGACAAGGTATAATTCAAATTTTATACTGCCTTATCCTCATTTTATTGTACACTCATGCTAATATTGTGCAAATCAAACCAAAAAACATCACTACTGGAGATAATATATCGATTCCCAACAACCAGTTGATGAAAAACAGAGTTCGTCCTCACTGTGGAAGTTTGATGCGCACATGCTACCCAACTTCGTCGTTGCACAGTGTTGCGCATCGTTCTCTGGTACCCTACAGAGCGTACACATAGTAAAAAATTGATTCTCACCAAGCTCCAAAAATTGGTGTAGCGTTATCATTCATCCATGAAATCAGTGTGCCACAAACTTGAACACAACTCTGCCTTGTAGGTTTTAAAATACGAATTTGCTTCAAAAAATTTATTATTTGAGACATCATTTTCAAGAGAAGTTTACGATCACATGGAGGTGAATTTTAGAATATGAGAAGAGGTGTTTCTTAAGCATAGACCAAATAACAAAAATTTACTCAAGTTTCTGTATAAGTGTCATATATTTGGAGATTCAAATGCATCTTTAATGATTATTTTTCAGACTGTGTAATTTCATGTTTTAGTCATGATTTTGTGGAACCGTTTCTGAGGATATGGTGAAGAATTTGAATAATCTGGGAGATGTTTCTCTCCAAGAGTTCATATACAAATTATTGCTCAGTTTTTATGTAGGTGTTACTATTTTGGTGCTACAATTGTCGCCTGGAGACCCATTTGCACAATTTATGTTGACATAATTATGAAATTTTTGGATTTCGATTTGAAAATGAGGAAAATCATGGACACATTTTTGTTGTTTTGGATGTTTCTTGCATATCACAGAGCCTTATATGATTGGTTTTCACTATTTTGTTTGGTTTGGGAGGGAAGGTATAGTGCAACCACAATTTTAAATTTTTGCTTCGCATCTGCTGCACAAAGGTGGAATGGAGCATTTTGAAGATGCCAAGTGTCAAGGAATGTGTATAATGAGTCCATTACCATATCAACTATCTAGTCATAATATTTTCATCATCCAAATTTCCTCCAGTGTGCAGGGGTGTGTGCAACTTGGATTCATTGCTCAATCGTTGCGCAACACCAGTTCCTTGTTGTTTCCATTTTTATTTTGAATCCAAAACTTTAATGTTAGGACCGAGAAGGATAAGGTCATTAGGGATAAGGTAATTATCTAGATAGGGTTAGTTGGATAAGAATACAATGTTTTATGATTTTTATGAAAAGACAGATGTTGCAGTTTTTAAGGTTACTTTTATCTATTTATTTTTGGTTAAAAAACAATATGCCGTTGAAAATTGGTTTTGACATCGATCCACATGATGGATGAAGACATGCAATGTATATGGTAAATTATATTGTTATTAAAAAAATGTATTCAAGACGATCAGAAACTAAGAGAAAAGTTTAATTGGAAAATACAGGAGACATATATAGTGTATGCATCAATTTTCATTCAGTGATTAATAAAGAAGACTTGAGTTGTTTTTCCAAGGATTCTTGTGTCATTTATTTCGGTGATGTGTTTTACTATGTTCTCATGTGTCCTTTAGATTCAGTTATTGATATTTTCTTTTCATTTATTCAAAAAATATATTGTATTTATCATTTGAAAGAGGTCAATGAATGCATATTTCATCCATTATCGATGCTCTATTTTCATTTCGAATAATCTTTATGTCTTTCATCTCAATATGATTATAAAATTAATCCCTATATGCTTTATTCTTAGTGGATTTTATTATTGTTTTTCTTCGCCATATACTACAACTACTTTTAAAGATCCAAAATGTTGGCTATCTTGTCCTTGATAAATAATTGCTCACTATCATGCTTTAATCACTAAAAGTGGAATGGACAAGGATATTCAATGCATGTTAATGCATGTCTCTATCAGTGTACCATAAAAACCTTTAAAATTTAAAGCAAATCCATTTCTCCTGTCCCTGTTATGCGAAATTATGATCTATGGATAAATAAAATTCCCTAAATGTGGTGCTATGCATTTAGAAAAACAAATCAAAGACTTTGTAGACACTTTCTATAAGAATAAATAGACACACATAAAGATAAGAGGACCTAATTGTGATCCAAGCGCTTCCTATTCTCCTTCTGTCGCTTTTTCTATAACTTCCAATACAACTTAGATCGCCAGACTAGTTCCTGCAAGTATAAACACTAAAAAGAAAAGATATTGCAATATACAGATGCATATTTATCTTAATCAGTTAAATCGATTGAACATGAAACATATATATCAGTTAAGAGTGCATCATATGAGAAATAGAAACATAAACATATACATATATGGGAAAATGAACAACAATATTTATTAATGAGTAGAAATGGGAGGTTACAAACAATGATTGATTTGATGTCACCAGCTCCAGCATCATCCCAGCCTCATCACAATCAACATCTCACCAGCAGCATATCACTTCTATCACTCTCTCAATTGAAAATCTAATAACATTTATTTACCAAATTTCTTCCTTCCCTAGCACTAGGATCTGTGCTCAATTTATAGGGAAACTGAAGGTAGTTTCTTAATCAATGACTTTCTAATAATAGGAAATACATGTTCCCAAGATTAGAGGTGTTAGATGGACACTTGGATTCAAAGTTTGACACATATGGATTCTTATAGAAGTCACTAGCCATGTGGAGATTTAGGAACAATGATAATTTCGCTCCCATTTGACCAACACACTCTTGAATGTCGGGAAGTGCATTGCAGTGCACCCTTGAATGGAGGGAGCTTCATATGAAATGCAATTAGTCCCTTGAGAGGCAATTTTGGTGAGCTCATAAGTGATATAACATATACTTCAAACCTTGGAAATATTGCAATAGAAGTCATGAATGATTTGTTCTTGTCTTAGTGTGTGTGACAACTGAAATGATAGGGGATGATAGACCCTATTTCATTGGTCATAGGGATGATGTCTAGTTTGACCAAGTCATGGGGAATGATGCCCAAATTGACCTATAACAACTGCCCCCTAAAGCATGAAGTCAGAATAATAAAATTTTTTTTTGAATGAGATGCTTTATGATGTGATGGGTTGGAATTTAAGTGGAGTGGCAACCTGCATCAATCTTACAGTACATTACATCATGATATTTTCATCTTGATCATGAATTATTGAGGGAATCATTCCCATGATCAACAAATAAACCATATAATAACATGTACATAATGCAGAAAGTTGTCTACATTGGAATGTTGCCCAATATAGAAATGCCTATAGATATAGGCCCATGTTCGGATGATGATCTGTATGTAAGGTCACCGTATAGATGATGTGTACAACAATCCTGAAATCATAGCCCAGATGGCTGAAGCTAGATCTGGGGTCTTCCTATCTCGTTCACTCGATCGTTCAGGTACAAGTCTAGCCATGTGAATATATGATTTGTAGTCGAACACGGTAAGACATCGTTTCATTACCAACCAATGATGTGAGTTGTTAACAAATGTGAGAGGACCACCATTGATGTTAATGGCTCTCAAGGTACTGCAGTACATTTCATAAGGCGTGAATAGATGATTTGATGTCGAATTGAAAACAAAATCTTTCTCTCAAATGTCCAGAAGCGAGGATATTGTCGATGCTGTAACAAGCCTCATGGTATTGGAAGATGATGTTTCTACTTAAACTTACAGGATAATGATTTGATGTCGATAGGAAGCCAATTTATCGCGAAATGGGAGTTACTGATTTTGAAGACAAAATATGACTTGATATAGCAATATTCAGGGATGATTGTCATGAGAATGAAGGTTTATGAGTATTTCATAAGGATGAGTATTCACTGGATGACTTCTCCTGAACATATCGACGACACTGAGATGAGTTGGTAGCATTGAATCAAAACCAAAGTGAAGATATGATGAACCATAGGTATGAGTGAACCGTCAAGAATATTACCTAACCCAAATAGTCATGATGATGGAGTGAAGTGTCATGTTCAAGAGTGGCCTGCTACTATAAAAAATCTGTTCATTTTCCAAATTTTTCCTCGGTCATTTGTCGACTAGTACCTCTTTATTTTTTAACAAGCTTGAGGAGGATAACATATGATTGATCTATAATTTAACCCTTTAAGTGAATAATGTATCGCTATTTAATAATTTAACGAATCTAGCAATGAATGAAACTCGAAAATTGCCATGATTGACAAGCTCATCGCTATTTTATGTTTTAATGAGCCTAACGACAGAGAAAACCCGATCCTTTTTCATATTTAGAGAGTTTGAAAAAAGAGGAAAAAATAAAAATCCATAAGTACTTTTTCATAAATTTGTCGCTCAGATTTGAAAAAGTGTAAAATAATATCTGAGAGAACCTCCTAGCCATGTTCGACTAACGTTTTCCTTTTTTTTAAATAATCTATCTCAGTCCGCAAAAGGGTTAAACTTGTACTAAGTAGATATCAATTAATTTAATTTTACGAGCTCAAAAAGACGAGCGCTTGGCAATATTTTCACATTATCAGAGTCTGAAAAGAGCTAAAAGAAGACTCCAGGTGTTCCTTTTTCACTGTTATCAAAGCTCGAAAAGGAGATAAAAGTGTGCTTCAAGTCCTTTTCGTTTTTATCAAATCTCAAAAAATAAGGATAAAAGTATGCTTTGTGGTCAAATCATTCTTGAAATAAATGTGCATGACTAATCTTCTCATCAGTTGCAAAGCTGTTTAGAACAACATAAAATGGATTAAAAACACATGTTTCATGATAAAAATTGAATAAAACCATAGTCACAACAATAAATACGATTTGAAAATAATCAAATTACTAATTAAAAGAGTTTTACTATTTATTTTTACCATTTGAAAGTTACCATTTGCATTTTGGAGCTCTGAACCTGTTTTTGCCCCTGAAATTCAGCTGTTGATTGTGATTGATTATGTGGATGGTTTTCATCGCCGTTTGATCCAGGTTGGTGCCATAAACCCCCTCTTTATTTTAGTAGTCATTTCATTGCAATTTTTTAGGGATTTGGGCCCCTTAGAGTAAATTATGTTTCAAAAGAGGGTAACGCACCCTTGAGCATCGAAAACTGTGTTGAAATGCACTCAAAATGAAGCCTAGGTGCATATGCAACACGCTGTCTATTGACCAAGACTGCATTGGGCACAATTCACACTTTTTATTCTTGCATTGTACCCAAATTTTATCTAATTATTTGCATGAAAAGGATTCTAATGAGTCTTATGGTTATGTTTCAGGGATTCATCAGACTAGAATGACAATTACTTGGACAGAAAGAGAGCATGAAGAAGAAAACATGATTTCCCTTAATGATCTGGGTACTGTAAGAGCCCTAAGGGATTGTGGGTTATTAAAGTACTTCTTCTTATCAGGTATGAAGCAAAAAATGGAACTTTTGGAGTTCCTTGTTTGTGCATGGAATCTGAAAATTGAGGCATTTCACATTAGGAACAAAGTGGTTCTAATTACAGTGGGGTACATCTATTTTTCGACAATCTTGTTGAGGAGAGGCCTACCCATTTCTCTCTCAGGGTTTACTCTCCGAGGATAGACAATGAGAGACTATATTTTGCAGTATTTATACCCAGGGGCAGAGCCTAGCAAGGATGAGAAAATAAACATCTGTGATATTCATGATTTTCCATTGAGAACCAACTTATTCATGATCACAAAGCCTGCTGGCACCGCTGCACTACATGTAGCGAATAAATCTTATATGAAGTATGCACTAGAGTGCATGGAACTAATAATTTTCAACTGGGTTGAAGATATACTCTCTCAAATGAAAGAAAAATTGAGAAAGTAAAAGTGAGGAAGGAAGAAAACTTCAATTATGGTTCGATCCTCATTTGTTTTGCCTTAGAGAAAATTCCACTGATGCATCCTTAGCATGTAACGTTGGGTGTGTCTAACCCTGGAGATTCGAGGATGCAGAGATGGGTAGAAATTATGGCTAGACATGCAGGAAAATCATCCATCGTGTCCTCAACTACATTATTCGCTTGATTCAGGTGACAGATTATTGCCATCGATGAGTATGCATATGCAGGTGTCAATTTCCGAGGAGATCCAGACTTAGCTTTACCAGAAGGCAGTCAGTGGGGTGAAATCGGTAATAATTTTTTGACCATGTTTTTGTATTTTTATGTTTTCCCAATACTAAACTAAAGTTTTAATGTAATGCAGATGTGGGTAGAGTTCAACTAGTGGAATAGCCAGAGCATGGAGTAGATGAACCAGGAGAGAGGGTTGTCGGGAGAGTAGTCCTTCAAGATTTAGACATGGTTGAGACTCTTGCTAAGCTTCGTCAACACATAGAGGGTTTCACCTTCGGGATTCCAGATTTCCAGATCTAAGGTTACCCATGCGACTACGACACCATACTATTTCCATTCCTAACTACTGGATGTGGTTACTACGTAGGATAGATAGCTAGATATAATGTTACCATGAGCATCACTAGTTTAATTTTGACATGTTGCATACATTTTGAGGTCAGATGACGAATGTGTCTTGGGCACAAATTTTTCTAAAAACCTATAAATATCTATCTATTTGGTTTCAATGTTTTCCTATGTTTATTGCAAAATCCTATTCAATTATGTGAATGTATGTTTACATGTGTTGCAAATGTCTGTTTATAACATAATTCGCTAAAGAATCAGTCAGTGTGTTCAAGTTTATGGAAATGTGTTGATATTGAATAAAATCAAAATGTCTTTACAAAAGTTAGAATCTTAGGAACATACAATGCAGTGTTGGATTTCTAACAGTATATACACTAGTAAGTTGTAATACCACAAGTTGTGAGTCTAACATTACGATGATGCAGTTAATACCAAATGAAATGGCATCAGAGAGAAGTTTGATCAATGCACTATAATTAGCGATATTTTTTGTAGATCGACCGATACAAATCCCTTGAAAAATCACGTCGTTGTTCAGAGAAAAAATGGCCCACACTGTAGAGGATAGATTTTGCGTACTATGACTAGCTTCATTAGCATACCCAACAAATGGTTACAACGATTCAGACATATGCGATGAAATGTAAATCAAATTACTAACGTCAAGAAAACTCTAAAAAACAAACTAAGGTAGCGAATGCAAATAAACAACATATATATACAATATAATACAAAAAATTAGTACGCTCATGATTAAGCATAGTAAATTTTTAGATACAACCCATTTCAGTGTTGCGCCAATGGAATTCCATCGTAATATACCAACTTGTAGACAGCCTTAGCAAGAACTCTTTTGACAATATAGGGGCCATGCCACAGTGGCTCAAATTTCCCTGTACCTATTACATCAGCTTCTTGATCATAAAGAAGGACCAATTTTCCCTTTGATAAAATGCAAGGCTGGACATGCTTGTCATATTGCACCTTTATACATCTCTTATGTGATTTGTTGGCCAATTGGGCTTCACCACACATTTCATCAAGATGGATGAGGTTAAAAAGATGCATTTCTTTATCTCAGGTGTCAGGTAACAAGTTGATTGTGAGTTTTAACGATGGTATTTTGCATTGGATTGGAAATATAGCTTCCAGACCATACACCAATTGAAAGGGGGTAAATCCAGTTGCGTTTCTCACTGAGGTTCAGTACACCCACAATGCCGAGTATAGGATTAAGTGCCAGTTTTGTTTATGAACTCCTATCATTTTTTGAAGCATCCGTTTAAGAATTTTGTTAATATCCTCAACTTGTCCATTTGACTGTGGATAATAAGGAGTAGAACTATCATGTGACAGTCCTAACTTGGCAGTCAAATCAGTCATCATGTGATTACGAAAATGCTTACCATGATCTATGACTATAGCCTATGGGACCCCAAACCATGCAATGACATGATTAAAGGAAAACAATGCAGTTGTTTATCCTGTGTTGTTGAATGTAGGCATCACTTTGACCCGCTTGGTAAAGTAGTCTACTGTAACAATAATAACACCATGCCCCCCAGAAGAACGAGGGTTACAAGTCATGAAGTCAATTCACCATTTTGAAAATGGTCCCACATAGACAACATGATGCATTGGTGCTGGTGGTTTGAGGATTTTACGATCAAATATCTGGCACGCCTGAAAAATTTTGACCACGAGGATGCAGTCACGAAATATTGTAGGCCAAAAGTAACCGGCATGGAGTATCTTTTGCGCGGTAGCGTATCCAGACAAATTTCCACCACAAGCCCCAACATGACAATCATTTAAAACCTTTTTGGCCTCCTCATGAGTGAGGCACCTTAAAATTGTATCGACACCAAAACGATAAAGTGTATCACCCACAATAAGATAATCTTTGGCTTGGTATCGAATACGTCGCTGGTCAGAGTGAGAGGTATTAGGCCGAAAAGTCTGGGTCTTGAGATAAACGATAAAATCCCCATACCAAGGATCAAATTATATGAACATAAACAGAGACTCGTCAGGAATAGATGGTTCTGACGTGGTAGAAGTACTATCAGAGGGAAGGTCATAGAGAAGCTTAGCCAAAACTAAAAAATTATTTGACTTGGATATGATGAATTCCAAATAAAATTTCTGCAAAATGACAATCCATTTTGAATACTTGCCCCCCAGAAATTGACGTGATAAAATATAAGTCATGGGGTTGCAATCTGAAATGAAAATGGTCTTATGGAATAGGATATAGTGTCAAAATATTTGGACAACTTGAACAACTGCCAAGGAAGATTTTCTACATACAAATACTTTACTTCCATATCATTGAGATTACGACTCAAATAATAGATCAAATGTTCTATCCCATTTTATACTTGGACCAATACCATAGCAATGGTCGTATCAGCCATGACGATATATAAGAAATAATCACTCTGATAATTGGGGGGATACATTAATGACACCCGGACAAGTGTATCCTTGACAACATCAAAAGAAGCTTGCGCATCTTGGTCCTAATGGAAGGGAATCCCCTTTTTCAAGAGCTTATTAAATACTTTATCCATTTCAACGTAGTTGGGTATGGACCTCCTTAGGAAGTTAACCTTTCCCTGAAGTTTCTGTAACTGAAGTAAATTTGATGGTGCAGGAAAATCAAGATTGGCATGGACCTTCAATGGGTCTATTGGAATTCATTCTTTTGAGACGACGAATCCTAGCAAGTGACCAGAACCAACACAAAACACACATTTATGTGGATTGAGGTGTATTTTTTAGTGTTGGCAATGTAAACATATAGCTCTCAAATGCATCGGGTGATCAGTCTAATTTCGTGAATGCACGGGTAAATCCTCTAGATGGGGTTGAAAAATATGCTTGATGTCATTGAAAACATAATCCATAGCTCTCTAAAAATTTGCCCCAATGTTCTTTAAACCAAATGGGAGTTTCTTATAAGTGAATTTTCTCTAGGGACAGATGAATTTTGTCTTATATTGGTCCTATAGGTGGATATTGATTTGAAAAATCCATCCATAAATGAAAAGATTTCGCATCTAGCACAATCGTCAATAATCAAGTCGATAAAGGGAGTAGGATAGTTATCTTTTGGAAAAGAAATATTGACATCTCGATAATTGACAGAAAATATGATGGTTCCTTGTTTTTTCATAATAGGAATGATGTTGGAAACCCACTCAGTTAGCGAAACAAGGTAAATGAAACCAGCACACGAAATTTTTTCAACTTTTGTTTTAATGGCAGCAAACTTCTTCGGATGAACAAGACGAAGGCGTTGATGTACCGGCTTGACATTAGGGTACATATTAATAGTGTGTTCAATGATACTAGTATCTATGCCTTGCATTTCCTCATAAGACCAAGCAAATACATGACAAAATTCACGAAAAAGAAAGTGATATGTTTCAAGTTCTGATGGAGAACAAGACACGTCGAGATGAATTTTTTCTACAACGCCAAGTTTGGTCGAAATATCGATACAAATGGTTTCTTGAATATATGACAAATTTCACTCAGAATCGATTGCATTGATAGGAAAATAATTTGAAAAGAATTTTTTGATCGATGGGTGATATAGTTCACTAAGATTATCTTCTTCATAATCATGAAGATGGGAATGATGATGATGATCTTCCCATGGTTCTCCTTCTAACATCATGGTTTCAATAATATTATCATCTGTCAAGAAATTTGAGGAAAAAGGATATAATGGAGTACCAAAATTGAATGAAAGATAAACCCAAACAATTGGTGATGATGATTTCAGATTCATCGCCCAAGCTAGATAGATTGATTGTTATGCCAGCTCAATGGGGCTGGGTGTCAGAAACTCATCCAACGTAAAAACTTCAGAATCACCCATACTCTTCCTTAAGCCAGATGGAGTGGAAGAGATCATGTAGTAGGTCTCTATACTTGCAATTTATGCCAACATCGCAGGCGGAAATAATGTAAAGGTTCCCATGAGAGTGGAATCATTTAAGAGTCCTACACCAATTTTCTGAAGTGCGAGTTGGGGTGCGTGAACTAATGGAACACTTCCAATTACTTGGGAACTGGAGGAAAAAAAGGATATATGATTGATTACTGTGATAACACCTTTATGTAGAAAGGAGATCATTCTAAAATATGTAGAAATGATCGCAGTCATAGCATATACCCATGGCCTTCTGAGTCAAATATTGTAGTCAAGGGGTCCTTCAATGACCTCAACTTCAACATTCACTATTTTTCCCTCTAGTTCAACATGCAGGTTATTGATAATACCGCAAGGCTATATGTACGTCCATCGAAAGCTTTCAACATCGTTGGCGATTGAGATAGGCGCAACGAGCCAAGTGACTTCCAACAATTTAGAGACATAATGCACGTAGATGCTCCCTCATCAATAATAGTACGATGGAAAAGGTGATTGAGAACATTTAATTGGATGGAGAGTGCCAATTCTGTTGGTAATTGTGGAACATAGCCCGTATGATTACAGACTACGAGATTAGAATCAGTCGAATCAATTCCACAAATTGTCGACAACAAATCCTGTTTCTAGGAGGGAAAATTTTGTAGCACCTCAAGCGCTGACATAGCTAAAGGGGATTGAGCCAAATATTCAACGATATTATAATTTTGAGTAGCTCTGGCTCAAGGTTTGAATGTCGATTTATGAATGAATCTCTTTGGTGGCTTGATTGTCAATTTAGGAATAGCAGGTGGAAGTATCGATTCCGTAGACAGATTCATGGTCGAGGTAGTAGGTTATTAGTAGCCTGACTACCGTAATATTTATTACGCGTTGAAACGAAAATATTAGTCGATGGCTTTGTAACAGATAGCATAAGCACTTGTGAACTAGAAGCTGGATTCGTAGCAACCAAATTTGTGTCTGGATTCAGAAATGGATCTGTCAACATAGTTGATGCATGCGAGATCTTAACCATTTTTGAGAATTTAGCGTGGTGATTAAAATCCCAAACAAATTTTTCCTCATTATAGATTATGCAAGGGTAACGAGGTTTCCGATTTCCAGTCGATTGATCAGATGATATTTCCTGCGGGGTAGAAGTTTTATTTTTCTTTGATTTCCCTTTTTTCTTACTTCTGGGTTGGTTGTCACTTTTTCCCTTGTCAGATGACATGGCATGGATTTTGGAAGAAGGCGCAGGATCAGATGCAGTAGTGTGATGTGTGCTTGCAGTACCGATCATACCGTCTCTAGCATGAGAGTCCTTTTATGAAGGAGGAACTGTGAAATTAGATCGCGATGCGTTGTGAATTTTCTCGTAGAGCATGCCAGACTGAGTATAAATCAAGTCTAAATATTGGGCATGAGCAATGGCCTGATCTTCAGTGACGACACCACCCTTAGTCACATCCTCAGTTATAGATGGTAACAGGGACTTAATGAACCACTAAACAAGGAGCTGATCAGGAACAAATGTCTTAACCATTCTACGATAGTGATGCCACTCAAGTATATGATCAGAAATGTGAGTAGCATTATTTTGTTTAAAATTAGTCAAGATTTTCCTTCCAGTTTCATATTGTATGGGTAACTGGAAGTGGGTCAAAAAGACATTAGCTAGGGAAGTGAAATTATTGAAAGAATACCTTGGTAACTCATTGTACCATTTTGCAGCCGAACCAATGAGCGTACGCTGGAAAAGACGTAGTCAAACAGAGTCATCATTTAGGGAGTTAGATGAAAACCACAATGATAAGTCATAACATGAGTCGAGGGGTCTTCCCCATGGTTTCCATTGAACTTAGGAATATCCGAGGGTAATTTATGAGGTATCACTTGCCACTAAGGAGAAAAGTTGATTGTATCATTGGTGAGCTGGTTTAAATCCAGTAACTTTAAAGTTACAACAAAAGGAAACTGTCGATTAAGGTCGGGTTGAACATATCCAGGGTATGATGGAATTTCTTGAGAAACAGGCCTTTGAGCACCGGCATAAGGAATCTGTTGCTGGTAACCCAGGTAGGGGTTGTTTTGATAAGAAAATGCTTGAGGATTCTGTTGAAAAAAACTTGGGTATGATGCTTGTTGAAATGAATATTGTGGAATTTGCACTTGTGGCTGCCAAGGGGTCCATTGACCAATGTTATAACCCAAATTAGGATAAATTGGATTCGGTTGAGGATAGTTATAACCTGGTTTTGGCTACGACATACCATAATATGGTATTCTATCTTGTGAATAAATGATTTCGGATACAGGTGGTTGCTGTAAACTAGCAGAAGGAGTTGGAGTTTGAGGACCCAATACTTGAGGATATTGGGTTGAAGGACCGATCTGAGATGGTTGAGGTACAACAGTTTGAGTCTGTAACATGGGTAAATATGTATTAACAAGTGGATTTGATATGGGTGCAACAGGTTGAACCGTTTGATACGAGTGTTCAACCGTTTGTGGTTAGATAGGTAGAGTGGGTTGCCATTGACAAACATTCATTCCGCATTAGGATGACCAAATAAAAACGGAGTACTGTCAAAGTGGGTGACCATAGGTTGCCCCCCAGCATGAGGAGTATAATAAGATGGAAAATATTGTTCTCCAAATGCAGGGGTCGAGTTGAAATCGTACTAGATGGAATAACCCAAATGTACCAGCTTGATATTGCACTGATGATGGATTAAAAGGATCAAGCCGTTCAGTACTCACTATAGATTTACGAGTTATAATACCAGATGATGACATTGGTGAAGTCCATGGGTTTGAGGATGCACCAAGAAGGTTCTAGATAAATATTGGTAACCAGGTGGGATGGAAGGGCCACCATATAAATGTGACTCTGGTGAAGTCATGAAAATCGATGGGGTAGTGAGAGCAGGTTCTGTCGCAATTGGAACAGATGGTCCAGCCAAAAATGTTGGCTTAAGCATGGTTCTTCGACCAAATTTATACCCCATTGGATCGACAGGAACTCTAATAGACACAGGATCAACAAAAGCAGAGGCAGGTGATTGAGGAAAAGACTTGTACAGGTAAAGATCTGCCACAAAATGAGTTGGAGTTAAAGGTGTTTCGTCTTGTGGTATTTATTCAATCAAAATTAAACCAGGTGGAAGGATTTCACCGTTAGGCTAAAAGTATATTTTAGGAGGATGAGTGCGCGATATGGGAGACCCAATGGCTACAATAGATTGTGCGGTGAATGATACAGGAAAAACTTCCCGTCATTTGAATTCGGGATGCATATGTTCTGGAAAAAAAGAGAGGATTTGGATCAACTTCCCATTGAACAACGTCAGGTTCAGGAGGTATGGTCTCACTGATTGGATGGATCGTGACCATGGGTAGCTGTGAGGACTCTGTCTCAACAATAGTAGATGAACTAGGATTTGTAGAAACAAGTTGTGCCGAATCTGGTATATGTGAGGATGATGTCACACTAGAGATACTAATAGTACTATTTTCGGTAGAGCGATTTCACCTTCGTCGACTACAAGTAGCTTCCGGTGGTAAAGGTGGTTTCAATGTTATTCTACATGAACGATGGGGAAATGGATGTTATTATTCCATGATGACTAATTTATTTTATGAAAAAAAACAAATAAACAAAATAAAAGGGTAATTCTAGGCAAAAGGTTTACCAAGAAACTATGAACTGCAGAATACCTCCTGGAAAACCAAGAAGTACGGGCAGGAAATCTCCTTGAATTTTGTGTTTGGTGTATCAAAATTTACAAGGCAGCCAACTCAGTTCACTATGGATGGATAGAAACCTAAAATTTTCCTCCCAAATATAATAGAAGGTACTTGGCAACCCAAGTCTGTATTAGCATTGTCTAATGCGAAACCGCGCAGTGAGAGCACCCCTTTATACTTATCGTACTAGAACACCGCCTGATATACCCAAAAGTATGTGGACGTCCTCTGATATACCTATGTACGTGGAGTGAGGTATCACACTTGGAAGGTATCATAGACAATTAACGACAACTGTTATGTTTAACTATGTCGGAACACGTCTCTAGCCTAGACCTTCTAAATGTTATCGTTATGGTTCCAATGATTTTTTAGGTAAATTGATGTAAATTTTAAGTTGATATTGTTTATCAATTTTCCTTTCAAGGTTCACCACGATGATTTAATGGAAATTCCTAAAATGCAAACTAAAATTATAAGAAAACTTTTCAATTTTATCTTTTTCAATGAAAATCCTAGCTACTAAGGGGAAAGAGCAATTAATTTTGAGAGAAAGACACACAAAACACACAATTCACTATATGAAAATGCAGGTTTTTATTTTCAATCTCCTTAATGTGAATGAAAAAAGGAAACTATATGCATCAAATCAAGAAAAAAAAAAATTCTTTCTTCTTTGAGAAATGATGAATTTATCAACAATTTGTCTTTTAGGAAAAACAAAGAATGGAACTAAAATTTTTCCTACAGGAAACGACGAATTTAACGAAAATTTCCTTTACGAAAACAAATGGATCTAATGCAGAAATAAAATACTTTGAATTTGATTTTTCAATCATAAAGAACAACACTTAAAGAGACATTGAACGAACTTAATTTTCAAAGGAGGACGAATCAGGCAAATTCACTGGTCTCTGAGAGATATTAGACAATTGAAAACACAACAAACAAATGGTTGAGAATGATGGAAATGAAAAATTAAAATGGAATTTGTTTGGATAATGGGGAAAAACAGTATCTAAGGGGAGACAATGCGTTGCAATACACCCTTGAGTGGGAGACAGTGCACTGCAGTGCACTGCGTCTTGACCAACAGTGCATTAGGTGCAGCAGAGATTCAAAATTCAAGCTACAAAACACACTTCTAATGCAATTTTTTGATTCAAAAGTCTAATAATTGACAGTATATGCTACTGGGTGGATAAGTAGAGGCAAAAACACCAAGAATGAAGGGAAAATCCCCATCGGAGTCGCCAATTTGTTATGCGGAATTATGATCTACAGATAAATCAATTTCCCTAAATGTGGTGCTATATCAAAGAATTTTTAGACACTTTCTCTAAGAATAAATAGACACACAGAAAGATAAGAGGACCTACTTGTGATCCAAGAGCTTCCTATTCTCCTTCTGTTGCTTTTGATGTAGCTTCCAATCCAACTTAGATCGCCATACTAGTTCCTACAAGTATAAACACTAAACAGAAAAGAGATTGCAATATACATATGCCTATTTATCTTAATCAGTTAAATCAATTGAACATTAAACATATATATATAAGTTAATAGTCCATCATATGAGAAATAGAAACATAAACATATGGGAGAGGTTACAACAAATGATAGATTTGATGTCACTAGATCCAGCATCATCCCAGCCTCATCACAATCAACATCTCACCAGCATCATATCACTTATATCACTCTCCCAGTTGAGAATCCAACATCATTTCTTTACCAAAATTTTTCCTTCCCTAGCACTAGGATATGTGCTCAATTTATAGGGAAAATGAAGGTAGTTTCTCAATCAATGACATTCTAATAATAGGCAAGACATGTTCCCAAGCTCAGAGGTGTTATATGGACACTTGGAATAGAAGTTTGACACATATGGACTTTTCTAGAAGGCACTGGCCATGTGGAGATTCCAGAACAATGATATTTCGCTCCCATTTGACCAACATACTCTTGAATGTCGGGAAGTGCATTACAGTGCACCCTTGAATGGAGGGAGCTGCATATGCAATGTATTTAGTCCCTTTAGAGGCAACATTGGTGAGCTCATAAGTGATATAACATTGTAATATCCCAAATGGGATTGCAACAATATATGAACATAAAAATGTAAAAATCTGAAAATCTGAACATGAAATAGGGATCAATGTACAACCATCATTTTATTAAGATAACAACAGAAAAATACAACAATATCATGAGGGACAAGCCACTCAAGAAATGGGAACAAGTCTCCAATGAATAAAACAATCAGCACATGAGCTGCTGCAACTATATAGAAAGTCGGAGAGCAGTGACAACACTGTCTATAACAGTGTAGCTACTGTTGAATACATATATAAATGGAATGTGGCTGATAGAAACAAAATGCAATGCCCAACAATGGATATGTGGGCTCTAATACAAGATTTCTAGCTAATCTGGAAAGGATTGCTAGAAATACCAAGAAACATACAATGTGACAAATAACCCAGGGGTTAATGTGCCACTGAAAACTGGATCTGATATGAAATGAGGCTATGAAAGATATGAAATAATGATGCCCTCCTCCAATGGTATTTCTAATTATAAGGGCGATCCATCTACTCAGAAATAGACCCTCCTGATGAGCTCAATGAACCCTCCCAGCAAATGACTCCAAAAATAATGCAGTTCAGGATGGAAACTGCGCTGTGAGGGATAGCAGATGGTTTTCCTGATGCCAAATATGTCAAATTATGCCTAGGATTCCTCCTCGCTGATCCTCCAATGAATAGACAACATCTCCACTGAAAAACATGCTCATAAATGACTCTAAGAGATCCTCCTTTGCTGCACCCTACAACACAACCCAACTCTAAACAGAAACTGCGTTGTAGCTGAAGGAGGTAGCTTGACCAAAATTATGGAATGAGGAAATGTAGCCCAAAGAACCTCTCCTTCCCTGAGGATGAGGTAGGGATTCCCTACCAGGAACACCCTTGTGCTAAACAACATTGCAACCCTTATAAACAACAAGAGGAAGCAAAGTCTAAAAGTACCAATAGCGATGATAATCAAAACATGAATAGCAATGGTTGCTATCCTCTTCATATATATCATGAGAGCCTCTCCACATTGGGTCCCATCCATATTTTCCACCAAGCTCATGCAATTTGTCCTCCACTAAAACTGTGTTGTTCATCAAGGAGATTCAATGTATCTAGATAGTGTTGTTGACTTGGTCAAAATTCACTAAATCAACATGATCCAGCCCTTGTTCACACCCAAAGGTGCTTAATCCAACTACTTATTCTTCCTCCTTTCACATTAGGAGTGTTTTTATTGCTATTCAAGAGACTTATGGGCCTCCTCACCCATTTATTTACTGACCTAATGATAAAACAACTATAATATTCCATTTAGCTTGGAGGCTAAATTTTTGGAATATTACAGTCCTCCCCTCCAAAATGTTGCTTGTCCTCAAGAAACTGTATAAGGAGAGAAAAATTCCTCCCCTCCTCCTCTTGTGGCCTCCTCATCAATAGTTCCCACCACTGCTCAAAAAAATATGCAATAAATTTGTCCTCCAATACTCCCTCCCAAGCATGCAAAACCAAATGGCTCACATCATGAAAAGGTGGAAGGTGTAAGTGGAAACCTTCTTGTTGTCCAATGGCCTCCTCAAGATAGGAGTTATGACAAGCATAGGTAATCTCATGACCAATAAGAGACTCCCAAACCCATGCTATCATCCAAATGAAATGAGCCATTCTAGGTAGCTCATCAAAAGAATCCTCAACCCCCGGTGTATGCAATGTGTTGGGGCTGCATGGAGAGATTAGATTTTTCCATTCAAGTGGTTTCTCTCTCCACTTATGGTAAGTATGGGGTTGTTGTTGATCTTGGGCTGAAATTTCATGGCGTCCAATATTGGCCCAAGTTACCCCACAAAGCAAATCAGCCAAGAAATGCCTCCTCCAAGAACGCAAATTCTTCAAATGGCTCCTCCCATGTGAAGACGAGAAGTGTGGTGTGGCAATCATGGTTTTCCCATTATTTCTCCTGAAACATAAAAAATGTAAAGTAGGGATAATAATACTTCCAATGTTCATCTCCAAATCATCTAGCACTCTCAAAACAAGGCTCCCCATGAACATAAGAGTATCAGCAAAATATGGAAGAAAAAACCAGTGAAAACAAGTTGCCATATGACAACCAGAGAGTGGAACATAGTTCCTTACATGGAACCAGTGCAGTGCATCCCTTGCCTACATCAAAACAAGTAAGAACAAGTGCTCTCCCAGCCACTTGTTTGCTGCCACAATCATTCTATGGGATAGAAGCATGAAAATACAATATGGTGTCAATGGTGCACACTAAAAATCATGTGGCCTCCCCCAAAAATCACTGATAGAATGGCCAACATCAATGCTAAAAATGGCCTCAAGTACATGAAAATACAATATACAAGAAGGAAATATCCTCCTTGGTACAATATGCTGCTCACAAAAGATAAAGGAATGCAAATCATGGTGCATAAGTGTACATCCTCTACTATGTACTTTGGTCCTTACGCTGAAATGGCTCAACTGGAAATTCTCCCTCACTCTCGATGAATAGGGAAGTGGTTGTGCCAACCTCTGCATCACCATCTGGGCTATGCATCTCTCGATATGTTGATGTATATCCTACTGGATGCCCTCCCAAGTTAACTCCTTCATCAATGAATGAAATGCATCAAGGTGCATGAAATAAAGTCCACATGTGCTGCATGAAGTAGCTTTCTCTTGAGCTCAGAAACTCTAGTCAAGAAGACTCTCCCATAAAAATAGATGACCTCACCAACCACCATGTATCTATCATCTCCATCCAGGTCATCAAGTATCATGCCAGCACCAAGATCATTGGATTACTCTACCAAAAGTTGAGACCTCCAATATGGATCAACCCTCCTAAGAGACTGCGCTGGTGATCTGGAATGTGAAGCTCTCCTCATGCTATTTTCTACTCCTTTGAAATCCCTCATGCCAAATTCATCCTCCAAATTGTTGCCATGCCCATCATGCAGCTGCTCATGCTAAAAAAGAAGTAGTGATCTTTGGAAGTTGGCCTCCCATAAGAAGCTCCTATCCAAGAAGAATCTCCCAATCTTGGCCAATGCAAGCATGAGTGGCCTCCATCTACTCCAATGTATGGAGGATTCCTTCCTCAAAGGAAGTACCCTCTGTTTCTACAAATCCATGGAGTAGCTCCCTTGCATCATTAAGGTGCCATCCTGCATCACCGCAACAACTTCTGTCAGCGTAGTATATGTAGTGAGAGTGGGTAATGTAGAAAATGAAAGAGTTCCTCTCTCCTCCTTAAGTCTATCCCAAACTCTCTGCATTGTACTGGATTCCTCCAAATTCTTCACCTCTCTAGAATCTAAGAGTGGTGAACTAAATGGTAAAATTTCTCCTACCAACTCTAGATCTGGTGGCCTCCCAGGTGGAATGCCCCCATGTAGTGAGACATCAAAATATGAAGTGGACTGTATATATGTGTGGACTGATTTGTCCCTCTCTTCACTGTACAATACAACCCCCTTATTTTGTGAAGAAACCTCATGGAATAGATAAGGGTGAATTCTCATCATCCCTTGATGCTAATCCTTCCTATATTCTCCTTCCATCTGCCAAGATTCACAACCCAAAATAACTAATGCATGCTACTCTGGAATTGTGGTTTGGTTCCCACATTTTGGATCATTTGGAACTCCTTGCAAAGACACAAGGGCTCCTCCAATGGAAGAAATGGCTCCCTTCCCATCTCCATGTGGTGATGGATCTTCTCCCAATGGTACATCATTGTTAGCTCTTCTCTACTCATCCTCTTCATCAATATGTGAGATTGCCTCATCATCAATGAGAGACCCTTGATCTTGGTCTTCCCTTGAAGGAGGTTTCTCCACATTTTCACCAATAGAAGAGGTTTTTTCAAAAGGCTGGGATCTTGCCCTTGGCTAGGTACCATGCATGTTTTTATCCCCTTCATCTAAAATATGGAGTGGAGTTGGTAAGATAGATCTCTCCAACTCATGCAAAGGTTTTAAGTTTTTGGGTTCCACAAGAGATATTTTACAATGTTTAATGTCAAATATTTTCACCAATTCCTTAGTGAACCCAGCATAAGTGTTTTTATTTGCATGATAAGATGAAGAAAAACTATTATACCACCAATTATGGGCCATACCTTTGAGGTGCAGTGTTGCTACTCTAATGACCTCCCTTTCCGAAACTTGGTGTAGTTGAAAATATGAATCTAGCTCCTCCACCCAAGTTTTGGCTGTGCACTCTGTTGATCCATCAAAATTAGATAGAAATATTATATCTCTCTTGATTCTATCATGGTTTCTGGATCTTCTAGCTTCCTTGAGTTGGAAAAACCCTTGGAAGTCCAAGTGCTCTATGAATCTCCATGATTGAGACTCATACTCTTGAAGATAGACACTCAAGGTCTCCTCCCTTGGTTCATCTCCTTCCTCCATCCTTCTTGCAGTGAATGTGGGCAATAGACTGCACTGTGGATCTGCATGTGTGGCTAAATGGTCACACCTATCATGTGAATAGCTAGGGCTTGCTTCACTTTCAAACCCTTTCAGGAATTTCCCACACTTCTCCCCTTTCATCTCGTTAAGATCTTCTTTGAAATTTTTCATAGCTTGGAAAAGAAGCAGGGAGACCCTCTCTTCCTTCATTTCTCCAAAAAATGGAGTGATGTCTTTGTTTCTTCTATGAATCTTCTCTTTTCTGTGAGAATAACCTTATCCTTCAAATGACATAATGTCTTGGATGCACATGCTGAGCCAAGATTATGCTTTGATACCACTGTAATATCCCAAATGGGATTGCAGCAATATATGAACATAAAAATGTAAAAATATGCAAATCTGAACATGAAATAAGAGGGATCAATGTACAACCATCATTATATTAAGATAACAGCAGAAATATACAACAATATCATGAGGGACAAGCCACTCAAGCAATGGGAACAAGTCTCCAATGAATAAAACAATCAGCACATGACCTGCTGCAACTGTATAGAATGTCGGAGAGTAGTGACAACGATATCTATAATAGTGTAGCTACTTTTGAATACATATATAAATTGAATGTGGCTGATAGAAACAAAAATAAATGCCCAGCAATGAAGATGTGGGCTCTAATACAAGATTTCTAGCCAACCCAGAAAGTATTGCTAGAAATACCAAGAAACATACAATGTGACAAATAACCCAGGGTTAATGTGCCACTGTAAACTGGATCTGATATGAAATGAGGATATGAAAGATATGGAATAATCATGTACTCCTCCAATGGTATTTCTAATTAGAAGGGTGATCCCTCTACTCAGAAATATACCCTCCTGATGAGCTCAATGAACCCTCCTAGCAAATGCCTCCAAAAATAACGCAGTTCAGGATGGAAACTGCGCTGCGAGGAAAATGCCAAAATTCCAGAAGGAGGTAGCTTGGCCAAAATCCCGGAATGAGGAAATGTAGCCCAAAGAACCTATCCTTCCCTGAGGATGAGGTAGGGATTCCAGACAAGGAACACCCTTGTTCTAAACATCACTGCAACCCTGCTAAATAGCAAGAGGAAGCAAAGTCTAAAAAGACCAATAGAAATGATAATCAAAACATGAATAACAATGGTTGCTATCCTCTCCATATATAGCATGAGAGCCTCTCCACATTGGGTCCCATCCATATTTTCCACCAAGCTCATGCAAGTTTTCCTCCACTAAAACTGCATTGTTCATCAAGGAGACTCAATGTATCTAGACAACGTTGTTGACTTGGTTAAAGTTGACTAAATCAACATGATCCAGCCCCTGTTCACACCCAAAGGTGCTTAATCCAACTACTTATTCTTCCTCCTTTCACATTAGGAGTGTTTTTATTGCTACTCAAGAGACTTATGGGTCTCCCCACCCATTTATTTACCGAACTAATGATAAAACAACTATAATATTCCATTTAGCTTGGAGGCTAAATTTTTGGAATATTACAAACATATACTTCAAACCTTGGAAATATTGCAATAGAAGTTATGGATGATTTGTTCTTGTCTTAGGGAATGTAGCAATTGAAATGATAAGCGATGATAGACCCTATTTCATTGGTCCTGAGGATGATGTCCAGTTTGACTAGGTCATGGGGAATGATTCCCAAATTGACCTATAACAGTCCCTAAGAGCTAGCCTAAAATCTGAAAGATTCAATTGTTTAATCAAATGAAGAACCCTATAGAGAGATCCCTCTCTAGCCCAGAAGGGCTAGAGTCTTGTCCAAAAGATTTTTGTGGTTACCTTTGTTGTCCTTTCTCATTCTAAAAGGATTTATTGAGTGCTAACATAGTGGCAGTGTTGTTGGGGATCGAACAGTTTCATCTTTCATGGGAAAGAATGATAAAGACCTAGATATCATTGGTTATGGTGGACAATAGTCAGACATATGAAGGTTGAATCATTCACTGAGTGACTCCATTGTCAAAGAATCCACATTTCAGAACACTCATGGTGACTCCACTAAACGTTAATTTGGTTGTTTGTTAAATAATATGGCAGGGTATGTGGCTAACCCTATTTCTATTGAAGTTTTCAAAGAATACTGGGATAATTTTGATGATGATTAAATTGATGAGGATTTCTCATATTTATTATCTATTTATTTAAAGAAATGAAAATGTGGTTGTAAAGGCAAGACCAAATTTTTGGCATAGTTTGTTGAAAATTTTGACAAAGATCTTCAAGTCTTAGAAGTTCAAATTCAAGGCCACAATTTCCAATGTCAAAATCGTTTCTTTGAGAACCTTTGTTAGCCGAAACAAGAAGTGGTAATGTTGCCTTTTGATATGGAGATTGAGGAGTGTTTTGAGAATGGGTTTGATAGCTCACAACTAAAATTGTACGATGGTCAAGACAACATATATGAACTTCCTAAGCATGATGATAAATTTACAGCATACTTTGAAAATCAAGCAATAATTCATGTCTTTCATGATCCCATAGCTGTCTATATGGAGGAATTTTTCACTAAAGAGTTCCAATTATGTTTTTGTTGTGAATAAAAATCCTACAATCCATTTCCATTGCCCTTACTGGTTCTAGTTTTAATTCTACTTAAACACATTCAAGGAGCACCGATATTGGATCAACTTTTTGATCGGTTTTATTAGAGGTTTTATATTTCTTGAATCAAGCATTTTGTTCTCAACTATTAGGGTTGAATGGTATGCGCATAAATAAGCTTAATGGTTTGAGCACTTTTTTCAGTAGTATGCTAGCTACTAGCACATTTATTTCATAATTTTGGTAGTATTGCTCATATATGCAGGTGTGGGTGGTTATCATTGGAATTTGAAGCCCGAGGAGAAGGCCCTAAGGTTTCATTTATTTGCTGCCATAAGTAAGTTCAGTCAGTCAGTTAGTTAATATTTCAGTCTGCCAATTACATTTTCAGTTTTATGTTGACCCCATTGCCCAATGGTATGGTTAGACTACTAGTCCACGTTAATGTTCTTTGCACCTCACTAGGAGGCTTCCATCCCCATTGGAGCCTATGTTAGGTTCATAAGGTTTTTGAGGTCAAATGTATTTTCCTTATCCATTGATTTAAATTTTTTGAGCAGTTTAATTATTTCCCATACCTCTATACTAATAACAAGTCAAAGAGTGTTAAAGGCTAATTAGTTCAATTGACAAGTTGGCTGTGCTACAGGACAAAAGACAAGGTGTAATTCAAAATTTATACCGCCTTATCCTCATTTCACTGCACACACATGCAATTATTGTGCTAATTAGACCACACAAAATCATGAAATGGTACCAAAAATCAATTCCCAAGATCCAATTGATGAAAAAATGAGTTCTTCCTCACTGTGGAAGTTTGTTGTGCACATGCTACCCAACCTGGTCGATGCACAATGCTGCACAACTATTGCGCAACATTCTCTAGCACCCTGCAAAGCATACACACATTCAAAAATTTATTATCATCAAGGTTTGAGCATGGGTATAGCATTTTCATCCCTCTATGACATCAATTTTCCATGAACCTGAACACAACTCTTCCCTATAGGTTTTAAAATACGAATTTGCAGTAGAAATTTATTGTTTGAGCCATAATTTTCAAGAGAAGTTTCAGATCACATGGAGGTGAATTTTGGAAAAATGGAAGAGATTTTTCTCAATTACATACCAAATAATTTAAACCTCCTCCACTATATTCATGAGTGTCATATATGGGGAGCTTCAAATTCATATTTAAGGTCTATTTTTCAGACTGTAATTTCTTGTTTTAGCCCTAATTTTGGGGAACAATTTCTGAGGATATGGGGAAGAATTTGAATAAATTGATAGAGGTTTCTCTCTAGGAAAATTTCATCTACAAAATAATATATCATTTGTTAGACATGTGATACCATTTGGGCGCTGCAAGTGTCGCTTGGAGACCCATTTTCGCAATTTCTGCTGACAAAATTATGCAATTTTTTAAATTCAGTTTGAAAAAGGAAAATCATGGACACATTTTTGTATTTTTGGATGTTTTTGACATTTTATAGAGCCTCAGATGATTTTCTGTCACTGTTTTGTTTCATTTTGGTGGGAAATAGTGGAACCACAATTTTAAATTTATGTTGTGCATGTGCTGCATAAACGTGGAATTGAGCATTTTGAAGTTGCCAAGTGTCAAGGAATGTGTGGAATGGGTCCATTTCCATCTCAGATGTCTAGTTATCATCCTGTCACCAACCATATACCCTCCAGTGTGTAATATCCCAAAAGGGAGAATGCAGTAATACTGAAACACAATATAAGAACTGCAACAAAGTAAACAATAAATCTATATACACATCAGAATGCATAGAAATAGCTGAGCCATTTTATTATTTTGGAGGTGAAAAAGCATGTACAATAGTGCTCAAGATATGATACATTCAAGCCACAAGGGTAGCCTAGAATGACCCTGCAATGATATCCCAAGAGGGACTGCTGCTTTGCTGGAAGGTTAACTGCGTTTTCCCTGCTGCAACTGTGTGTTGAACCCTTAGTTAAACTGAGAGGTGGGGGGGGGGGTGAATCAATTTAACACATTCATGGACTTTTAAAACTTTTCCCTTAAAAATTATTTACACCTTCATTTCATGATCAAATTAATATGAGAGAAATCTTAGAATGTGAGTAGCAAGTATTAATATAATGTAACAATAGATTTAATATGAGAGCAACAAGTATTAAGCAGATGAGATAAACCATATCAACACATAAACATCATGCACAAAGACACCAGATATAAGTGGAAACCCATAAAGGGAGAAAACCACATCTTATTATTATTGTGATGCAAAGGCAAGCTCCAACTCCCTCTCACCACTAATTTTCTGTAGGCACTGACCTACAGGAGGCTCCTACCTCAATTCTGCAAGCTACAACTTGCAAGGAAGCTCCAACTCCCATCAATTTTCTGCAGGCACCAACCTCGGTCAGCTACAACTGACATTTTATCAAGCTACAACTTGATGTGGAAGCACCAACTCCCATATATTTTTTGCAGGCACCAACCTATAGGAGGCTCCAACCTCAGTCAACTACAACTTGATAGGGAAGCTCCAACTCCCATCTATTTTCTGCAGGCACCAACCTATCGGAGGCTCCAACCTCAGTCAGCTACAACTGACATGTATCAAGCTACAACTTGATAGGGAAGCTCCAACTTCCTTACTCTTTCAAAAGGAAAACACTTGCTGATTTACCTTGGATATCAGCTCTGTTCTGTATCATCTTCACTGTTGTGTATCAGTCTTCATATCTGCCTTATATCATTTCTACATCTTCTCAGATTCACTATCAGCTCCTCCTTCTCTTCTCAGCTCCTCCTTCTTCTCTGCCTCACACTTCTATACTCTGGCTTCTCTATATTTACTCTTTCTCTCTAACCTCTCTATGCATATCAAGATGATATTACTTATAGAGAATTTCTGATGATTGTTTGTATTCCTTTAGGAATTCGAAATGGATAGTCACACCTCTTGGTCTTGAGCCTTCTCATTTCTTTTCAGCTCACTCAGAAAAAAATGTAACTGTAGGTGCTTATTTTAATATTACAGTGGGATATTTTCTCTCTTCCGGAGACTTTCCAATGCATCAGAAACAATAAAAATCAATTAAAGAATTTACATTCAAATTACAATGAGAACTCCAGCTCAACTCATTTAGTCTTTTGGCTCGCTGCGCGTTTGTCTTTTCTTTGACTGTGTCTGTCTTTTCTGTGACAGTGTTTTATCTCTTTTCAGCTCTGTTCTCTTCTGTCCTCTAATGTGGTGTAACTGTTGCATACATGTAACTATGCTTTTTATATCAGTGCATTTTATATATAAGTGTAACTGCTGACTTTAAATCTGGGCATATTCCAACCCTTTACACACAGCAAGTGTCTTGCTGATGTGGTGAGTTCCGCAAGCGGAACATACATACACCACGGCCTTTGTTTTATGGCCCGATGCGATTGCACACATCACATTCGTATTATGTTAATAATATCCCTCCACCTGAAGCCGAGGCCCGTGAGTCCACCGACCATGCGGCACATTTCAATATAATCACAATAATCGCTTTATTAACAATCGCAACAACGTTTTATATATAACAACGCCTTTTATATATATAATACCCACTTTCATTCTTCAGCATAATTATACAGACTTCCTTTTAATAAACTCTCGGCGTAAATAATAAAACCTGTTTTAACATATAAAAACCCCTTTAGGGCCCACCTAACACGTTTTCCGATGCGATATACTACTCCTCCAGCGATTTCCGATTCCAATTGATCGCAATCGCAAACTTCTATTTTCATGTTCTGCTTCTTTGTTTAACTCTGATGCGATTGACCTGATGCGATGCGATTAATTGCAATCACAAACTTCTATTTGCATGTTCCGCTGCTTTGTTTAACTCTGATGCAATTGACCTGATGCGATGCGATTAATCGCAATCGCAACTTTTAGTTGTGATGTTCCGATGCTCCACTTTAACTCCGATGCGATTGACCACTGTTCACCGAAATGCAAAACATATATGAGTCATAGTTTATATGCTCGTCGGGTCTAGGTCTCAATCGCAATCACAACTTTCTGTTGTGATGTTCTGATGCTATTATAATCTCCGATGCGATTGGAAAGGGTCCCACCTTATAAGCCTTTCCTTTTTGATAGAACCTTTGGTTATTTAGATCTTGCGCTACATATAAAAGTATATGCTATGGACCTTTACATATATATGTGGCGCATCATATGTATTTCACTGCGCATATATATAAGCTTGCTTCCGCTTCGATCTTTAGTGAATCTTCCAGCGGGGGTAGCGATTCTCAGAATTTGTTTGTATATATATACTTGCCGCTTGGGTTATGATTCCCAGAATATTGTTTATGTATCCTTCCACCTGGGGTAATGATTCTCGGAATAAGGTTTGTATATATATATATATATACTTGCCGCTTGGGTTATACGATTCCCAGAATTGTGTTTATGTATCCTCCAGCTAGGGTAGCGAATCTCGGAATTTAAAATGGCTCTGCCTCTGCTTGTGATAAAGGCTCTGCCTATGCTTCTGCTGCTTCTGTCACTCAACCTCTGCCTCTACTGTTGTGATAACGGCTCAGCCTCAGCCTCAGCCTCTGATAGCGGTTCTGCCTCTATATTCACTGCCTTTGCCTCTGCCTGTCTCCTTTCCTTCCTTCGTTTTCTTCTTTGCTGCCTCCATTGTTTGTCTCTGTTTTTGCTGCGCCCTCTATTGCCTTATTGCTGGTTCAGGTACTTCTCCTTTGCCGCAGGGTTTATTCAACTCTATTTATAAACCATAATAGACTCACAATTATCCATGCACATTCAATTGCACATAGGAGCCATTTATACTCCCAATTATCTTCTTCTCTTAACTCTGCCCCTTTTTCAAAATCCAATGGCCCTCATTTTGTCCTTACTACTCTGCACCTTGAATAACTCTCTGCTTCTTTGCTATCCTATGCTCCTTGACTGATGCTGCTCCTTACTTCTCTTTTTGTTGTCTTTGCTACCTCTCTTTTTGCCTCCTCTACTCCTTGAATGATGTTTCAGGTGCTCCTCCTTTGTCATCTCCTTTGCCATCAATGACAACATTTCCAACAATCTCCCCCTTTGGAATTGATGGCAACACATCCACCGATAATCCAATGCTTCCTCCAAGTATTTCTATGGCTGTCTTCTTTTAGAAGACCCTTTCTTCTATTACTTGCTTTTCCTCCCCCTTTGACATCAATGGAAAAGGGTTGCACATTTCTCAGTGTTGATTCTGTCTTTGCATTTCCTCTCTCTGATTTGTGTTTAGACCACCTTCTTCTGACTGTGTACCCTGCTGCTCCAGACTGGTGTACAAGACTTGTTGAGAGAACACTTTGAGGATTATTGGACTTGAATAAACACTATAAATTGATACAATCCAAACCACTGACTCCTTTCACCTGTATAAAGCTGAAAGTGAAGATAATGACACTTCATAGAACACATTGTATCAAATTTATCTAATCAGAGATGCATCATTGGATTAAACCTAAAATACTGAGCATGCTTCAAATATACTTCAGTTTCTAGTATTATCTTCATCAGAAATCCACATCTGTCGAGGAAGTTGTCGTTGGAGTATGTCTTCTTCTGCTATACACATCTGCAGTGCCACACTTGTTCAATTGCGATGATGTCAATATGTCTTTTATAGATGTGGTACACCTTTCCTGCCTGTTGGTGATGATATGAGCTAGGATGTTGATATTATCCTGAATAGTTGGAGGTTCTCTTTACAGATTTGATCAATGATTTAACTAAAATTTGATCTAAGAGATCAAATGCATTTACTGCTTGCATAATGTACATTCACAACAAAACTTTGAGGTAGGATGCATTCAATGTATTGGTCAATCTCACTTATCATCCATGCAATTCATTTATGTCATAATGGGTATGTATGTCAAAGATCAATTTCTCTTTACTGATCAAATATTCCTTCATACTTCAGATATTTTGACTGTTCTATCAGGATGATCTTCCCCAGGAGCATATTCAAGATGTTTAATTGAAAAATCAACAAACAGTCTTCACACAATTTTATGACTGATCTTAAGGAAAAGGCCTTGAAGTTATATATGTACTAACTTCAGGAAGGCATGCAATTATATATAGAGAAATATACTGCTTCAAAGTTCAATATAATGTTTCAAGTGTAAACAAAATACTGATCCTTTAGCTCTGCTACTGACCTTTTCATGCTGACTGCAGAATCCAGATAACGCTGGGAATACTACCTTGATGTACTTTTGCCATAATTCTTTGATCTTGAGGACCTGTATCATACCACTGCTCCATGACAATACTTGATAATCTTTAGATAGGCATGATGTTGTACCAAGTTCCAATTGATACTACCTTGATAAATTATACAAAGATTTCACTTCAGCTTGCACATGAACCCATAGTTTCTACTATTGATCTTTCCACTATTCACACCAACAATCATCAATCTTCTGAATTTGATCTTGGCATCATTAACCATTCTCCTTTTTCCTGTCATTCAGTTTAAAGGAAATCCATTGCATGTTCCTTTCTAGGACTGCTTCAGAATCATTGCTGCTTAATATTCAACTCAATTTTTCTAACATAGTGATCTTAGGGAAGACATCTTCAATTTCTTTCCTAGGACTCTTCATGGGAAGATCACTCAGAGATTTGTCACTTACTTAACTGTACTCCTCCAAGGGGACTTTTCATAGATGAGGATGTAATGATATTAATGATGACAGGCACTTTTCTTACTCATTCTTCTTAATGTGATTCATTTTCAATTATAGAAGTATGATGCACAATGTGATCATCATTTAAGGTGCTGATGTCTTCTTTCTATTATCATGGCTTCTTGTTGTCTTCTCTTATTCCATCACTTTGTCAGCTATTGAATGCTTCAGATTATCTTCTTCCTCAATAGTTCTCTATTAGAGAGATGTTCCTTTCTCTTCCTGTTCTCATAGTTGTTCTCATTTCATGGAGCTCTTCTTGGACTACTTTCATGGGGTCTATATATGAACTGCTCTCCCCCTGAGATGTTGCTCCATATTTATCACTGATTGGATATTTTCTTTGTTTTCTAGAGCAGCTCCCCCTGAGACTATGCTAGATTCATTATGTTATTGAGATGATAGGTCCCCCTTTCTCTTTTCCTCCCATACTTTATTAGGGTTCTTCATAATGTCTGCACTTCTTTTAGATTCATAGTTTTGATTGATTTTCTTTGTTTCTATCATCTTTCTAGAGTTCTTTAATGTATATGGCAGTTTGCAATCTTTTTCTTTGTGACCAAGCTTGAGGCATACATAACATCTTATTCTAACAAGGTATGTTTGAGCTGATGTACAATACTTTGTTCCCCTTTTTGAATACAATTTACATTCAACAGATTTATGTCCAAAATTATTGCATGCATAACAGTAGCAATGGAAGTAATTTGTGTACCTGGTGAAGGATTGTCTTTTCCATTTTCTTGCTTGAGGGGTTCTACTCTTTTGCTGCATCCTTTGCTGGTTGGACTGGATTGGCTTTGTCTTACAATATGTTGCATTATGTCCTGGTTTATGACAAGAGAAACTTGTGCTATTTTTCATAGGAGGAAAGAACCTTCTTTGACATCTTCCAAATTTATTCATTTCATCCTCATGAGTGTATGAGCCTTTTTCTGCTGATTGTTTCATCCCTTCATTCTCTATCCTCTCATGTTGTTGCTTGTTTTTGTTTGTTTCTCTGCAACTCATGTTCCTGCTGGTTTCTGCTTCTCGAGAAATTTGTTGAGCTGCTTCACTGTTCTTTACAGCTTTTACAAAAATGATTTTCCTATTATCTTCAACCTTGGACTTACTAGTTTCAACTTCATATCCTATCCCAGCCTTTATGAGAGGTGACCTTTGAGCCTTTAGAATATGGTCCAACTGTCCAGAGCCTTTCATTAGAGGTGTATTCATTAATAGTTCTCTTTGGGCTTTTTCTACGTTCTTTCTTAGGCTCACTACTTCTTCTTCCAATCTTTCACATTCCTAAATTTTCTCTCTCATTTGTTGCAGCAGAGTGTCTTCTACTTTCTTTGCCTCTTCAAGCTGTGTCTTCAGGTCAATAATTTTTTTCCTATCTTCATATTCTCTCTCATCACATATTTTCACCACTGTCTTAAGGTCTTTGTTTTCATTTTATCAATTTTTCTATTTCAGTCAAAGCAGTGTCAAGCTTGGCTCTTTCTTCAGCTGTAATTTCTTCATGGTTCTTATCTCCATTCACACTAGCAGGTACTTCATTTGATTGAATATTTTCTTGTTGACATGAATTTTTATTCTTCTTAATTCTCTTATCCTTCTTGTCAATGTAGTCCTTAGTGTTTACTCCATGCATGAAGTGCAATCTATCCCAGATTTCTTTTGCAGAGGTTAAATCCATTATCAACTCAAGGTCCTTGTTATGAAGATTGTTATATATCACACATTTTGCCTTGGCATTCCTCTATTGTTCTTTCACCATGGGTGAGTCTTTGCAGTAACCATCACACACAAGCTTCCATACCTCAGGTTCATAGGCCATTAATCCTATTTTAACCTTATCTCTCCATTCAGGAAAGTTTGTTGTATTTAACATAGGTGCATTTTGATAGTCCATGACTCAACCAGATCTCCTTCAAGCTATTAAGCTTACACCAAAGGAACCTACTCTGATACCAATTGTTTAACCCTTAGTTAAACTGAGAGGGGGGGGGGGGGTGAATCAGTTCAACACATTCATGGAATTTTATAAATTTTCCCTTAAAACTTATTTACACCTTCATTTCATGATCAACTTAATATGTGAGCAATCTTAGAATGTGAGCAGCAAGTATTAATATAATGTAACAACAGATTTAATATGAGAGCAACAAGTATTAAGCAGATGATATAAACCATATCAACACATAAGCATCATGAAAAAATACACCAGATATAAGTGGAAACCCATAAAAAGAGAAAACCACATCTTATTATTGTTGTGATGCAAAGGCAAGCTCCAACTCCCTCTCACCACTGATTTTCTGTAGGCACTGACCTACAGGAGGCTCCTACCTCAATTCTGTAAGCTACAACTTGCAAGGAAGCTCCAACTCCCATAAATTTTCTACAGGCACCAACCTACAAGAGGCTCCAACCTCAGTCAGCTACAACTGACATTTTATCAAGCTACAACTTGATGTGGTAGCACCAACTCCCATCTATTTTCTACAGACACCAACCTACAGGAGGCTCCAACCTCAGTCAGCTACAAATGACATCTATCAAGCTACAACTTGATAGGGAAGCTCCAACTCCCATCTATTTTCTGCAGGCACCAACCTATAGGAGGCTCCAATCTCAGTCAGCTACAACTGACATCTATCAAGCTACAACTTGATAGGGAAGCTCCAACTTCCTTAATCTTTCAAAAGGAAAACACTTGCTGATTTACCTTGGATATCAGCTTTGTTCTGTATCATCTTCACTGTTGTGCACCAGTCTTCATATCTGCCTTATATCATTTCTGCATCTTCTCATATTCACTATCAGCTCCTCCTTCTCTTCTCAACTTCTCCTTCTTCTCTGCCTCACACTTCTATACTTTGCCTTCTCTATATTTACTCTTTATCTCTAACCTCTCTATGCATATCAAGATGATATTACTTATAGAGAATTTTTGATGATTGTTTGTATTCCTTTAGGAATTCTAAATGGATAGTCACACCTCTTGGTCTTCAGCCTTCTCATTTCTTTTTAGCTCACTCAGAAAAAAATGTAACTGTAGGTGCTTATTTTAATATTACAGTGGGATATTTGCTCTCTTCCGGAGACTTGCCAATGCATCAGAAACAATAAAAATCAATTAAAGCATTTACATTCAAATTACAATGAGAACTCCAGCTCAACTCATTTAGTCTTTTGGCTCGCTGCGCGTTTGTCTTTTCTTTGACCGTGTCTGTCTTTTCTGTGACTGTGTTTTATCTCTTTTCAGCTCTGTTCTCTTTTGTCCTCTGATGTGGTGTAACTGCTGCATACGTGTAAATATGCTTTTTATATCAGTGCATTTTATATATAAGTGTAACTGCTGACTTTAAATCTGGGCATATTCCAACCCTTTACACAACAGGTGTCTTGTTGATGTGGTGAGTTCCGCAAGCGGAACATACATACACCATGGCCTTTGTTTTATGGCCCGATGTGATTGCACACATCGCATTCGTATTATGTTAATAATCACCCTCCACCTAAAGCCGAGGCCCGTGAGCCCACATACCATGCGACAAATTTCAATACAATCGCAACAATCGCTTTATTAACAATTACAACAGCGTTTTATATATAACAGCGCCTTTTATATATATATAACCCACTTTCATTCTTCAGCATAATTATACAGATTGCCTTTTAATCAACTCTCGGCGTGAATAATAAAACCTGTTTTAACATATAAAAACCCCTTTAGGGCCCACCTGACATGTTTTCTGATGCGATATACTACTCCTCCAGCGATTTCCGATTCCGATTGATCGCAATCGCAAACTTCCATTTGCATGTTCTGCTGCTTTGTTTAACTCCGATGTGATTGACCTGATGCGATGCGATTGATCGCAATCGCAAACTTCTATTTTCATGTTTCGCTGCTTTGTTTAACTCCGATGCGATTGACCTGATGCGATGCAATTAATCGCAATTGAAAATTCTATTTGCATGTGCCGACACCCTGTATTAACTCCGATTGCAATTAATCGCAATCGCAACTTTGAGTTGTGATGTTCCGATGCTCCACTTTAACTCTGATGCGATTGACCACGGTTCACCAGAATGCAAAACATATATGAGTCATAGTTTATATGCCCGTCGGGTCCGGGTCTCAATCGCAATCACAACTTTCTGTTGTGATGTTTCGATGCTCTTATAATCTCCGATTCGATTAGACTGATCCAATGCGATTATGTCAAACTTCAAATACGTTTGAATCATAATTCATACACCCATCAGGTCCAGAACTTAATCAGAACTCTTGTTGATATGTTCCACTGCCAATCCTTTCTCCGATGCGATTGGAAAGGGTCCCACCTTATAAGCCTTTTCTTTTTGATAGAACGTTTGGTTATTTAGATCTTGCGCTACATATAAAAGTATATGCTATGGACCTTTACATATATATGTGGCGCATCACATGTATTTCACTGCGCATATATATAAGCTTGCTTCTGCTTCGATCTTTAGTGAATCTTCCAGCGGGAGTAGCGATTCTCGGAATTTGTTTGTATATATATACTTGCCTCTTGGGTTACGATTCCCGGAATATTTTTTATGTATCCTTCCGCCTGGGGTAATGATTCTCGGAATAAGGTTTGTATATATATATATATATATATATATATATATATATATATATATATATATATATATACTTGCCGCTTGGGTTATACGATTCCCAGAATTGTGTTTATGTATCCTCCAGCTGGGGTAGCGAATCTCGGAATTAAAAATGGCTCTGCCTTTGCTTGTGATAATGGCTCTGCCTCTGCCTTTGCCTCTGATAGCGATTCTGCCTCTATATTCACTGCCTCTACCTGTGCCTATCTCCTTTGCTTCCTTAGTTTGCTTCTTTGCTACCTCCATTGTTTTTCTCTGTCTTTGCTTCCTCTATTGCCTTATTGCTGGTTCAGGTACTTCTCCTTTGCTGTAGGGTTTATTCAACTCTGTTTATAAACCCTGATAGACTCACAATTATCCATGCACAGTCAATTGCACATAGGAGCCATTTATACTCCCAATTATCTTCTTCTCTTAACTCTGCCCCTTTTTCAAAATCCAATGGCCCTCATTTTGTCCTCACTACTCTGCACCTTGAATAGCTCTCTGCTTCTTTGCTATCCTCTGCTCCTTGACTGATGTTGCTCCTTCTCTTTTTGTTGTCTTTGCTACCTCTCTTTTTTCCTCCTCTACTCCTTGAATGATGTTTCAAGTGCTCCTCCTTTGTCATCTCCTTTGCCATCAATGACAACATTTCCAACAATGTGGGGACTACAACTACCTAAAAGATAGAAAGTCATATTGAGGCAGAATGGGAGCTTCGATGATGCTAAAATTGTAGATATTGGCTCAATGATGGATTCCCAAGATAACCCAGAATGGATTTCTTAGATCTGTAAGTCTAAGAAAACCACCCTCTTAGGGCTTCACATATATGTTGTTGGGAATGCAGATTTGAAGCTAGATTTGATGATAGGATGGTTGCAATGATGTACAATCAGATCTATGCAAGAAGGCCTGATCCCTTCACTAGATCCTTGGGCTAAAAGCTCAAGATCTAGCTCCTCCACTCTCCTCCACTGAAAATAGTTGTTGAATGAACAATAGCTTCAGAAAAATGCATTGTCAGAGAGGGAGGCTCATTATCCTACTGCTATATGTGTCAAATCATCTCCTGAGTGATGGAAACAATAGATCCAATGTGAGGAGGTGATCCCTCATAGGATTTCCAGCTAAAATACTGGAAACTTCCTTCCTCCAATAGATCTACAGGACTGAACTACGCAATCCTTGAAGGGACTACTGCTGCATGGAGGTAAAACCTAATGGCCTGAATGCCGGACGTAGATTTTCTACACCTGAAAGGCTGGATCTGAAGAACAAGGTGGTAGGATAAATCCTCCACTGGTTTCCTAGATGAATTCTAGAAACAACCTCTTGAAGATGGCACCAATGCCTGATATGGAATGAATAACAATCCTCTTTCTAGAGCTACTCAAAGAAAGAGGTGGGATACCTGCTCAGGAACAACCTATGCTAAACAACACTGCAAGGTCTACTAAACAGCCCAAGCCTGCATAGAAATGTCGTAAGACAAGTCTAGATCTAAACAGATCAAGAGATGAATAATCCAAATCATTCCTTCCATTATGCCTTCACCTTCATTATATGCATGAGCCTTCCATAGCCTAGGCCACTCCAAAACTGCGTTGTACATGTGGACAAAGCCTCCATGTTTGACTGCGTTGTTGCTTCATGTCCTCCATCATGTTCACATGGGGTGATCACCCTCTCCATCATATGTGCATTAAATGCACCACTTCCTCCACTATCTTATCATAAGTGCTTCATGATCCTCTTTGAATGCACTATGATCTCAGCTGACCTTATCAAATATCCTCATGATTTTATATTTAAGATCCATGATCTTAATTGATTGTTTCATCCTCCATAATATATCTCATAAATGAGACATGATCTCCATTAATGGATCTGCTCCACTACTCCATGATTCTAGATCTAGATCTAAAATATCCACATACACATTAAAATTTGATTTTATTCATATTTGAGGTTTGTGGGTCCATCCACCCTTTTATTTACTTAATTTATTAAGAAAATCAAGGACTCTAATATTCCAAATATGATGTGAAAATTTGGGAATATTACAGTCCCCCCTGGCAAAATGTTACTTGTCCTCAAGAAACTCCAAAAGTAGATGCAAAGGCATCTATTCCCCTCCAAATGGCACCCACATAAGGAAGTCTTCCTCCATTTGCTGCAATGTGTTATGCATGTTTGGTTCCAAAGTTGTTTTTCAAAGTTATATAGAATGACTTCCAACTACATGGTTAGATGTCCTCCTTCCACCATGAAGTACCAAGTGACAACCATATGATGGCCAACATCATCATTAATACATGAGATACATAAAATAAAGTGGCTCTTCCCACAAAGGAAAATCTCCATCTCACAATACATCTCTTCATCCCATGCTTTATGAATTTGATTGAGCATTGATATGCTCTCATCCTTAGCCTTGTTGGCCTTCTTGGATCCAAGCATCATTCCAACGTTATGCAAAAGAAGAAGGAAAGGAGTTATATGGGTAGAAAAATATGTCAAACCATATTCTCCTAATAATAACCACCAGAGTAAGGCCCTTTGCTGCCATCCTCCATCTCCTCCATGTAAGATGGACAAGCCAAACTCCCCCAAAAGCAACCAGGGAAATAAAAGATCTTGTTGCTTTCTCTCCTCCCATGTGCAAATTGGAGAAAAAAAATATTGATTGACATGTGGAATGTCATATCATCCCAATACAAATAAACACCATCAATGCACATCATGAGAGCATCATGCCAAGCTTTACCCAATACAAAACACATAGACATAAGAGATGTCATGTGGTGGCCAAACTCTCTCAAGGAAAACCAAAATGAAGATGCCTTATTTTGCTGCATTTTATCATTGATATACAAGGCATGAATCATAAAAATATGGGCTATTGGGTGGTAACCATACTCACCCAAGAGAAGCTAGCGCAACCATGCCTCCTTCTTCATTTCATAAGTGTTTTTCAAGGCATGGATCAAAGAAATAGAAGCCTTTGGGAAATGACAAAAATCTCCCAAGGGAAACCAACGTAACCAAACTTGCTGGCCCATGTCATAAATCTCCAAGTGGTCATGCAACCCCTTGCTTATCATCTTCACCCACTCATCCCAATGTGGATGATGAATGATGTGCTACATAATCATGGTATCCTCCCTTTGTAGAATACCATCCTCCCAAAACTGATGAAGAACTTTTCACTTCATGAAATGTTGAAGTGCACCTCTGATGAGATCTCTCAATGAGATTCTCTTTTCACCAAAGGCCCTCAAAAACCAATGAAGTTTTGGATCTGCTACAGGTATAAGTTTCTCTTTGCATTGTGAGATGCTCATTGAGAAAGGGTCATCTAGAAAGGAGAAAATATTCCTCATCTCAATATGTCTACCATTTTTCATCTTTACCTCCACTGCTTCATGAGTGAAGCTACCTTCAGAATTATCCAAGAATGATGGGGCTCTTCATTTTCACAGCTGTTAAGTGATAGCTCTGTAGATCTATATGGTAATACATGTGCTGTCTCAAAACAAGGTACAATACTAATCTCACAACCAACTATTGTACATAGGATCATATCCATCCCCATTAGGGGAATTTTGAGGTCTAAAATGGGCCTCCTAAGGAAAATGTACAATCAAAATTCACTTTATGAGAACCAATCACATTTTAGGGGATGAAATCATCCCTAAGGTTGAGGTGGCATTGCTTGAGTTAAAGGTACTTACTTGTCACATTCTCAATGGTGGATAAAAACTTATGGTTAACCATGGTAGTACTCTAAGTACTTTTAAAGTCATAAAGTAAAGTACTCAGAATAAATGTCATTTCACACATTTTGAATAAAATATTATTATTGTCATTTCATATTTTTTGAAAGAAACAATGCATATCCTACACAATCTTCATGTATTTACACATTTTTCAATAAATACTATATTTGTATCTTTTCATATATTTATTTTTAAATTATATATTCATCTCATTAAGAATTTATATTCATGTTGTATCTTAAATTATTTAAGTACAAAGAACAAATGCACTAGTTGTGCAATGATAATGATTTTTTTTTTAAATCCCATTCTTATTTATAGTCACATCAATACAATTTTTTTATTAATTTTATTTTGGTATAACTTTTGAATTGAATTTAACCATGGTTACATGGATTTTGGTGCAAATAGTGAATTTAAAATTCATAAATATTATTTTATTGGTTTAGCTATTATTTTATTATTATCTTAGGAGGCCCATTTTAGACCTCAAAATTCCCCTAATGATTTTCTGAAACTCTACACTTAAACTCAAGGGGTTGAATGTAGCTCAACAATGACGAACTGGGATAGTTTTTAATCTCCTCCTTGATTAGATCAAGGGTCCTCTGTGCTGTGATATGTTGCTGCTTCAAATCAACATTTTGTTCTAACCGTTGGTTATGTGTTGGCCCTGATGGAATGTCCTCATAAGTTCCAATAATATCTACTGAAACAATATGTGATAAAATTTCATGCATATCTTGGATCAATTGATATGTGGAAACCTCTTGCCAGAACACAAGAGTTCCTCCAACTGGGACAATAGTGTCTCCAACTGTTGGTAAGAGTGATGGATGCTCTTCTCCAAGTGTACCAGAGCTGGAATCTTCCTCCTTTTCCTCATGCATCTCCTGAATCACGCATGGGACTTTATGTGTCAAAAGCTCAAGACTACCTTGCAAGGTTGCAAGTGTCTCCTCTCCAGATGCAAGTACTTTTGTAGCTGGTGGTAAATGTAGTGAATTCTTGTCCAGAGTGAAAATATTGGCATCCTCCTTTGTTTCCTTAGGAAATGTAATTTTGTGACACATCCCTGATTTTCTCACACCAAATTTCTTCCTCAACTTGTGAAAGAAATTTGAATATTTAGTCAACTTTGCATGCTCCATGTGACCAAACCACCAATCATTGGCTTCACCTAAAAGATGAAGTGCTGAAATTTGAATAGCCTCTCCTTCAACTATAGGATTTATCCTAAAAAATGCATCTAACTCTCTCCTCCAAGCCTTAACAGTGCTTGAGGAAGATCCATCAAATGTAGGAAAATAGAATCTATTATGCCTCTTTCTTCTATTGTTGTTATAGGATCCTCTTTCTTCTTTGATTTTGAAGAATTGTTGGAGAGTTAGCTTCTCCTTGAATGCTCTATATTGTGCTTTGTAGTCTTCAAGATATAGACCGAGAGTCTCATGAGTCTCAAGTTCATTCCTTTCTTCATTTCCGTACCTTTCACCTTCTCCAAAGAAAGTGGGAATAGTGGATCTATGAGGAGATCTAGGATTCTCCAATTTTCTTCTTTGTTGATAGGAAATGCTTGGACCTTCCTCATCACCTCTTCTTCTTGGATCTTCTTTCTGTCCTTCCTTCCTCATTGGATTGACCTCCTTGGAGAGATATTGCATGGATCTAAAGAAAGGAGTGGCAGAATTATCATCCTCCATGATAGATATCATCTATCTACTACTTCTTTTGATGCAAAGATAAAGTGTCCACAAGCTGAGCCAAAGATCATGCTTTGATAACATTGTAATATCCCAAAAGGGATAATGTAGTAATACTGCAACACAATATAATAACTATAGAAAAGTAAACAATAAATCTCTATACACATCAGAATGCACAGAAATAGCTGAGCCATTTTATTATTTTGGAGGTGAAAAATCAAGTACAACAGTGCTCAAAATATGAGACACTCAAGCCACAAGGGTGGCCTAGAATGACCCTGCAATGATATCCCAAGAGGGAGTGTGTAATTGCTGCTCTGCAGGAAGGTAAACTACACTATCCCTATTGCAACTATGGGGGCTGCAATTGTCTCAAAGATAGAAAGTCAGATCGAGGAAGAATGGGAGCTCCAATGATGCTAAAATTGTAGATCTGGGCTCAATGATGGATTCCCAAGATAACGCAGAAGGGATTTCTCAGATCTGTAAGTCTAAGAAAACCACCCTCTTAGGGCTTCACATATATGCTGCTGGGAATGCAGATATGAAGCTAGATCTGATGATAGGATGGCTCAAATGATGTAAAATCAGATCTATGTAAGAAGGTTTGATCCATTCACTAGATCCTTGGGCTAAAAGCTCAATATTTAGCTCCTCCAATCTCGTCCATTGAAAATAGTTGTTGAATGAACAACAGATTTAGAAAACTATGCTGTCAGAGAGGGAGGCTCATTAGCCTACTACTAGATGTGTCAAATCAGCTCCTGAGTGATGGAAACAATAGATCCAATGTGAGGAGGTGATCCCTCATAGCATTTCCAGCTGAAATACTGGAAACTTCCTTCCTCCAATAGATCTACAGGACTGAACTGCGCAATCCTTGAAGGGACTGCTGTTGCATTGAGGTAAAACCCAATTTCTTGAATACCAGATGTAGATCTACTGCTCCTAAAAGGCTGGATCTGAAGAACAAGGTGGTAGGATGAATCCTCCACTGGTTTCCTAGCTGAATGCTAGAAACAACGTCTTGAAGGTGGCACCAATGCTTGTTATGGAATGAAGAACGATCCTTTTTCCAGAGCTACTCAAAGAAAGAGGTGGGATTCCCACTCGGGAACACCCTGTGTTAAACAAAATTGCAAGCTCTGGTAAAAATCCCAAGCCTGCATAGAAATGTCCTAAGACAAGTCTAGATCTAAAAAGATGAAGAAATGAATAATCCAAATCATGCCTTCCATTGTGCCTTCACCTTCATTATATGCATGAGCCTTACATAGCCTAGGCCCAATCCAAAACTACGTTGTACATGTGGAAAAAGTCTCCATGTTTGACTGCGTTGTTGCTTAATGTCCTCCATCATGTTCACTTGGGGTGATCACCCTCTCCATCATATGTGCATTAAATGCACCACTTCCTCAACTATCTTATCATAACTGCTTCATGATCTTCTTTGAATGCACTATTATCTCAATTGACCTTATCAAATATCCTCACGATTTTATATTTAAGATCCATGATCTTATTTGACTGTTTCATCCTCCATAATCTATCTCACAAATGATACATGATCTCCATTAATGGAGCTGCTCCACTACTCCATGATTCTAGATCTAGATCTAAAATATCCACATACACACATTAAAAGTAAATTTTATTCATCTTTGAGGTTTGTGGGTCCCTCCACCCTTTTATTTAATTAATTTATTAAGAAAATCAAGGACTCTAATATTCCAAATATGATGTGAAATTTTGGGAATATTACACAATGTGCATGGGTGTGTGCCAACTTGGAATTGTTGCTCAACCGCTACGCAACACCAGTTCCCTGTTGTTTCCATTTTTATTTTGAATCTAGGAATTTGATGTAAGGAACGAGAAGGATAAGGCCATTATATAGATAGGGTTATATGGAAAAGAATACAATGTTTTATGCTTTTTCTCAAAATACATATGTTGCAGTTTTTAAGGTTACTTTTGTTTAGTTTTTTTTTGGTTAAAAAATAGTATGATGTTGAAACTTGTTTTGATTCGATCCACTGGATGGATGAAGACATGAAATGTATCTAATTAGTGATCTTTTTATTGAAAAAATGTATATAATACCATCAGAATCTATGAGAAAAGGTTAATCAGGGAATAAAAGAGACATATCTTAGTGTATGCATCTATTTTCTTTCAGTTATTAATGGAGAAGACTTGAGTTGTTTTTCCAAGGGTTCTTGTGTCAATTATTTCAGTGATGTGTTTTACTTTGTTCTCATGTGTCCTTTAGATTTAGTTATCCATATTCTCTTTTTAGTTATTCACAAAATCTACTACATTTATCATTTTAAAGAGGTCAATGAATGTAGATTTCATTTAATATCGATGCTCTGTTTCCCATTCGAATAATCATTATGAATTTCATGTGAAGCTGAGTATAAAATTAATTCCTAGATGCTTTATGCTTAGTGGACTGTATTATTATTGTTCTTTGCCATATACTACAACTAGTTTTAAAGATCCGAAATTTTTGCTATCTTGCCCTTGATAAAGAATTGAACAATATCCCTCTTTAACCATTAAAGATGGTCTGAACAAGGATACCCAATGCATGTTTCTGTCAATTTTCCATCAAAGCCTTTAAAATTTAAAACACATCCATTTCTCTTGTCCCTAAGAGCTAGCTTAAAATCTGAAAGATTTGGTTGTTTAATCGACTGAAGAACCCCATAGAGAGAGCCCTCTCTAGACTAGAAGTTCTATATTATGGTCCAAAAGAGGTTTGTGGTTACCTCTGTAGTCCTTTCTTAGCCTAAATGGATTTACGAAGTGCTAACAAAACTAACCACATAAATATCTCTTGGGATACACCTTCATAGACCTATACGCATATGATGCATAGTTCCTCACACACACTCCCTATAACTGCCTTTGAATTATATGCCTTGGCTACTGCTACCTCTGGAAGTGATTCTTAGACCCTCTGGAAAATTATCCTGGCCTTCAACAACTGAATCAATATCTCCTTTGGCTAAATTGAATTGTCTCTTTGAGGCTCTATGCAAGCCCCTGTGCAGCATCCTATGGAATGAATTTGACTTTCTTAGTTGGATCTTCCGGCACGAGAAACCTCCACCAGAATCTCTACTACCACTCCTTTTCCTTTGTTATTGATCTCTAGCTTGAATTCTCTTCCTGATTGAATCTTTTCTCTTTGGGAAATTTGATCTGCCTAGATCACCCACTAGCTAGATGTATCTTCTCCATCCCCATATTCATGATCTTATAATATCTCATTGGTGAACCAATGACTAATATTAGTATTGAGTGGTATAAATGCAAGTTTTACACCAACATTTAAATTGTCAATCTGGGTTGGTAAACTTCGAGGCGTACCATAATATATGCCAAAATAAGACCTCAGGGATCTGTGGAGTAAAATTCAGGCTCTTGAAAAAAGAGAGGAGAAGGCATCATTTAGGAAAAGGAACAAGAAATTCTCAAAATAAATCAAGTACACTGGAAATCTAATTCTAGCTCCTCCTTTGGGTTGAGTGAATCCTGCAGAAAGTCTACCTCAGTTGTCCAGGGGACAAGGGAATGTAGATTCAAATTGACAAACCATTGAGTAAATAAAGAATGCAATGTTGAAGTCCAAAAAGAAATTGCAACACCTACACTAGTGTGGGACTAGGAGGTCCAAGCAACACCTACACTAGTGTGGGACCACAGGTATTAGCAGTACCTACATTGGTGTGGGATAAATTTGGTGCATGTCTATTTTAATTTTCCCTTAATTAAGATGGACAATAAAATGTAATATAATCTCAAAATCACTTTTAATAGTTAACTGAGTGTGATAAACTCAATTAGCTCATGAATTTCGAGTTAAGGGTAGTTGGTAAGGCATGCAGAGTAATTCTAGTTGTAACATAGTTCAAAGTGTAGTGGTGCATTAGTTAATGCATGTTGTAATCGGTTTAACTCAATTAAGTGAGTTAAATTTAGTTGTGCTAGTTGTAATTGTTTGTTGCACTAGTGAAAGATCAAGTGAATTAAATATTATCTAATTCACAATCAGTGATCTAACTTGAAACTGATGATTTACTGTTATTAGTTGCATACATGTCAGTTTCAGTGGAGACCCAGTTGAGATCTAGGTGAAAGGAATGTTAACTATCAGTTGTAGGATTATTGGGTTGCATCCATGAAACCAAACACTCATTGGATTGCCCATGATCCTTGTGTATTCAAGGAAGGCCAAAATTACTAAAGAATAGGGATTTCATTCATTAGGTATTGCGCAAGAAAGGCACACTATTTAGAGGCTGAGAATTTTCTAAGTGTTGGTCAGTTTTGTCCAAGAAAGTGTGAGAAAATTAGTTGAGTACAAAAGGCTTTTGTGAGAAGAGTTGTATTGTAATTGTTTCATGTATCCATGCTAAATATACAATTGAAGATAGTGGGGTTTTGAGAAGCAAGCTTTCCTCGGGAAATTATCTATGGTGTGGTTTGATTGATTCTTCTTTGCTTCATGTGATTGGCGATTGTGTTTTGAATTCCGTAATTGATTTATAGAAGCGATTCAGTATCTATCTTTGGTACATTGTTAGATCATATTTAATCCATGATATACATATTGTTTGTATAATTTCTACATGAAAAATCCTTTTAAAGTGTTGCAAAGATGGAAAGCATGAAATAAAACATAAAACAACTTCATTCCAATTAATATAAGGAAACTATTGAATGATTTTAGAAGAAATATAAATTATATATACACTGCTTCTATGGAAATAATCCAACACTCAACTGCAAAGAAAGTATGCAATAGAAATAAGATAAATACATATGTTGCTTCCAAGCTCACCCTGATCTTATAAAATAATTAAGTACTTTCTCTTCAACAAAGAAATATTCTACATATATGTATAGCCTACAACAACATTCAATTGTGATGAAGGGATATTACTCATAGCTTTTTAACCTTAAGAATTTTGTGTGAAATTCACTTTTCCAATCAAATAATATAATAATCTCTCCATATGGAGATCCAAGAAGTTGATTATTTAATATTTCAAGAATGTTATTTTCTCCAAGTGCAAGGATCACGTTCACATTTAAAATAATAATTTCAAGGAAGTCATGAACGCTTGAAATAATACATGATAAATCAAATTAGCTAGAACTCTTGATAAACAATTATCTCCTTTAATGTTTTAGCTTGCAGCCAATGAGATGAGGGTCAACGTCACAATTAACTTAGAATAAAGGAGAGGTGCAGTAAAAAGAAATATTCATTTTCTATACTCTGTCTCAGACTTCATAAAAATGCATTCCAAGAAACAACAATATCATTAAACTCAAATGACCAAAGCAATGAAAAAAAAATATGGAATGAAATTACAAATTAAATGATCAAAGCATAAAACAGAGCTATGGAATGAAATTGCAAAATTGTATTGGATCACACTTAAACACTATGCAACTATTAAGATAAATTAAAAATAAATCCTAAGAGGGATAGGGCAACGGATTGGCTGGTGGGCCCAACCACCCATCTCGTTGCCCTAGTAAGAGCTTAAATCACAATACCATAAGTTTTAAAATAACTGCAAATACAAAATCATATGCTAGATTAAATTAATGTGAAGTCTTGTTACATAAGCTTTGAATAACATAGATTTTGGCTCCAGTGGTCCCCTCCAGGGATCATCCCACTAGTTGTAGACTCTTTTCTTCCTTCCACATCACATGGCCACTGTCTCTCCAAATATGATTTAAAAAATACAACTCATAATCATCTTTCTAGTATGAAACCCTCATGCTTATAAAAACAACGCTTCCCAATTACTTAGATCCACGATTACACATGCATACATGCTTAGAATTTCAAATTGATTTAGAACCAAAATAAGGAGATTCGATTTTGACTGGGTTTGAATTGATGTAGGATATTTTCCGAAAGTATATATTTTAATCCTCACATGCTACATGTGTCGAAGAAATTTTATTTCTCATAGGGTCTTCCTTGCATTTCTCATTGGTTTCTTCAATGCTGAGCATACCACACTGTATGCTCCTCATCCAATAATGATGCCTCCTAGCTACTCAGACTGAAAGTTATCGACACATATAATTTAGAGTTTGAAAAATGAATTCTATATAAGAATAAGAAATGCAGCCGGATTCGTATTGATCTGGAGATAATAGAACGACTAGTGTCGAGTTATAAGATCTTTGTCATAACAATCATGAGGGTATCATGTTGTTAACAACTATGTGATTCTAAAAACAGTTTGACTGAGTTATTTGACTTTAGCCCCATGCATTATCTGGAAGACCTGGGTGTGATCAAGGGAACACATCGACACATGAACCTTTTTCCCTTCAAAACCCATATGCTCATTTTCCATCATGACAACCTGAAGTATGAAAATCGTGGAGGTGAGAATAGGATTTGTACTATTGGTACAAGAACTACAGTGTTAAAATAGGAATTTTTCACCTACCACAAGGAGAGCCTACTATTAATGAAATTTTCACTTTAAATACTTTTCAACTTTAAAAAACAAGAAGAATTCATAGATAAACAACTGTTACCTGAATGCCTCTAGATAATATTCCAATAATGCATAAAAAGGATAATAATGACTATAAACACCCAGTGCATGCATAGAGTTATTCATAAAAAATCATGAAAATCTGGACAAAATGGAGGCTCAACACTTCCCCACGCTGATCTTCTTGCATGTCATCATGCAAGCCAAACCATAAGATTATAAAATCATGGAAGAAGGAAGGGGGAATGTAGAAAAATATCCAAAAATGAAATATTAAGATACCTGGTATGTCCTCATTTTAACTGCAACATCACTATTATAGTGCCGACTAAACCATGTTACAACCCTTATGAAAGTATCGAGTGCAGGAATGATAAATTTTCGATGTAACAAGATCAGGTACAGGAAAGCAATACTTTGTACAAGACATTATGAAAAAAGAGTATTGCACCTTTATGATAGATATTGCATACATTTTGTATTGTCTTAAATGAGCTCCATATTTGTCATAGATTAGAATCCCATTGTTTTCTCAGAGTCTTATTAACATCAATGATAAAAAAATAAATCAAATCCTTGCTGAGAAGGTGCAATTTAAGGAAGACTACCACAAGATTCCTGTACCTACTATAGCAATCCTGTACCTAGGTCATATAGTGCTTTTTTAGAGGTAGCCACAATCAACACACATTGTTGTGCATAAACACATTGTGAGTAGTCATTACTTAGTATTTCATCACTCTAAATACCATGGGAAAAAATTAAGTGAGTTTATGATACCAAAAAAGGGAAATAAAAATAGAACAAGATGACACCTTCCTGGACCAATTAGCAAATTCTTCATTGAACACCCTAAATTTTGTTGTCATCTAGATGCAAGATTAGATATCTTATTAATCTAGTACAAAGGATTACTTCACTAAGGGTACCACAAAATTAAAGATTCCTAATTTCTTAAAAATAGAACTCAAAGCATCATGCTCAAATCATCTTAAAACCATTGCCCAAGAAATAATATGATGAGTTTTAGGGAAAGAGAAAGATAATTGAGTAAATCATAGTATGAAAATAACTTTGACACCATAGACATAGACACGATGCCCGAAAGCATCTATAGCCTTAGCATGGATGTAATTTAACCCAACGAAATGCATGTGTACCACTTATTAGATATAGATTCATAGTTATCTTATTTTATTTTAAAAAATAGATGAAGGCCATTGTCCTGGCTTGGTAACTAGCTGATGGCAATGCCACTCACAAGAAGTAACAAGGATGAACAGGGCGACTTGTGATGAGACCTCCTATATTTCAACTTTTTAGCTGAAAGCCATTACTCTGGCTTGGTGACCAATAGCATAAATGACATGCATGTTAGGTCTCATGATCATATTAGGTTGGCACATCATGAGACCTCCTATCCTCCATAAATGTTTTGTAAGCTCTGATTATAATTAACCTCGAAGGTTACTTAATAAGTCAGGAGGTAGATCTACTCCTTAAGAGTATGGGATGGCGTGAAAAGTTTTTAATTACTAATCATTACTGTCTATTTCTTCTACCCTAAAGATTCATTTAATTAAGACATCTTAGATAATGATTGAAAGATTCTTTGAGTTAATAATGCTAGTGTTCTCATGAATGGCTCATTATGATCTTTAAAAAAATGGTCCACCATAGGAGGTTTTCCAATGATACCTTCTAAGGGAAACTCCAAATATATATCTCAGATGACAACTCATTAGAATGATTAATCATGGCCACTTTTGCAAAATCATGAGGTATTAGAGTGAATCATACTCAACAATACTTACCACAGATGTGTGTGTTAACAACCAATGTGGATCAAAAGTAGTTTCAGTGGCTATGATTTGGAAGTCAAAGCCCTAATAACATTATTGTAACATTTTTATTCATGGCATTGATTCATTATTCTATCCTACTCTACCCTAAGAAGTGGAAGAATTCCATTTTAAGTATAGAAGTACTTCCAATTAAAACATGTGTGAAACAAGAGGATAAATCTACTCATGTTAAAATTTGAAAAGTATATTTGAGAGAATACCGAAACATGAGTAACCAACTGCATTAACTGATGTGATGCTACAAATAGTTGAATGATAAAGGAGGAGTGGATACTGACAGTAATATGAAACCAAGATTATATGGGATCCATATACTCTTGGTCATTTGATTCATGGGAAAAATTCAATGCATCATGAAACTCCTCCAAATTTCTTTATTTATCCCCTAAAGTGTAGGCTAGATCAGGTGGATGTTCTTTAATCTCTGCTTCTAATGGATTCTATTCATCAAGCATGATCCATAGCTTCTCGATTTCCCCAGGAAAATATTTTAGAACTTCATGAGTCTTTTCTTATAGAGGAATAAACCTATTTCTAATTGATTCCAATATGTGTTCTTTCTGTGAAGCAAAGACCCCAGCTTATGTAGGATTTGAGATAATTCTTGGAATAAAATCACACTTCCTGGAATTTTCCTGCTGGTTGGAAGATATTGTTAGCACATGGATTTAGAGCAGGGGGTTCTTTATGTACCAGAGAAATAGAAACACAATAATTTCGAAAGTTTAATAGCACTTAAAATAAAAAAACTAGAATTTTAAACTTAACAAGAAAATCACATTTTGCAAACCAAATAATCTTCAATTGCAGTAAAGAAAAAACCCCAACATCACACTTTGGAGTAAAGAAAAAACCCCAACATCACACTTTGCAGTAAATAAAATCACTCTTAAAACTCAATTACAGTAAATCAAACATCAAACTTTGCAGTAAAAACTCAATTTTTGTAAAGGAAAAAAATCAGGCATCACACTTTGCAGTAAATGAAAAAATCACTTGCAATAAGGAAATCTTGGCTTATGAGCTCTCTGGCAATAATGTCCAGTATGCTTCAGCAAGAAAGGGGAATCTCGTTAATCTAAAAATTTAATTGTGAAGGAAATGGAAAAGCATGAAAAATCGTTGAGGCCTTATCCTACAATGCCTCCCTGGCAATGACGCCAAAATGTTGAGCGGCATAAAAAAATTTTACAAGAACATTTAAATTGTCAATCCGAGTTGGTAAAATTTGAGGTGTAGCACAATATATGCCAGATGAAGACCTCGAGGATCTGTGGAATAAAATTCAAACTCTTGAACAAAAATTCAAAAAGGCATCATTAAGGAAAAGGAACAAGACATTCTCAAAATAAAGAAAGCATGTTGCAAATATACTTCTGGCTCCTCTTCTGGGTTGAGTGACTCATGCAAAAATTCTACCTCTGTTTTCCAAGGGACATGGGAATGTAGATTCAAATTGACAAACCATTCATTAAATAAAGAATGAAAAAGTCTTGTAAAGTGATGCAAAGATAGAAAAGATGAAATAAAACATAAAACAACTTCATTCCAATTAATCTAAGGAAAGTATTGCATTGTTTTAGAAGAAATATAAATTATATATACACTGCTTCTCTGAAATAATTCAACACTCAACTGCAAATAAAGTGTGAAATAGAAATAAGATAAATACATCTACTGCTTCCAAGCTCACCCTAATCTTATAAAATCATTAAGAACTTTCTATTCATCACAAAAATATTATACATATTTGTATATCCTACAACAACATTCAGTTGTGATGAAGGGATATTACTCATGACTTTTTAACCTTAAGAATTTTTTGCGCAATTCACTTTGCCAATAAAACAATATTACAATTTCTCCTTATGCCGATCCAAGTAGTTGATTATTTAATATTTCAAGAATGTTATTTTGTCCAAGTGTGAGGATCAGGTTCACATTTAAAATAATAATTTGAAGGCAGTCATGAAAACTTGAAATAATACATGATAAATCAAATTAACCAGAACTCTTGATAAACAATTATCTCCTTCAATGTTTTATCCTGCAGCCAAGGAGACCAGGGTCAACGTCACACTTAACTTAGAATAAATGAGAGGTGTAGTAAAATGAAACATTCATTGTCTATACTCTATCTCAGAATTCATAAAAATGCATTCCAAGAAACAACGATATCATTAAACTCAAATGACTAGAGCAATGAAAAATAATTATGGAATGAAATTACAAATTAAATGATCAAAGCATAAAAAATATATATGGAAGAAAATTTGAAAAATATATTGAATCACACTTAAACATTATGCAGTTATTAAGATAAACTACAAAGAAATCCTAAGAGGGATAGGGGCAATGGACTGGCTAGTTGTCCTAACCACCCAGCTCGTTTCCCTTGCAAGAGCTTAAATCAAAATACCATAAGTTTTAACAGAATTGAAAATATAAAATCAGATTCCAGATTAAATTAATGTGAAGTCTTGTTACATAATCTTTGAATAATGCAGAGTTGGGCTCCAGTGGTCCCCTCTAGGGATCATCCCATAGGGCGCAGACTCTTCCCTTCCTTCCACAACGAACTCGACCACTGTCTCTCCAAATACGATTTACAAAATACAACTCAGGATCATCTTTCTAGTATGCAACCCTCATTCTTATAACAATAGCGGTGCCCAATTACTTGGATCCATGGTTACACATGCATACAAGTTTAGAATTAAAAATTGATTTAGACACAAAATAAGGAGATTCGATTTTTACCAGGTTTGAATTGATGCAAGACATTTTCTGAATGTATATATTTTAATCCTACATGATGCATGTGTTGAAGTAGTTTTATTTCTCACAGGGTCCACCTTCCATCTCTCATTGGTTTCTTCAGTGCTGAGCAGACCACACTGTATGCTCCTTTCCCAATAGAGATGCATCCCAGCTACTCAGACCGAAAATTATCGAGGCATATAATTTTAGAGTTTGAAAAATGAATTCTATATAAGAATAAGAAATTCATATGGATTCGTATTGATCTGGAGAGAATACAACGACCAGTGCTGAGTCATAAAATCTTCGTCATAATAGTCATGAGGGTATAACGTTATTAAAAACTATGTGATTCTAAAAATAGCTTGACCTAGTTCTTTGACTTTAGCTCCACGCATTATCTAGAAGACCTAGATGTGATTAAGGGAACACATCAACACATCAACCTTCTGCCCTTCAAAACCCATATGCTCGTTTTCCATCATGACAGCCTGAAGTATGAAAATTGTGGAGGTGAGAACAGAATTTGCACTGCTAGTACAGGAACTGCACTGTTAAAATATGAACTGTTCCCCTGCCACAAGGAGAGCCTACTATTAATGATATTTTCACATTAAATACTTTTCAACTTAAAAAACCAAGAAGAATTCATATATAAATAACTTTTACCTATGAATGGCTCTAGATAATAGCCCAATAGTGCATAAAAAGGATAATAATTACTATAAACACCCAGTACAGGCATAGATTTATTCAACAAAAAGCATGAAAATATGGACAAAATGGAGGCTGAACAATTAGATATCCATCAATGGCTAAGAGAATTTCTAGCTCAATCCGTGGGAGTTTCTAGGGCATTCTCACTTTTCTCAAATAATTCCTTTTAATTAATTGATTTCTCAAGATAGACTTAGTCATATTTTAATTATCGATCAATTAATTTAATTGAACTATCTCTGAGTGTTTTCTCTCGAAAAATTTTATGGGTTATGGATATCTTGTGTTTCTTATCTTCTCTCACCAAATTCAAGACTAAAACCACTATCTAATGCTACAAAAACTAAAACCTCCCAAATGATGATAGACATTATCAAAAACATTCTTGCTACAATGCTCAAGGTTAAAACCATTGCACACTAGGCTAAATAAATGTTAAAGTAGTTTGTGGCCAAGACTATAAAAGTACTCCCTTCCCTCAGTGCAAAACAACAATAGAGTGGCTCACAGACGATCCATAAATAGTCTTGGGGGATTGTTGGAGTGAAGAAGGTATTTGTGGGGGGGGGGATTTTTCAAAATTTTCCTAAGTATGGGGATACTACATAAAGGTGGATTGGCACTATGCACAGGAGACAACATCGATGCTCGATAGATGGCACACATGTGTGACAAAGGATAAATATTACTACGCAGTAACTGAAATATTCATCATCCATCTTCGAGCATTGAAGATTAGTTATATATGGGCTAAGGTGGAAATATGGCTAGGTATGGTGTGATGGACGATTGAGGCTTTGCACGTATGAAGATATCTCGACTAGGAGAGTTGGTAGGGTAATATGGAAAGAGATTCCTTGAGCCAAATATGGAATACCCCAACTATAGAAAGGATATTTTCTTATGATCAAGGGTTCAATCGGGTAGATGTTGTCTAGTTGGTTGGCCAATGGGTGATTAGCTCTATTCCAGTCTGTGTTGCTTCATTATTGCATTGTCACTATTATCTAAGACTATCTTTTTTCTATTGATGGATTCCATGGAGTTAAGTGTATTGAGGCTTTGACATAGTCCCAATCTATGGAGATTGTTTGCTTGTTATTGTATGGTGTTGGCTAGTTGTTTGATATGACCACCTTATGAGAATTTTTTGTTGGTCACATGGATTTGATGTATGTTTGTCCATTTGTTGGTTAATATAAATATGAGCTCTCTAGGATTTTTTTACTAGATATATGATCTTGATATTTAAATGCTTTATGTCTATGGTGAATTCTATGAATGGGCTATGGGGTTTGTGAATTTTTTTTGGCTATTTTATGCGTACTTTCTTTATGTGTTTTAATTAATTTACACTACATAATGAATGTACCATGTTCCTTTTCTATTTTCATGTTGAATCTAGTTCTGCACATATACAATGAAGGCCTATTGGGCAATGATTTTTCTGCCTATGCTATGTTTTTGTGCGAACAATGTTTTTTATAATTACTTGGAGTAATTTAATATATGCAGTAAGGGTTATGAATGCATGTTTGTTCAATGGTATTGGATGTGACATATGGGTAACTAATTTGGGTTGGGTTGGATTCCTTTAAACCAAAACTATCTCCTGTTCCCATGTCTCCTTGCATAACCCTCAAAGGTTCTGCAAACCCATCAGAATACCTTGGGTGAGACCTCTCCTTCTTGCAAGAGATAATAATGCTGGTATCTATGGGGCTTTTGTTGGAAAATTCATGAACCTTGTGTCATTTCTCCCCTTGCACCAACAGGGCCCAGAAGGGACTAATTTCTAGGATAGACTCTTTGCAAAAAATTTCTTACATGATGATTTTCTGGTCATAGGAGGAGACTAAAATTTATCTTTGGTGCTACTAAAGTTAGGGGTTTGAGGGCTAGAATGAAACCTCATAATAAGTATTTTACCCATTCGTTTATCATTCATAATATGGTGGATATTGAACCTGTGATACTCAAGCCTACCCAGAGAAACAATCCTCACTGGGGTGGAGTTTCTTGCTAAGAGGTTGGATCTGTTTTTAGTTCTAGAGTCTCTTTTGAATCATTTCAACCTCCTTAGATAATGGGTAGGTAATGGTGGAGATAAATCACTCCCCAATTTTCTTGGAACTTAAAGGCACAAATTTGAAACCTCATATTCCTTTCAAGATTAACTCTACTTGGCTGAAGAATGAGGAGTATGTTGTGTTTGTTAGGGAACATTGGATTCCTTTTGAGTCGGTTAGGGATTTTTTATCAACAAATAAGTTTGAATAATATCTCAAGTTAATCAAGGGAATTACAAAATATTAGGCTTTTAGAAGAGACATGTTAACGGACATAATATTTCTTAGGTTGGACATGTTGAAATGGCACCAAGAAATGGTACCCCAAGGGGGCTTTTGATTTAATTTTCCCTTAATTAAACTAGATGAAAAATTGTAATTCCATATCATAAGATCTTATAAGTGTTAACTGAGTCAGGAAGAATTATTTAGCTTAGTTAATTCGAGTTGGAGGTAAATGTGGATGTGTGTAGAGTCCACTCTAAGTTTTAGGGGGTCCAGTTATAGTTGTTTGTGAGTTGTAATTAGTTAACTCAATTATTTGAGTTAAAATCAATTTAACTAGTTCTAACTAAGAGATGAGCTAGTGATAGGTCCAGTGAATTAAATATGATTTATTAATTCACAAATAGTTATCAATTAGTTAAATGATAATTTTCTATAAATATTTGTTGCATGTCAGTTCTAAGGAAGGCCTAGTTGAGATTGGGGTTAAAGGGAATATCACTATCAGTTGTATAATTAGAAAATTGTACATGTCATGCATGAGGTCTATTGTAGCATAATTTGACTCAGCTAAAAGTCAAGAGAGGTTTTGAGAAATTCAAGGTTGTTGATGAACAATTGTTAAAATTTGAAGAAGACTTGCAACATGCTCAAATGGATAACCACAAGCTCAACGAGGATTCATCATCACGTGTGCATTGGAACCAAAATCCGGGAAGCAACAACATTGGAGGTGTAATCTAAGCCAGAGGAGCAACAAAGAAGAAAAGCGTGCAACAAGGGTCAAGTCGGGCTTATTCTCTTGAAGAACAACTTAAGAGTCTGGTCAATTGATGCATTCATAACATTGCACATAGGTCAAATTCAAGTAGTGCAAATATACATACAGAACCAGTGTTTAGAGGCTTAATTGCAATGGCATATGGAGGGCTTAATCACATATCACAAATCGAAATCGCGAAGCTCAGGAGGAATAGAACAAGGTTGAATCAATGAAATGTGAAATGCGATACAAGGACCGCATGCGATATAGTTTGAAGTTCAAATCTAAATTATTTAAAGTTTGGTCATGGACCCTCTCGCATATCGCACATCACAAGCATAGAAGGGATAATGATCATAAGATAATGGGATTCGCCGAAGTGCAAAGTGCGATAACGAAGCAAACGTGATGGAAGCTATCGCTAAAGTATAAAGGTTTTTAAGTCCGGGTACATGGGTTTTTCCTTTGTAAAAATCACATCGGAGGGAAAAAGTGGATTATAACGTAGAATGTTGGAATGTTGAAACACGAAGTACGACAAGGGCCGAATGTGATGCAGCTCAAAATTATGATTTAATATATTCCATTCGCACATTGCACATCACAAGATCAATAGGAATGGCGCTCATGAATATGTTATGAATTCCGAAATGCGAAATGCGACAAGGTTTTACATCACCGATTGTGATTTCCGATTGGCCCCACCTCCACTTGCCATGCCATCCCTAACTTTATTGCACATCGCAAATTTCACGCTTAGGAGGAATGGTGGTCATTAATATGTTATGAATGCCGAAATACAAAATGTGATAAAGGGACGGACGCTATAGTTTTCAAAGGAAAATTTGAATTTATTTAAAGTCTAGGATTATGTGCAGTTGCGTTGTTTTATGAAGAAATGTGAACGCGAGTAGTGGACTCAGGTAAGTGACCCAACACGGTGAAAAGGAGAAGAGAATACGGAATGCTGCGGGCACGAGCAGAAGAGGCAGAGTCGGGCAGAAGGGGACATGATAACATTGTTTGAAACGTAGAGGTATAGGCAGAGTCGGGCAAAAGGAACATATGGTGGAACTCTTGGAAACACAACAGCTGGGTCAAGTCGGGCAAAGATGCGTTGCAAGCAGAAATGAAAAATATTGAACTATGGAATAAATGCAGTGCAAGGATGTCCGATCTGTCAGGGAGACACATCAACACTTTAGGGAGATGCATCAACAACAAATCAGATTCAACAAAAAGAATAATATTTCAGGTTTTAATTTGTTTTCTTTGTTTTTTAAGATCAAAGATATAGTGATTTCCTCAATTGCATGTAATAAGTAGTTTTAATAGTTTAGGTAGTCAAAGTAGTTTCGAGAAGTTCTAGCAGTTACAAATTATTTTTGATGTATTTAAGCAAGATAGAAAGAAAGAAGAAGGGTTCCGAGTTCTGGATCTCTTGGAGATGACATTTTCTACTTCTTTTTCTGATGGGTGAATGAAAGAAGCAACAAGTTTCCTACAATTGTTGATGATGATTCGTGTTTCTTGTGTCATTTTATGTTGTTTCTTCCTTGAATGAAGTGAATTAAAGAAGTAGTTGGTCTCTGATTTACGTTTGTAAGTAGGAGTTAAATAGCCTTAATAAGCGCTCCTTCACTCCAACTCTTTTCCCTTCACAAATTCTCTCTTGAACTTAAAACTAATAGATTCTGTGTTTACATCATATTATTTTGAGTTTCCTCTCTCTCCATGAATTCTCTCTAAAACTTAAAAGTAATAGATCCTGTGTTTACATCATATTATTTTGAGTTTCTTCTCTCTCCATGAATTCTCTCTGAAACTTAAAAGTAATAGATTCTGTGTTTACAACATATTAGTAATTACTTTGAGTTTCCTCTATAGTTCTTCTTTTCCATTTAGATATCAGCAGTCAATGACATTGTGAAATCTTTTATTATTCTAGATCATTAAGGGTTTTAGAAAACTAGTTTCCAGAGGGATAGAACAAATGCCTCATGATTAAATTATTTTTGTGACACACTTTTAAAATGTCTTAAGCACTGATTCCTTTCACAATCGAGGGATTGTCTCTTAAGAACCAACAACGTCATCAATTTACCTTGAAGGAATTGTGCAATCAATTCTTGGGAATTTCCTTATTAATAGGGCCATAATTCCTCCAAGAATGTGTAAGTAGGGCCAGTCTTACATAGACAGAGACTTGGTTAAGTATTGGAACGATTTTTCCTAGATCAGAGTGAGACAGTCAGAAGAGTGGAGAGGTTTCTCAGAAAGGGAAATAACATTGTATTGTTTCATGATCTTGACTTTATGAAACATACATATAGTGGGGTTTTAAGTAGTTTATTTCCCCAGATACATTTTGTGTTGTGGGATTGATAATTTATTTCTCTTACTTGTTATGTGATTGTGCGATCGAAATTGGTTTCTGCAAATTTTAGAAGTGATTCAATATCTTATTTTAGTACATTACAAGATCAGTTGAATCCATTTAGATATTTCTACAAAACATGCATTAGTGGAATTTTGAGGTCTAAAATGGGCCTCCTAAGAAAATGTACAACCAAAATAAAATTTATGAGAACCAATAGGATTCAAGATGATGATGTCAACCATGGGGGATGATTCACCATTTTTGGAGTAAAAAAGTAAAAATATTAAAAAATAATAAAATAATAAAACTAGTTTTTCAACTCGTATTTTCAACTTATCTCCCTAAGGGTTTACTCAAATTTCGAGCAGAAGTACTCGTTGGATGAAAACTTTAATTTCTAATCCAAGAAGTACCCATGTTGCATACTTTTGATGGACCCTACTACACGAAAAATGAGAAATACATGAAAAAGCGTGATTGCAATCACGTTTTTCATGTATTTCTGATTTTTTGTCTAGCAGAGTACAACAAAAGTATGCAATATGGGTACTCCTTGGATGGGGAATTAAATTTTGCATCCAACGAGTATTCCTGCTTGAAATTTGAGTAAATCCTTAGGGAGATAAGTTCAAAATACGAGTTGAAAAGGTAGTTTTTTCTTTTTTTTTTCCCTCTAAAATTTGATGATGTTATCAAATCTTATTTTATTATTTCCACTATTCTTTTATAATTTCCTTTGAAGGCCCATTTTAGACCTCAAAATTCCCCTAATGAATTGGAAGAGGTTTATAATTCTAGTGGGGAAGGATATGTTGATGTGGATTCTCAGGCTTCTCTGACTAGATTAGAGGTGAAAAATAAATATCTTCTGACGGATAGGAAGGCAACTTGGAGAATAAAAAGAAGAGCCATTTGGTTGAATTGTGAGAATGAAATTAATGATTTTTTTCAAGAATTTTAAAAAGCGCATAAGATATGAAACACCATTTGGAGTCTTGGTAATGCAGAAGAAAGGTATTTTTCCAATTTTGCAAGTCTGGAAAATTTAGGAAAATAAAATTTCCGTACTCTTTTCAAGGACCTTGGGGGAACCTCTATTGCGAAAGTCATTAGAATTCACATTTTTTTCTAAGATTTATGGAGAAAGAGGAAAATATTTCTCTTATGGAGGAAGTATCTAAAGAGGAGATTTTGGTGGTCCTCAACAACTTTGAAAAACACAAAATCCCTAGGCCTGATGGTTGGCCGATGGATTTATTTTTAGGTCTCTTTGAGATTCTAGGGAAATATTTGTTAAGAGTGGTCGAGGAGTCCAGAAGAAATGGATATTTCTACCTACTTTAAATTCAAATTTTATATCCCTCATCCCAAGGTGGAAAACCCTGAGTCCTTTTATTATTTTCATCTTATTTCGTTGTGCAACAATGTTTATAAAGTGATAGGAAAAGTAGTAGCTAGAAGGTTAAAACTGATTTTTTCTAAGGCTATCTCTCTGGAACAATTTGGGTTTCTAGAAGGGAGACATATTCATGAAGCTATTGGAGTCACTCAATAAGGGTCACATAACATCAAAAAACATGATTAAAATGCATAATTTTGAAATTTGATCTATAAAAAGCATATGATCAAGTCAACTAGATTTTTATTTGAATTAATTTGACTCATTTGGGGTTTGTGGTAGTGTTTATCTCATGCATATTGATTTTCCTTCTTTCAGACTCTTTCGCAGTGCTTATCAACGAATCAAATTCTCATTTTTTTCATGGTTAAAGGAGAATTAGACAAGGTTTTCCTCTCTCCCCTCCAATCTTCATGCTTGTGGTAGAGTGCTTGAGTAGAATTCTAAGCATTTCCAAAAGAAGAGGTTATTTTAAAGGTATTTCCGTTGCCGATAATCTTTCTTTCACTCTTCTTCATTTTGTGGACGATACCCTTATTTTCTATAGCAGTCTATAATGTGAAGTGGATAAGTTGGTTGAAATCATTTCTTTATGTAGAAATTCCATCGGTATGTTGATTAATGAGGAAAATTTTGTGATCGTAACTCAACTTTTGGAAATGGATGAAATCACTCATATCCAAATATTGTTACATTTTGATCTGAAAGTTTTGGATGTAGGATTAAAATATTTGGGCTTTAATTTGAAACCAAATTATTACACATTGGATGTGGCTATTTGCTGAATTAGAAAAGAGGCTCAAAGGGTGGATCCTAAGTTGGCTCTCTATGGTGGGTAAGCTCATTCTTGTTAAATTGGTGCTGGAGGACATTTCAATTTATTGGATGTCTTTTGGCTTAGAACCCTAAGGGTATTATGGAAAAATACTATAGGATTTGCGCAAAATTGCTTTGGGTTGAGACACAAGATCATTTTGTCATGTCATGGGTGAAGTGGGAGAAAATATCCACTCCTAAAGATCTCGAGGGGGATAGGGGCTAAAAATATCTATTTCTTTTTCTTGAAGGTGTTGGAAACCAAATGTGGTTGGAGGTTGATATCTTCTGAAATACTTTGGAATTATATGGTAAATCAAATATATATTACCCCCTTTTCAATTGAGGATTGATTAAGGACTTAGGAAAAATCCTAAGTTAAAATTTCTATAATCTAGAAAGTGGTTGTAAATTATTTTGATTTGATTGAGTCTGGTCCAAATTGGAAGGTTGGGAATGGAAACAAGATAAGAATCCATGTTGACCCATGGAATGGGAATGGGGTTCAAAATATGCTACCTCAATGGTTGATTGATTCTCTTCGAGACAAAGGAATCTATAGACTCTACTAGATTGGGAATCCATTATGAACCACCATTTGGCGATAAGCTTGGAATTCTACTAATGAGATGGGGTTATATGAGAAATTTCAATAAGTGTGGATCCATTTCACTTAAGCCATTTTTTAAATGAATATCCATGTTGTTGAGAGAGAGGAAAAGCTAGTTTGTTATTTTTATCCCTATGGGAGTTATATGCCGAAGCTCGAATACAATCAACTCAATATCACTTAGTTATTTCAAAATATGAGACAAAGGTGGAAACCTGTTTGGCAGTCAAAATGTCTACAAAAATATAATATCTTTATGTGGTGTATGCTAGAAAAAAAAGGCGCAAAATTCAGACAATATGAAAAATAAACATAAAATTGGGCAAGGATGGTGTTCATTATGTAAGTAAAATGTGAAATCTATTGAACATCTGTTTATTGAATGTCCATTCAATGCTCTAGCTTGGAATACTTGTTCTTCTATTTTGGGTCTGGATTGTATTTTACAAGGGATGTTAATGGAAGAGGCCTAAAGGGCTTGGAATAGGTCGGTTGCAACCAATTCCTTTAAAGCATTACCCCTCATTGTTTGTTGGGGAATTTGGTTTTTTCAGAACAAAGTGATTTTTCAATATTAACTTTTATTTATGGAGCGAGCGGCTATGGAAAGTATTTTGATTTTGTCTCAATTTCTGTAGCTTAAAAATGTCCCAAATCCTAGATATATTGTTGAATGAGAATAAGATAGAACCTTTCTGTAGCATTTTTTCGATGGGGCCTCTCAAGAGGAGGGTGCTAGATGTGAGGGAGGGGTGATTCTACATCTTTCTTGAAATCACACATTTTTCATCAAGATAGGTCTGGGGCAAGACTCAAATAAGCGGGTTGAAGAGTGGTTATAACTCACTTACAAATTAGTATGTAATTGAATTGAACAACACTATTGAATAAGAAAGAAAATTATTTCAACAGATTAAATAGTGCTAATAGAAAAGTGATATTTTTTTTTCCAAGGAAAAAATATGCAACTTTCTATTAATAAATAAAGAAAAGTTACATTTTGTAAATGAAATTAAGCATTCAAGATGCCTAGAGGGCCTGTGTGCTCAAGCATAAATCGTAGTGAGGTTACCCAAAAAAAATTAAATATTGCCAGCAAGGTTGCGCTTTTCGCCCTTGCTTTTTCTATTTTAGACAATCTTCCAAGTCCCCGAATGCAGGGAATAAGGAACCAAGGCCAACTCATTGTTCCTTGTGGTATTTTATTTGTTGAAATCTGATCTTTCAAACACATGCGATATTTTATCTTCACCTGAGCTTACTACTGATCCAGCTTCAGCTGGCATAGGATCCACCATGGTGTGTGCCGGATGAACCATCATGTTAAGTTCAAATGGATCTTGTATTTCATGTTCTTGTACCCCCAAATCGATTACTATCTATTTACTCTCATTTTGGATGGATACATATGCTTCTTCTTCTTTCTCCTGCTCTGGTCCACCTGAGGGAAATTTCCATCCTTTGATAGCTTTCCATGTCTTCTTCTTTTTTCTGTTTTCTCTTTTTATATCCAGACATGTGTTTTGTAAGTGACTGGTTTTCCTACATATTCTGCATATAAATGCAGTGTTTTCATAATCAAGGTGTTGCGTCCATTTTTTATAGTTATGAATCAGTTGAATGCTTTTTGGTAGCCCCTTACTGAGATCCACTTCCATGCAGATTCATGTCAAGGTGAATATTATCTCCTCCAAACATTAGATGTATGTTTTGATGTATCTCTAAATGATGTTCCCAATTCCTGCTAAAACAAATTCATTCCAAAAATGAAGCAGGAGATTATACAACTAGACCCAGATCGACATTTTGGTTATCTCCATTGTGTTTGTGTCAAAGTCTGGGAACCATGGTGTGATGAGGAGTCTAGTGGAGCCCCAGAACCATGGCCGCACCCTAAGAATGATGTCTCTGGCTTCTGAGGAAGGGAAATTGACTATAAAAAACCCCTTGGAACATAGATGGATTTAAAAAACCATGGCCCAATTGGTAAATATACAATGGAAAATCTCCATTGGTTTGGTCCAGAAGTAGTTAAATCTGCATATTATTTCTTGCAATTAAAAAGTGGAGCGATGTTCATCTATCTTTGGTGTGTCTATGTTCAGTTTTGGCACACATTTCAGATGCTCCACAATGTATGTTTTGGGAGTATTCTCAGTTGGTTTGGATGGTGTCGCTACTTTTTTTCCCCTTTAAATGTTCCTGTAAGAGGGACCTTTTGGGTTGTCATATTTGGAGGTGTTGGCTCCGCTTGTGGGTCCATGAGCTCTATTCTGTTATGTTGTGCATCCTCCTAGTCTTAGATTGAGATATATGGTAGATCCAAAGCATATAGGGTAATAATTGATTAGGCAGGAGTCTTGTAAGTATTTCACACCATAAATTAATGATTGCATGTGACAAGGGTATCCTGAATATTTCCAGATATTTTTCTTCAGGTTTGTTACCTTGTCTATATCTTGTACCCATATTAAAAAATTGTTGCCAGTAAGAGGTTTTATGAAATTTTGAAAACAAACAGATCTTACCTATTTCTAATTATCTGAGGTCCTTTTGTTGGCTCCTATGGGATTCTTACCTATTTTCTTTAATAGAATTCGGTGGGTGCCTTGATTCGATGACCCATAGAGATCAACGGCTTCATGAGGCCGGGCACCTTGAACTGGCTTAAGGTACAATGTGTTGATTTGTCTGAAGCCTATGTACCCCTGTTCCCGCATAGAACCCCATGAGGAGATGTGATTCCGTTCACACCCTGCTGCCACCGATGCATGCCTTGGCCTTGTCTTCATTTTTTGACGACCCTGGGTTTGGTCCACCACTTCCCCTCCTTGAGAAAATTCACATATGCGTGAATCACCAGTCCGCATTGAATCCATATGAGGGTTTGGGTCTGCCAAAGGGTTCCAAGGCTCATGGCCGAAGAGGGAAAAAAGGGGCCGGGGGTTTGCATCCGTGAACACCAAAAGCCCCCTGTTCCACGCCACACTAGATTATGGCACTGGTACAAGGTGTGTGCACCTACATCGCTTGTGATCGAGCACCTCAGTGGTTGTTTCCATCTTCTGATCAGGATCACAACCATGAGGGTCCATCGTCGTGCAACCTGAGAGCCTGGACTAGCAAAACCTAGCACTGTTGTCTGCCACCATCATTTTTTCTAAAAAAGTGAGAGTTAAGTTATATATATATATATATATATATATATATATATATATATATATATATCTGCCACCATCGTTTTTTCTAAAAAAGTGAGAGTTAAGTTATATATATATATATATATGAAACTGAATGATGAATACAATTGTGGGAGGGCATTGGCTTAAATACATCCTTGGTTCCTTTACATTGTAAGTAATATCGTTATTATAAAATTTGTTACTATGCTTTGAAATAAATAACAAAGTTAGTATGCCATCTTAATATTATAAAACAGATGCGATCACACACACACACACAAAGTTAAAGTATGGTTTCATGTTTTTTCAAATATGTGTTCTGCAATTTAAAAAATTATAATTGTTGTTGATAATGCTAGGCATCAGATAATTATTAAGTATTAATTATTCTTATTTTTTTAGACTAATTGTGAGAAATTATAAAAAAAAAAACGATGAATATTTTGGATTAGTATTTTGACCATTACATTTTTTATGTTTCTCTTAAAAGGACAAGATGAAGATAATTCTGAGGGACTAAGGAGAAAATAAGTGGTCATGTGCTATGAGAGAAATATAATGTGGGTGCCTATTAATAATTTTTCATTGGAAAAACTTAGCAATGGAAAATATCCTAATTAAATTTCTTGTAGACTGAACTAGAGAAATTAATCCCACTATGCCTCGGTGGTATCATATCTTGGCTAAGGGGGTGGAGTTCTCTAGTAAAACTACCTATAATTGGGTGGAATATTCTCACTTTACTGATGGTTTCCTATCATATGTGTAGTATTAAAATAAATCTTTTATTTTTCACTATAAACGTTATTTATTTGTATTATTTATTAGGGTTTTTAGTTGAAGGAAAAAGAACTAACAGTTTCCCAAGTTTAGAGGGAGTTTTTGCAATTGATATTGATCCAGTAATTAACATGATGCATATTTTTATTTGTGATATTTGTGTACTTAATTTATTTTTTGTAATGTGTTCTTACAAGACTTCTGTTGGTGAAAATTTTTACTGTTGACCTAGGGTTCAACTACATGGTACCAACAAAGGCCCTGTGGTAGTCTAGCATATGGTTGGCATTTTTAATCCTCTGCAAGGGAAGAAGGTATTACCTAAGGCATGATGAGAATTAGAAGTGACGTTTTAGGGTTTTACAAAGAAACACGATTGATTCCTTTAATGAAAATATGCAATAAGCACATAAACACTAACAGATCTTCAAAATAATTCTTGCACAAAAAGTAAATAAATGCGTAAGAATAAGTTTAACAAAAGGATTAAATAATTTAAAAGGTCCATTCAATACAATCACAATCATTCATAAACATAATAAATGGATCCCAAAAAAAATATCCATTATATAAATTCAGGTTGGTTTCATTACAATATAGATCCAAAAAACTATGCAGGATCTCTTCAGGACTTCATTCAAACTCCCATTACATGCTTAAAATATGACAAATTTAAAATAGTAAATCAATACAAAGATCAAGTCTCATTCGAGAAACATGAAAACCATTCTCTAATCTCTCTCCCTTCTCAACTATCTCTATGCAGTTATATATCACTTTTTAGCCTCCTAGATCATGTTCGATCTCACTTGATATGGTCTAACTTAACCATCTTGACGAGATCTATTTGCTTGGTCCACATTTTCTTGATCACTTCAATATTAGTAGTTCAATGCTTGTTTCACGACCTTGATCACACCACAATCTATTGACTCACCCTCAAGTCAATATTTTGCTTGCATTCTTGGTACTTCTTGTGATTATTTGATTAATGTTGACATGATCTCTCCCTGTACATATTCTTCTCCTTCAAATGGAGGACCGAACTTCAGAACAGTCTCCAAAACCTAGCTTGAAAAATTGTTGTACTGGATGCCTGATCAACAAATTGTGTAGTTGTTTATGCATCTGGTGTTTCAGGATGTGCCACAGTCAAGGTCTATCATTGAATATTTTCATCAATATTAAGTTTGCATAGCCACATGTATTTTTATTGAGCATTAGGCTTAAGGTCTCTGATAGTGGTTTTAGCCTTGTAGGACTACTCTTCAAAGCCATGAATTTGTTTATCAATATCTTTAGCCTAATTGAAGAGAGTTTTTTGTTGCACCATGTCTACAATAGAAAGAGTGTCATCCATCAAATTCTTAATATGCTCTCGAAGACTATAAAGTGGTTGGTTTGGTTTAGCAGGCAACCCTGAACAATCCTGCACTTGCCAGAATATTTCCTATGAATCTCTCTTGTACTGTTGCAGTGTGATTCTAAGTGTGGATCCTTCTTCTACAAGTTGATTGATATGCTGATTGAACTACTCTACAAGAACAATTGTTTTATTTTGCAACTCAGAAATGGTATAGTGCACGTATTTATTGGAAAAAATTAAATACGTATAATAATTCTCAAGAAATTTAATGCATTGCATTGGATAATATGGGGAAATATCTTCTAGTGTGGTAGAAGCATGATCCAAAAGTGTTGGCCACATTGGCTGAAGTTTGGTGTTGATATCTTGAACTTGTTGCTCAAGTTTCTCTTTCTGTACATGCAATTTATCTCGCTCTTCGACAACTCTAAGAAGGTATTGTTGCTACTACTCATGCATGACATTAAGGTTAGCGTACTTGGAATCTGCAAGGACCAAATTATCCTCCAATTGTATTGACTATTCCTTTATAAACTGGAAAAGTTGTTGTAATGACCAGTGTTGAATATTTGTGGCAAATAAAGTATCAACAGGTGGAAATTTGGACTGTAGAGGTTGTCCACTCGCAATAGCTTTTTCAGAATGGTATTGCAGTGAAGTCTCCGACATGGCTGCTTGTTATTGCTAGAAATATTCACTAACCTTGGCAAGCACCTGTGGAGGAATTAGGGGAATGATATCTAGAGTCTGAGTGCACAAGTGCAATACTCGCTTACAATATCTTAGGTCCTTGAAAAAAGTAGAGAGATCCATGGGATAAACAATGTTTCTCATTTTTGGTTGCGACAATATTGTTTCTAGATTTTACTCGGGTTCTTTCATGTTCTGTGGCTCAGAGACTATCTCCATATCATCCACATTATCAATGGTGTCTTCTGGATTAGAATGTTGTGAAGGAACATCATATATAATGTCAAAAGGTGTAGGAGATTGTCGTAGAGAAACAATATTGTGTGGACCAGACGTAGAAGGCAGGGAAGCAAGGTGTTCTTAAATAATAGTGGTAGGAAAAATAGGCTCTACAAGTTAATCATCAAGTATGTCCACTATGGTGCAAGGATCCAAAAAAAGTAGTAAGGGGCTTAGACATTACGATGGCTAACACCTCTGATGCAAAAGTAAAGGTAGGATATTTAATGAAGTCCCACCAGATGGAAGGGTAACGGGATTAACAATAGAAGTAGTGGCTTGAGAAGAGGATGGTGGGACCATAGAAGCCAAAGGGAGAGCTTGGGGATTGAAGGTTCTACCTTGGTAAGGTATAGAATATGGAACAAAAGTATTGGCAACAAGAATAATTACCGAGGATTAAACTTTGGAGGCAGTGGAATTGACATAATAAAAACACTCATGAAGTGGCTTAACTAGAAGTTGGAAGTTGGAATAAGGGGTAGTTGAGCACTTTTTGGATGATGATGGAGCATTGGAAGACAAAATTCATGGTGTTAGGCCCTCAAGGAAATAACATGTACCTACAGGGGTCTCCATGCACTGAATACTAGGCCATGACATGAATTCTCTGTGGAATGCTTCTTCACTCATGTAATAAGGTAATGGCCTCATCTTGAATGTCTCCTTGCTGAAAACAGTTGGTCAGACATAGGAGCTGTTGTGATCGATTCCAAACCGCAATTAATAAAAATACATATTTAAGATCGACCAAGGAATCCTGATGATCATTTTAGCATTAATCATCTTGTTGTACCAGCCTTGAAAATTTATTTCATTAAAACAACGATTTGCAGAGTCGACTCGAGTTTTCCATGGAGCAAAGGAAAACAAAATGGCCTCGCCATCATGCATAATAACTAAATGTTGACCTTTAGGAGCACACCATTTCATCATGGTGATGGCCACAAATAAATACCCATAAATAAAATAATTGCCTCATTTGTAGACTAATTCACATGCGACAAAGAACTCATCTAATAAAAACTTGCACTTGTTACCTTGAATATAAAATTTTACAAAAAACATAGCGTCAAGTGTTATGAAACCAACTCCAAAAATAGAATAAATGTTATGAAACCAAATGATACCAAAATTTATCAAGCCAAATGTTAGGTCGGTTCTGATACCAAATGTTATGAAACCAGCTCCAAAAATAGAAGAAATGAGAGATAAACGCCTTAGAAATAAGCCAATTCAAGGGGGAAACCTCCTTTACATTACATAAATGAATAATTCTTGGATGATACAAATGACAAAACCTCCTTCTATATATAGGAGTCCATGGGGTCACAATATAATCCTAGCCGACGTAACAATAATAATGTAAGGGCACAATAATAGCAAAATTGGGGTTACAGGGGTACAACAATAACAATAAGGGAGCTACACTAACAACAATAAGGGACTACACTAGTAATATAGGGACCTAACATCAAGTGTGCATTCTCCTTTGGTATGTTGCTGCGTTACTTTTCTTGCGATTAGGTAACATGAAAACTTGATCTGCTCATTATTGACAAGGTTAATCACAACTCCATGACCCTTTTGTCTGGTACCATACTTCTCATAGATATTTGTGGTACCAGTCTTCTTCCTATGCTTAGAGGTTCCCTGAAATTTCATTGAGACATATTATCCATCCATCAAAAACCCAATAATTTTGTTAGTTTCATCGACACGGATTAGGTACTCTTTGTCTAACCAGAGAGAGTCATTGTGAATGTTGTTGGTAAGGATCTTGGTGCAGAGAGTCATTGTGAATGTTGTTGGTAAGGATCTTGGTGCATGGTGCAATTTCACTTGTGGTTCCAAATATGAGAAAGTCCCACATCTTCATGATAAAGGACCTGTGTAGTGGCCAGAAGTATAGTTTAATCTCTAAGATAAGTTCACCAATGGATTTGAGGTAGTATCCGTGTAAAATTTAGGAAGGAGGGCTGGAAAAAAGGAAGATTTTGAGAAATCATTATCAACCAGTGTTGTTTTTTCATATTTTTCTAGTATATCATCCATGGGTTCAATGTTGTTGTTGGATAAATCAAATGGAAAAATTGTTTTAGCAAAGGGAGGCATGGTGGAATATCGATGACTATAGAAAAAATGAAAGGGTGGGCATTGAAGGGATTTGGAAACAAAGGTTTTTGATGTAGAGGCCAAGGAGAAAGGCTTAAGATACTATGAAGGAACAAATGAACGATATTTTTTCGATGCTATAAACTTATAGAAAAATCCACTACTTGAGAGAAAATGAGACTATTGGACATTAAATGAAAAATACTCACAAAATCAGAGTTTGATATAGGAATTTATGATACCCATGGCACAAATCCCCAATACATTACATAAACTGACCAAAAGGAATTTGACACGACAACTAGATAGATGGAAAAGGGAAACCGAAAAACTAAAACTAAAACCAATTCAATAAAATTGACCATTACGGGGAAAATACACGCATTAAATGAATCAATAAATGAAAAAATACATGACTCATACCTCCCCTACCATAATGGGCTGCAATATATCACAACTAGGAATCACGACACAACTGACACAACTGAACTAACATATTGAACAAAAAAAATAACTCTAACTTAAACCTAACTTACGTTCTTGGATGGAGAGAAAGAAAAATGTAATAAATTTGGTGGCCATAGTATGACTTCAAGTGAGCGCCATTCACTCAGTTAGGAAAGACAATTCCTTTAAGTTTTGCGAGATTTATGACTCTAGATTCCCTTATCTCTGCAATAATACAAGGACCCAATCAATGCATCTGTAACTTTATAGGGTGCTTGAGATAATTACTATCATATAAGAGAACTTGATTACCCACTGAGAAAGATTTGGACTTAATATGTCAATCATGCGAAGATTTTTGCCTTTCTTTATTTACACTCCGGTGGAAATCTACTAGGAACCGTTGCTCATCCAATTCGCATAACTCTTGTAAAAATTCCAAAATAGACTCTTCATCATACTTCTTAGTGGATTGGGAAATTGATCCAGGAGGATATAGATACTCTTTCCAAGGAGCACCAAGGTGAATACCAACTCATTGAAGCCTAGGGTTTTGTGAGGGTTTTTAATATATTTGTGCTCGTAATTTGATTCTTTATTTTAAAATAGAAATTTAATATTTGAGAGGATTTTCCTCAAAATTAAAATTCTAAATTCAAATTCATTTTGAAGTTGACGGTTTAAAGGGATTATTCTCATCCCTAAGGTTTTGGGGATAAGGCCCTTGAAAGTAGATATTGAGATATTTCCTCCACATAAATCTCATGACCATATTTTAAGGGATATGAGAATTAATTTTCTCCTTGGAATAAGGGATAAGGAGATATTCCCTCCTTATTTTTGGGCTCTTAAGAGCTATATAATGCCATTTTATGTACTTTTTAAAGGGAGAGAAAAAAGAAGAGATTGTGAGTGCTTGAAAGAGTAATTTTCGAGCAGAGCTTGGATAACTCCATAAGTCTTTTAGATTTTTTTATGTATAGTTAACAGTTCTCGGCTGGCCACCTTGATGTAAAAATTTATGTATAAGACAATAGATCGATTCGTCCTGTTGGAGGTGAATCCAGAGAGGTAGCCTAGTGGAGGGGGTGAACTCCGTTATCAAACCTGTTGTGTACACATTTTTATTCTTTATGGTTTGATTTAGAATTTTCTTTCAGTCATTTTTTTCGTTTCAATTAAGTGATGAAAATAACATATCTATATATGCATGATTATAACGTAATCCATTAAGCTCAAATTAAGATTAAAACAAGTTTTATATTATACATGTGTTGGGCCGTTAATTATGCCATTATTATTATCACTTGTGAATGCTTATTCCACCCATTTCTGCCATTCTTCATCACGTCATTTATTATAATTTATTATTTAAATCCATTTTATAAATGATTTATGCTCTTATGGATGAATATTATTTATCTTCCTTTATTTCTAATAAATTGATGATTATGAATTATTTTATCAATGATGGTTTTAATAAGTTGGTTATAACATTATTCACCATTTTTAGCCTCCAAGATAATTTCCCGGATTGAAGATTTGATCATTAAAAGTGTCGACTCGAAATGCGGCGGAATAAGAAGTGACGAGTTTGCGGTTGAGATTCGAGCAAATGAAGACGAATCACAAAATCCGGAACATGGGTTTTGTCCGGAAACGGACCCGATTAACTTTTCCAAAGAACGGTTTGTCCAAATTCGACTTGTGTTGAGAGAATCACGCGAGTTCTTTGAGCACGATTTTCTTAGATGCAGCCAGTTTGCAGTAGTCCTCCAAATCCTAAGTGTGAAAATAAATTCGCCTTGTTCAGGTTTATCAGCGGATTTGGAAACAATCAATTTTTGTAATGTAAATCATGTTGTACTTATCTTTATTTGTAACTTCTCTCTGATCTCTCTCTATTTAAATGAAAACAGAGATCAGAGATGGGGATGATTGAGGATGGAGAGACTTTTCTTATTGTAATTTGCAGAATTGTGCATCGGCTCTTGTTAAGAGAGTGTGAGCTGTTTGTAAACATTATTAATGTCTGATTAATAAAGGAGTTCACTGTTGTTCCATTTCTCAAGCGCTGGAGTAAAGCACAGCAACGCTTCACCGGTGGTTGAGGGCCCGGCCCTGGTGGAGCGATCTGTTGTTTGTATTTCTATTAGTTTATTTCTGTTGTGTGAAGTTCTTTTATTACAATTAAAGAATTGAGTTATTGCTAATTGGATCAAATACAGAGTCATTGTTATTCCATTCTTTACAAGAAGCATGATTCATGATTCAATTGTTATAAAATGTTGTTTTTCTGTATCTAATTCCAGTTGTTATTCCTTTTGTTTATGAATTACGATAGTTGATTGTTGCGTGGTTGTCGACGGGATTAAAGAGTAGAAATCTAGTTTGCTTGGTTATGAATTGAATTCACTGTTTATTTTACGCTGCTATTCAATTCCTGTTCATTGCTTTTAGATTGTTGTTCCTTTCCAGTTTGCGTTTTAGATTTCATTTCCTTTGAGTTGTTTTCACTTGCCTTGAGATCTCTAAACTGTAGAGGGCAGAGCTAATCATTCCAGGTCCCCAGATTTGGTCATCTCACATCGATTTCTAGGGGAAAGAGTTATTACTATTGCATCCCTAATCGATGTCTAGCAAGGTTGCTGTAGTGTAGTCTTTACATTTCTGTCATTTGTAATTAGATTTCTTTTCAAGCAGATTTCTTTTCAAGCATTTATTATTTCTGCATTTGTGTTTCTATACTACATCTTCACAAACATTACTCTTGAGTAAATAGCCGCCTCAGACTGAGTACACTCTTGAAACAAAAAGTCGTCCCTGGGTTGACAATTAATGTGAGGTAATTAGGAGTTACAAAGACACCTTTTTATCGCTCCACATTTTGGCGCCGTTGCCGGGGAGAGTGTAGCCATTTCTAAAGAGTAGTGTGAATATGATGAGTGCCTGCTAGGGAAGAGTTGGATCTTAAAAACGGAAGGTAAGAACCTACGTGCGGAGCATGTAAAAGCCCTGCTCCACTGTCTGCTTTCCTAACAGATTTGTTGTTGCTTTGTTGGGTAGAAATAGATGTTTGAATTTTTGTGTGAGTGACTAGGAAAAAAATAGAAATTTTGAAAAATAAATCACATGATTTCATTCAAGTGGTGATGTAAGCACCACCCATTTCACTAACCGATTGACAGGAACATTTGAAGAAGGAGCCTTGAAGAAACACATGAAGAACATCTTATATTATGGTGGGAATTGCATCCAATCATGGGAGGACATGAAGAACATATTCTTGAAGAAGTACCAAGACTATTGCAAATCCAATGAAGATATTTTCGGTATGATACAAGGGGAGATGAAAGTTTGGAGGACTATGTAGATCGATTTCATTATAACCTTCAAAAATCAAAGCATAAGCATTTGGAAAAATAGATCTTAAAAACACTCCTTCTTAAAGGAATCAAAGATGAATTTTTAGAACTCTTAAATCTGATAGGAAAAGGTGATGTTTTTCAGTTATCATATGATGATGTTTGTGAGTTGCGCATAAGGTATTCAAGAGGAATCTCCAAGGCTGGTAAGAATTCTAGAGATGTTTGTTCTTTGTTTTCCAAATCTGCTACAAGAATAGGAGACATAAGAGTTGAAATCAATGATTTATTTGAAAATTTTAAAGTTGATTTTATTAGCTCTCTAAGCTCAAAATTGGATGTTTTGCAGGTTCATAAAAATGAAGAATTTGATGAAGTGTTTTTCCCTCATGACCGAAAGGAGCAGCCCATAGATACTCACTCTTCCTTATCTAGGATGGAAGTAGCATATCAAAGAGATAAGGAAGCTACAACAAGGTCAACAGGTATGGTTCAAAACACTTCTTTCTCTTACTTGCATAATCCATTATGGAATACTCACATGTTAGAGCAGCCATGCGAATCGCAATATAACCACCACCAATCTTGTCTACAAGTTTGGCACGGTTCACTTTATGATTGCATGACTACTCTCCCTCATCTTGTAGCACAAGCACATTCTCCATATTCTCCACCAGCTCTTCCACAACATCCTGCTTGCATATCAAATTTATCCACTCAACCCAACCAACCACATCATCACAATGCTCCATTCCATACACAATTTCCTGCTCAACTAATTCCACACACTCACCATAATAAACCAGTACAACATGCTTACAATGTTGATCTGCCAAATTTACCCACCCTTCCCACCCATTCTATCTCACATGCGCCATTAGAGAAAACTTACAATGAGATTCAGAATGTTTCAAATTCAAAAATTGTAGAAGCTATAGAAGCAAATGAGGTTTCTTCTAGGTTGCACCAACAAACCATTTTAAAAGCTCAAGAACTTCATGGTATGATGGGAAATCAAGAAAGTAACGGATATATTGAAGATTGGTTTCACTCCATCACGTGTTTGCATCATCACTCTATGCTTCAACAATTTTTGATACATTTTTTTCAAGGGAAGTTGGCTTCTCATACCCTAATTTTCATTAATATGCATTTTTCAAATTTGGGTATGTGTATACATGAAGCCTTATTTCGAAAATGGCTCCACAGGAAGTACTCATATACGTAGTCATATTCATTTTTCAAATCAAAATAGGTTAGTATAAAACATAAAATAAATAAGGGAATAAATAAATGCATTTTGTTTTTTATGTAAAACTAGTTGTTTTTTGTTGCAACATGCTATGCAAATCAATATTGGTGATAATTTTTTAATTCATTTGTTTATGTAGATGACTTATAATGGAAATAATATCTCTACAAACACTCATATTCATTTTTTATCACCAATTTGAAAAAATGCTTGAATATCATTTTTTTGGCTTGCGGGCTTGATGAACTTTCTGGAAAAACAGTCGGGACAGTCATGTTTTGAGAGACCAAAAATGAATATTTTTAAAACCTGTTTCTACCCTAGATAGCCCTTGATGTCTACTTTCTAACCCAATTTGAATCAGTCAATTTGGATTTGAAACGAACAAGTTAGAACCAAAACATTGACCGGATGTCTAGCGGGCAGCTCAGGAACAGAGTTGGGACAGTCAGTTTTTGGAGGCCTAAATGACCATATTTTTAAAACATGTTTCTATGGTAGATTCCCCTATGAATCTAGTTTCCAATGTAATTGGAATCACTCATTTTCGATATCGTATGGGGAAGTTATGATCAAAATACTGACTGTCTATCGTAAATCAGCACCCTTAAAACTCTGTTTTTCCGGATGTTCCTTACAGTATTTCACCTATCAATTCTTCTTTTCTTCAAAACCTGTTTCTATTGGAGATAAATAAATGAATCTACTTTCAGTTCCAATTTGAATCATTCGAATCCGACATCAAACGAAGAATCTATGCTTAAAACATTCACTGTTGTTCTAAGTGGGGTAAGCGAAAATGACTCTGTTATGCAAGTTGTTCTAAGTAAAATTGACATATCATATCATTGAATTTTTAAAACCTGTTGCTATTGGAGATTAACCTTTGAATTAGCTCTCATTTGGCTTTGGAATCACTCAATTTGGACGAAAAACAAAGAAGTTGTGACTAAAACACTGCAGGTTAGAATGATTGGCCACTGCTCTCCCGCAGGTAACAAATAAATTTTACTTTGTTATTTTCTCCGTGGATTTGTTTTACAGAGTAACTACTTGTTAGTTTTTTTCATAATTCTTGGATTAGGGGAGCCCGCGCACCTCTCTTTCTCCATGATTTAATGTTTTCTTGCAGGTAGACACTCGTTTTTTGCAGGTCTTGGGAAAATAAAGAAGGTCAATTTATGGACGAGTGATTTTTGAAAGAAATTTTATGAAACAAATGAATTTCATCTAACTCATTACCCAACGGATTCGTAATAGAAGAAATGAAGAATTGATTTCCATTTGAAGATTCATGTCATGTCTTTGCTGCCAAAACATTTTTCGAATAAATCATTTTTTTTGACATAACATCATAGCTGTTGTAACTTAATTTATTTATTTACATACTGTTTTTGTTGTTTTTTTTCTAATTTCTCTTATATTTTGTGTTTCAGGTATTGCTTCATTCAAAGTGTAACTCATCCTCAGCATCAATGCCGTGAACAGCTAATTTGTTTTTTTGCATGTTTGCATTGTATGACTGTCCATTTTGCTTTTCCTTTTCCAAAGGAACGGCACTTGCGTTTTTGCTGTTCCTTTTTCCAAAGGAACGACATTTGCATTTTCACACTTTTTTGTATGTATTTTTCATTTTTGGTGTGCATTTCCTTTGTTGTTCCCTACAAGGAACAACACTTTTTTTGAGTGTTTTTGCTGTTCCTTCAAAGAAGCAACACTTTGGAAGCAACCCTTCCTTCCTCTTGTGGGATTATTTCTAGTTCATCTCAACCACATTTTACTGATTCCCTTTCATGGCATGAAGTACACTACTTTTATGAAGACAAGAATTATGGATTCTATTGAAGCAAGTTAATATCTTTCATGTTATGATCTTTAACAGGAACAGCTCCTTGATGATAGATTATTTTCAAAAGGGACACAATTATTTATATACTACTTTACTGCATTGTTTTCTATTGAACATGATGTTGATTGATTATCTTAATACCATGCTGGTTCCACCCTTCTGGATTATAATCTTCTCTGTCTGTAATAAATGAGATTATGGGTATATTTTTTTTTCTATTGACATGTTCCACTTCTTCCACCATCCCTGCTCTTAAGGAGTGCTGAGCCTCCCTCTTTTTATCATAAAAATGTGTAATAATAACAAAATTTTGTTCGCAGATGGAGGATAGGGGGTCTCATTATGAGCCAGCCTACCATGTTCATAAGGCTGTAACAAAGTGACATTCCCATTATGGCCACCACACTAGGGTTATGATCCATTGGATAGCCCAATTATCCTTGGAACAGGAGGTCTCATCACGAGCCGGCCTGATCACTTTTGCTACATCCCAGTGAATGGCAGTGTGGTTATCTGGTTACCACGCCAGCACATTGATCTCTTCTGTAGAACAACAATGTAACTCTCTAGTTATAAATTGAGGATTCTCGCTCATATGGGTTAAAAAGCAACCCTGCCGAGGCTATGGACGCCTGCTGGCAGCAGCGGCTCTGCTTATGGTATTGAAGTTATATCTTATCGTCAATTATTATTATAAGACCCTTTTCTTATTTTTTCTTTTTATCAGAGAAGTTATTTCCTTAACTTTTTCCCTGTTTTGAACCTTTATGCATGAGAAATTGTTTTATGATCAATCGCATCATTTTCAGCTAGCATACTATCAGTAAAGCATCTTTTTGGCATATTGTTGTTCTTTTTCTCTTTTTCATCATCTATCATCAATTCAAAGCATCCTATCTCTTATTCATAACTATCTTTACACACTTTGCTCTCATTATAATCATAACTCTCGTTGTCCTATCATTGATATGTGTACTCTGCTTCATTTACTGATATATTGTTCATTCCCGTGCCTTATCGTCAGCATAACACCTTTCATAGGCTTTATGGTCATGGAATTCCTTTTCCAATTGGAAGGGGGAATGTCTGCATTATGGGATTGCATGTGATATGATTACTGCACTCTGCCATAACTTGTTGATTTGATAAGTTTTTCTGATTGAAATTTTTGCATGCATCTGAATCTATTGCTCTTTAAAACTAACACTATGGATTCAAGAACATTGTATGCAAACTAGTGATTTGTTTATAGGAGAACAACAAGTATGGGCAGAATTCTATTCATAGCATGACCACACTATTGCACTTAACAGAAGAGGCTCGCGCACGTGAACAATTCTTCAGACATGATGTGCTTACCTAGATTCCACCTTTTGTATCACTTTCAGCACCAACTCTGCCTACATCAGCTTCAACAACTGCTAGTCCATATCTGTCATTCTACATTTTTTGGAGGTAAAACTTGAGGTAAAATAGCATAATTTTCTGATTTATTACGAATTTAGGAGAATTTCATAAAAATCCATTTTGAGCATCATTTATCATCCTTCAGTCCACATCTATACCACTCCCTATTTTTCAGCGGCATATCATTTTTCGAGTATGGGGGAGTGTTCCTTTCATTCATTTCTTTCTTATGACCATGTCATCCATATTCTTTATCATCCATTGTTATTCTTATTCATTCTCAACACCTCCATTATTCCATGTTGTTTTACACCAAGCATAGAATTCAACAGCTGGTAGCAACCACCTCAATTTTTTTCTAGCATTGCATGAGGGCATGCTAATTCTTCAGAGAAGGGGAGGAATTGCTACGCATGATGGATGTTTTCAATTTTCTTTCTCATTTCAGGCATACAATTTCATTTTTACACAATGTAGAAATTGATTTCCATAATATTTTAAAAAAAAACCATGAACTCAATTCTTGTGATTTCTGGAAAACACAGACGTATCATTAATACAAACCGAGATAATTTCAAGATAAATTGGTTCATAAAATTTCGGAAATCATGCACTCTCACCTACAGCCATTTTGTTTATATCTCATGATCCGTGCATCAAAACGATCTGATTTTTGGATCATAAAGGCATTCATATATTATAAATCTACTTGCCAAATTTCAACAAAAGCTGGTTTGTAGTTTTTGAGAAAATGGTTAATGAAGTTTGCTGTTATCTATATCATATTTTGCTGCAACTTCATACATATAGTTGAATGTCAATATAAAAATTTTTATGCCTTCATCAAGATTACTCATTAATTAAGGAAGCATTCATTTGTTCTCAAATTTTTATTGCTTGGTTAACACATGGGTTTTGTCTTGGGGTTGCATGAAGACATGCAATATATTCAGGTTTTCGTTGCATGAGGACATGCAACATATTGAGTGTGGGGGTGTGTTGGGCCGTGGATACAACCACTTTGTAACACTTATTTCATCCATTTTTACTCTTCTCTATTATATCATTTGTTATAATTTATCATTTAAATCCATTTTATAAATGATTTATGCTCTTATGGATGAAAATTATTTATCCTCCTTTATTTCTAATAAATTGATGATTATGAATTATTTTATCAATGATAGTTTTAATAAGTTGGTTATAACATTATTCACCATTTTTAGCCTCCAAGATAATTTCCAGATTGAAGATTTGATCATTAAAAGTGCCAACTCATAAATGCGCTGGCATAAGGAGTGACAGTTTTGCGGTTGATATTCTGAGCAAATGAAGACGAATCTGGAAAATCCGGAACATGGGTTTTGTCCAGAACGGACCCAATTAACTTTAACAAAGAACGGTTTGCCCAAATTCGGCCTGTGTTGAGAGATTCGCAGAGTTCTTTGAGCACGATTTTCTCAGATCTGTTGTTGCGGCCGTCCTCCAAATCTCAGCTGCAAAGCCAAATTCGCCTTGTTCTTGTTTATCAACTGGTTGGAAACAATCCAATTTTGTAATGTAAATCATGTTGTACTTATCTTTATTTGTAACTTCTCTCTGATCTCTCTCTATTTAAATGAAAACAGAGATCAGAGATGGGGATGATTGAGGATGGAGAGACTTTTCTTATTGTAATTTGCAGAATTGTGCATCGGCTCTTGTTAAGAGAGTGTGAGCTGTTTGTAAACATTATTAATGCCTGATTAATAAAGGAGTTCATTGTTGTTCCATTTCTCAAGCGCTGGAGTAAAGCACAGCAACGCTTCACCGGTGGTTGAGGGCCCGGCCCTGGTGGAGCGATCTGCTGTTTGTATTTCTATTAGTTTATTTCTGTTGTGTGAAGTTTGTTTATTACAATTAAATAATTGAGTTATTGCTAATTGGATCAAATACAGAGTCATTGTTATTCCATTCTTTACAAGAAGCATGATTCATGATTCAATTGTTATAAAATGCTGTTTTTCTGTATCTAATTCCAGTTGTTATTCCTTTTGTTTATGAATTACGATAGTTGATTGTTGCGTGGCTGTCGACAGGATTTAAGAGTAGAAATCTAGTTTGCTTGGTTATGAATTGAATTCACTGTTTATTTTACGCTGCTATTCAATTCCTGTTCATTGCTTTTAGATTGTTGTTCCTTTCCGGTTTGCGTTTTAGATTTCATTTCCTTTGAGTTGTTTTCACTTGCTTTGAGATCTCTAAACTGTAGAGGGCAGAGCTAATCATTCCAGGTCCCCAGATTTGGTCATCTCACATCGATTTCTAGGGGAAAGAGTTATTACTACTGCATTCCTAATCGATGTTTAGCAAGGTTGCTGTAGTGTAGTCTTTACATTTCTGTCATTTGTAATTAGATTTCTTTTTCAAGCAGATTTATTTTCAAGCATTTATTATTTCTGCATTTGCATTTCTATACTACATCTTCACAAACATTACTCTTGAGTAAATAGCCGCCTCAGACTGAGTACACTCTTGAAACAAAAAGTTGTCCCTGGGTTGATAATTAATGTGAAGGTAATTAGGAGTTAAAAAGACACCTTTTTATCGCAGGCAACATATTGAGAGTGGCTCTACGAGATTGTGGATCGAAATAAATAAATTAGGAAAAATAAACTTGGTGGGTACCACAACTTCTACCTTTTTGTAAAAGATGGAAAGGGGTATATTTGTGCATCCTTTTGACAACGAGTTTGATAAGCCCATAGAGTAAACGGAACCCTTTCATCCCAATCATCCATGTTAGCATAACACTTTAATGATTCCTTCATAATATTTTATTTAAATATTCAATTGTTCCATTAACTTGTGGGTGATAAGGATTTCTATTTCTCTTATGGTGTTGAATTAATAATTCTCACATCAAATTTTATAATGCAATATGTTGTTCTTGATGACAACCTACTTGATGAAGTTGTCCTTGATGAAACCTACACCGATGATTTGCCTTTTGATAGAAACCTATTTGTTAAGGATGTAGAAAATGATGTTTCTACGGAGTCGGTTCGGATGTGACGGAGAAAATTCGATGAGGTGCGAGGAGAAATGAAACAGGAAATATTTCTCAATGTATATGCAGGTTTGATGAAGGCAACCCGTGTATGGAGGAAATGTGTACGCTACTTTTATGAAGGAAACCCACATATACATCCAGAATTAGTATATACATAGTTTTTATGAAGAGACGTCGTGTATACACGCGGGGACGAAGAAGAAAATTCATGTATTCCTTTTGCGCTCTAAAATTATGATACCAAGGGGCATTACCATGGTATTAGCCCACAGTATTGAGAGCTATGTCGTCTATTTGATCCCATCCAAGAATACCATCGGCAGTTGTATGGTTTTGACTCATGGTATTGGTAAAGGCTAAATCTATATAATGATAAGAAGATCATGGTGAAATATGTGCATGTGTCTGGGAATGAATGAATACTTCACTCTGAAGTATATGGGCATGGAATGCGTTACAGTTTATTGATATATCTGAAATAATAATGCACCTATGCATACAATGATGGATCAAGATCTCTAGACCTGCAACGAACATGTATTTCTTAGATCCTGTTGTAAATTTTTAGATCTATGATCTAGCAAATGTTTTCGAACAAAGGGTAATATCGGACGGTGTGTCGAAGGTACACGATTTCGAAATAGTTGCAGATCTATACGAAGGTTCGTCTCAGCAAAAGCTCGTATATACGTAGGTTCGTTTCAACAAAAGTGTGTATGGAATCTAGGGTTTTGCTAAAGTATGCGAAAGGAAATTTTTGATATGTTTTGCTGTATTACTGTTATCTGTCAAGGATGTCTTCATACAGATCTGGGTTGTTTATTGATTATGCTACTAGTTGATTATGATTAAAGATCAGTGTTTGGTTGGTTGATTGATGATTCAATGAATGAATTGATGGGGTTATAAGTTTCAATTTGATGTATTTTCTTTGAGCTTAAATCTGTGGAGTGGGTCCAGTCTGAAAATCTAATGAAAAGAGGCCTACAAGTTGTGTTGTGTTGAAGCTGTTTGGATGCAGTGTGAAAATTGATGAAACGTGGTCCGCGGTGGTGCTGAGGGTCGAAGCCTTCAATAAGGGGGAGTGTGAAAACCCTTCAGGTAGTTCTTTGGTGTTAGACATACGTAATTTATTAGCAATATTGGCAGAGTCCAATTACAGAAACAACATCATTTCAACCAACTTTGGGATTCTAGGATCTAGCCCTCCTGAATTCGGAGAGGGATCTCTCCAATATGTACAAAGATGGATTTGTCTTTGAAGTTTGAGGTGATGATATTAGGCTAGTTATGAAGTCCAAGGGTTTTGTTTGTTTTTGGATGGTTGAACATGATTGCTGTTAGAGGTGAAAATTCCTAAAGGTAAAGAGGTTCAAAAGTGAGAAGTTGCAAGCAAAAGAGTAAGTTTTGATCAAGAAGAAAGATGATGGCAGGTTTTCAGTCCATTGGGCTATGGAGTCATAATAGGATTTAATTGGAACAAAAAGAGGCAAGAGTGGTCCATGGGGCAAGTCATCTATGTCTAAGGATCTCTTTAAGGTTTGATTTATGGAATGAAGTGATACAATAAGAAAGGGAAATAAACAGATGCAGAACAAAGAGAAGCCCAGGATCTGGTAAGTACTTTGAAACTAGCCAGCCTTTGACCAGGCACTTAAGAAAAACATGAAAGAAAACTAGGATCTGGTAAGTACTTTGAAACTAGCCAGCCTTTGATACACTTTCAATAGAAAACATATAAAAACTAAGGGAAACTTGAACGCAACCTTTGGAGTAGAGACTAGCGGGACGGGCTCACCACAAATCCTCTCCTAGCTCTCCTTTACTTGATTTCTTTCAAGACAATCACAGAGATAACGCACAATGGCCTAAGATCTGGTAAATGCTTTGAAACTATCCAGCTTTTGACACATTCTAAGGGAAACAATCAAACAGTTATGAAAACAAGACTGGGACCAGGGCTAACCATATCTTCCTCAGTTCATCTTCACATAGCATATACTGAAAGTAACATTAAAAAATAATATTCAGCTAAGACAATAAGACGAGGGAACGCCAGCATTCCTATGCTTAAACTGAATCAAATCATTTCCAAATAACACAGTTGAAAGAAAACATTATAATAAATATTTCTCAGCCAGAGAAGGCTACTGATACACAATAGGTCCTAACACTGTTCAAACTGTTCTTTACATAAGAATATGAAACATAATGAAAACAGAAATAAAATAACAAGTGACAATGAGAATAACATCACCGTCAACATAGACCAGGATCCCATAAATCAGCTTGTATTGATGCTCCAAACCAATTACAATCTTCACCCCCAATGTGTTAGTTCATCTTTCTCTCACAACCTAACTTATCTGTCACAAGCAGAGCTCCAAGAGCCAGTGAATACTATTTACAATCAGGAGTCTTCAGCTCAGTTACAGACAATGCTTCAGCAATTACATAAACAACCAACCCCTCACTCATCTTCTATTGGAATACTTATAGAAGGATGAGGAGGTGAGATCTGATAAAGATCTCAAATACAATTAATACAGAATTAACGTTCCTTGGCCCTTGGGGGGCTCAATGAAGGAACTGTACAGGTGTTTCACTGCATTAACTGTTTTATACTTATGATTTAAGCTCGGTGAGAGCTTTTGTTGACCTTTGAGGCTCAGTGCGATGCTAGGGTTACTCTGCCAACATTCTGTCATTAAATTCCTGGCAACATCTACCCTTTGGTGATGAGGTGAGGCAGATATTTGATTCTGAGCAATAACTTCGGCCCCTGATTGAATACTTTTGAGGAATAGGTGGCTCTGTGGTGGTTGAGGAATCAATTTTCCTCAAATGTGGCGATGGATACTTTCTGTCTGACAAAAACACTTTAGCTTTTCCTTTAAACTGTGTTTTTGATTGGGGATTAGGCATTTGATAACTGTCTTAGCCATAATCCCCGTTGATTTTTCCATTAATCTCCTGCTCTGGTTCATCCTGGTCTTCGACACTGATAATCTTCAACTGTGCCTGTTTCATAGTGTTCTCGCTATCGTGCAGGGCTGTGCAGAGTTTGTAAGGCATCAATGCCTGAGAAAACATCGACAAGACATGCATTTCAACCCTGTTGATGATTTCCGTGGATGAATCGAAGATGTGAGGGTCGTCACCCTCCCTCCCTGAATCTTCCTTGGAAACCATGAACAAATGATTTAATCCCTGCAAAAAACAAACGAAACGTTATGAAATCCATGCATTTATCGGTTAACTACTATAGAGGCATATGGAGGGAGCGTGGCCGTCGGATGGCATCATCCGACGGTCAGGATTGATCGGAGAAGATTATAGAATAGGCGGCATAAGATCAAATTTAAGCCGTCGATCGCGCGTGATCAACGGTCAGGAGCGGAGGTCTGAAAGTCAAGCAGAGGAATCGTTGACTCGGCAACGGAATCGAGCGATGAAATATGGGTCGTCGATCCACAGATCAGATCGACGGCGAAGATGTGATTTCCGCTGCATGGAGACCTGAGTTATCGCGTGGGCATTTCAGTTAAACATCGGATAATTTGGGCGATCAACAACCGTGGAATCAGTGGGCCCAGATCGGACGGCAGACATTCATTTCGCTGGGCATCCATGGTCCGGACCATAACGCGCGGGGGACGACAAATACGCGATGGTTTTCAAACAGTACATGGGACGTGTGTCAGGCGGTATATGGAATGGCTGGCCGTTGGGTTAAAACCGCCTTTTCCCGATAGGCTGTGCAAAAAATACCGCCGGGTTTGAGAAAACGACGCTGGGACGGCGGGGACCACATGGATGGCGCGCTCTGCTCCGTTGATCTGTGGAGAAGATCAACGGTCACGATCGCTCCAAAATTTACACAGCAGAAAATTTTGGAAATAAAATTTAAAACCGAAAAAAAAAAATGATTTACAAAGGTTTTTTAAGGTTTTGGGCGGGGAAAAATAAATTGAAAGGATAGTGCCCGACAGCCTTGGCAGTTGGTTCTGGCACTCGAGCGCATGGGTGAAAATGGGTTAGAGGCTTAGCCCGAGGGGGCTTAAGCCTTATACATAGAAATATGTATTTTTCTACCTTTTTTTGAATGATTTTGAAAAGGAAAGAAGGTTACGGTAAGGTTAAAAAATGAGTTTTAACCTTATAAAATGGGTTTTGATGAGGGGAAAAAACATATATGTGTAAATGAGGGATTTTTATGGGGAATGGAGGGATAGATGAGGAGGTTAGTTTTGAGGAGAAGGAAAGGGAAAAATGGGGTTTGCAGCAGTCTTTGACTTTGGATTCTTGCAGGATTTCAGAGGTTTTTAGGATGCAAACAGCAGTATGGGATCTGGACAGAGGCAGGAGGCCTTCAAGAGTCTTCAAGAGCCAACAGTTTTTGATAGGGGAAAAACTGTTACTTGAAGGCTCAAAAGAAAATTTAGCCACCTTTGGTATAATCAAAATTACAGGTGGCTAACAGTGGCTCCACTTGGGGATGTTGCCTTCTTGAAGGCATCAAGAATTCAGGCTTGATTTTTCTGGGAGGCTGACTTGTGCCTGAACCTTTGAATTGCTCTTATTTTGCTGGATGATCTTGCTTTGCTCTGAAGAAAAAAAATTATCAGTTATGAAAGAATAATGGATCTTATCAATACAACTTTCTACCTACCCAACCCTACTGATCTAACATTTTTTCTTCATCAGAGTGCACTTGGATTGGCAAACTCTTTTCACACATTTTATTCTTTTTGAAAGCATAAAAAATAATCTAACTCTACTCCTTATTTCTCCCTGAACTCAGATTAAACAGTTGAGCTCAGATATTTCTCTACCTAATCTACTGTCTGTTGGGATTAAACTATCCAACAGATCTTCACTCTCTAAATTCTACAATAGAAATTCAAAAACAGCCAAGTCAAGTTTAAGCTGTTTGACTTGCTATGATCTATGGCATAAAGACAAGCTGCACATAGATAATTATTTGCAGAAAAATAAAAACAAAATGGGAGGCTTAAGATTTGAAAGTTTCTCATCATAGCCCTTCTCTTTTCTTCACAACTCTGTTTTTGCTTTTGTTTGAGCTATCTCTTCATTGTTTTCTGATTCAGATTTTGGGCAATTTAGAACTAGTTCTTCTCTTTTTTGACTCAGAAGATAAGACAGTTTTGAGTCATCTTATTTTGGAAAATTTGGTTCAGATTTTGAGTTTGTTTGAGCCTTCAATTTCTTTCCTAATTTAACTACTGATAAGCCAAGATTGAACAATTTAGCAAATCGAATTCACTATCCTATCAGCAGAAAAATTTAAAGCCAATTAGTCAAGATTAAATAGTTTGACTAACTAGAAGTGCGTTTTTTGAGGAGTGGCATTTGAGCTTGCACACTTTCGAATTTGTTTCTCTTTTTGGCATGGGGCTTTGCCTTTCTTGTTTTTTACAATATGCCCTCTTTTCTTTCCTTTCTTTGTTTTTGTATTTTTGAATTTTCATAACTTTGACAGCAATGGTGGATGGACTATTCATAATGGAAAAAGGTAAAAAGGCTTCAGAACATAAAATGGATCAAGAGAAGTAATGCTTAAGTATCCTGCCATTGACAGGACCCCCAAACAATTCTGTTCCACCCAGTTCCTGTAAGAAAAATGCATTGTTGCCAACAACTGAATGAACAGAGTAAGGGCCAAGCCATAGGTTGTCAAATTTTCCATGCTTTCCCTTCTCTTCCCTTCTTGAGTCCCACTTTAAAACTTTGTCCCCAATCTTGAAATTGCTGGCCTTTGTTCTTCGGTCAAAAATCCTCTTGATGTTGTCCTGTTTCTGTAATGCTTTGTTATACACTTCCTCCCGGGTTTGCTAAAGATGAATGGTCTGGTTTATTCTTATGGTCAAGTCATTTTCTTCAGTCTGCAACTCTTGAATCAACTTCATGACTGGTACACCAAGGTTGTTAGGAAAAATTGCATCTGTACCATACACAAGCTGGAAGGGTGACATGCCGATAGATTTCTTCAAAGTTAATCTGTCAGCCCAAAGTGCATGAACCAGCTTTGTGTGCCAAGACTTTTTGTTGTCCTCCAACCGTTTCTTGATTATGTTCACTAAGATTTTGTTGGAATATTCTGCAAGTCCATTACCTTGAGGGTAATAGGTTGTGGAATGCCCCAATGTTATTTGATATTTATGACAGAACTCAACCATCCTCTTTGATCCAAATGCTGCTGCATTATCTGTGATGATCTTGGTAGGACAGTCAAATCTGGAGAGAATGTTAGTCTCCATAAATTTTATGATAACTGAATCATTGGCTTGCCTGCAAGGAATGGCTTCTATCCACTTAGTGAAATAGTCTGTGGCAGTAAGGATCCATCTATGTTGGGAAGAAGATGGTGGATGGATTTCTCCTATGAAGTCAAGTCCCCACTGTTGAAAAGGGGCTTCAACAGTAATTGGATGCAGAGGAAGGGGTAACAGTTTTCTTTTGCCCTCAAATAGCTGGCACTTATGACAGGAAATGATCATCTTGTGTATATCAGGAAAAAGAGTAGGCCAATAGAAACCAACCCTCAAAATTTGGTTGGCTGTTGACTTCCAGTACAAATGACCTCCACACTCTCCTTCATGGAATTCCTGCTTAACCTTCTCTGCATCAAACTCAGGCAAACATTTAAGCAATATACCACTTGCATTTTTCCAATAAAGACACCTATCTATAATGCAATAGCTTACTGCTTTCAGCTTCAAAAACCTTGCCTTTGTTTTTGTCAAACTAGGAGGTGTATTTAAATTGAGAAAAACATACACAATATCAGCATACCAAGGAGAATTCATAAAATGGTCTTCAACAATGGGAGTTGAGAATTCTTCTTGACCATCTAAAGCATTAATCATATGAATATCAAGAACTTCACAATTTGATTCAGCCATTAATCTAGCTAGACCTTGGCCTTTGATGAGCTTAGTGGGTTTTATCTCTAAATCATATTTGAGAATAACAACAATCCACTTACCTCTCTTACCATCTGGGTCCTGTGTCAGAATGTCTTTAACAATTGAATTTGGGACAAAGGCAATGATGTGTGAGTGAAGGATGTAAACCCTGAAGTCTTTTAAAGCTTTAACCAAAGCAAAAGCTTGCTTCTCCATAATGTTATACTTCAATGGGGCATCCCTCAATGCCTTGCTAAAGAATGAAATAGGCTGCTCTTGTCCTTGTGGATTTTTTTGTAAAAGGACAGCAGCTATGGTATGTTCTGATGCAAATGAGAAGATATAAAAATCCTTTGAAAAATCAGGACTTATCAGAACCGGTGTTTTGGTTAACGCTTGTTTCACCAGCTCAAAGGATGTCTTTGCTTCCAAGGTCCATTTTACCCCTTGCTCCTTCTTTAACATATTTGTGATATTCCTAAGGAGCTCAGCTAAGTTAGGGATGAACCTTCTCAAAAAGTTAATCTTTCCAATGAAATACTGCAACTCTTTTATGTTTCGAGGATGAGAGATTTGCAATATGGCCTCAATCCTATTTGGATCTATCTTAATACCCTCCTTTGAAATAATGTGCCCGAGAAGTTTACCTTCTTGGAGACCGAATAGTGTCTTCTTAGGGTTTAAGGATATTCCAAACTTTCTGCATTTCTCGAAAATTTTTCTCAAATGTTCTAAGTGTTCTTCATCTGTTTTTGAAAACACAGTGACATCATCAAGATAGATAATGATGAAGAACCCCAATTCTTCCGAGAATGCTATGTCCATGGCTCTTTGAAAGGTTGCTCCAACGTTCATTAGACCAAAAGGCATTTTCGCATACATGAAAGTTCCCCATGGTGTGGTAAAAGTTGTCTTTAATTGATCAGCAGGGTGAACTAAGACCTGATTATACCCTGAATAGTCATCAAGCAAAGAAATTCTTTTGGACCCTACCACCCTTTGTAGAATATGATCCATTTTTGGTAAAGGGTAGTTGTCTTTCAATGAAGCTTTGTTTAAATCTCTAAAATCTATACAAAGCCTGATCTCTCCAGTTTTCTTCCTAACAGACACCAGATTAGATACCCACTCAGAATATCTAATAGGGACAATAATACCAGCTTCATACATCTTCATGATTTCCTTCTTAACCAAAGGCAACTGTACAGGGTTTATTCTGTGCAGTTTCAGTTTGAATGGTTTTTGGTTTTCTTTAAGAGGGATTTTGTGCTGTATTATTTCAGTGTCATAGGACTTAAGATCTTCATAACTCCACGCAAAAAAATCAGAAAATTCTTTGAACAGCTCTATGTATCTGAGTTTAATGTGAGCTGGCAAAGTTTTGGACAGTTTGATCATTTTCGGTTTTTCCTCACTGCCTATGTTGCACTCTTCCACTTCAGTCTCTATAGGTTCCAGTTTAGGTTTTTTGGCCACATCATTAAGATCAAACAACTCTTCTAAAGGTGCTAGACCACTTGGAAAACTTTCATCTTTAGAATGCAGAGTTTCTAATTCTTCTGTTTCTGATTCTGCACTCGATTCTGTTTGGTGTCTATGTTTGCTAGTCTGAAGGTTGATATTGGCAAGTTCAGGAGAAGGTTCTTCTTCACCAAGAAAATTTTCTTCACTGCAATCTATATCATAATCTGAATTTGAAATATGCAGTTCAAATTCATTTCTGAATTGCATGAAGTCTTCTATTTGTTTATCTCCATCAAACACCTGCCAATATTTTTTATTATCAGGCACAACTGGTCTAAATTTTATTTGAGTTGAGCAGTCTTCGGTCTCATATGGCATTAGACATGTCGTAGCTGCAAAGGCTAAATTGTGGGCTATAAGATTTATTTTTCTTGGAACAAAAATTAGTTTGGACTCTTCAAATGTTTTCAAAAGATCCATGACATCATTCCGATAGGCCCTAAGTATGGGATGATTTGCATTATATTCCCCATTGAATTGCCTAATGATTAACTCAGAGTCCCCATACACATTTATTTTCTTGGCTCCTAACTTTTTCAAGAGATGTAGACCTAAGAGAAGGGACTCATATTCCGCTATGTTATTGGAACATTGAAAGTTTAATTTGCATGAAATGCATTCTGTGTGTTGACTTTCAGTGTTAGTAATCCAGACCCCTGCACCAGCATTAGTTTTAGTGCATGATCCATCAAAATACATACTCCAGAGAGGATCCCTTTCAGTTTTATCGGTTTGGTGAATGTCCTCTGTATGGTCTGATTCCTCAATTTTTTCAACCCGTTGAGGAATGTTTTCTTTGCGGTCAGACTTTAACAACAATGGACCAATGACTCATAAATCAAGACCTGTGTTTTGTTTGCCAACATTTTCAAGTGCAGCAAATTGTTTTGGCACTTCAACGTTGTGCTCCTCCTCCGTATCAGCCATTAATTCTGTTGAAGTGATTTTTTCAGTAAGTGTTTCATCATTAAACATGATAAAAGAATCAAGGCTTGTACTTATAGAATACAGAGGAGAGTTTTGAGGCCTGTCTTGACTTGTAACTGTGTATTGCATATGGGACTCCCTATAAAGTCTTCTAGTCTGATTGAAAACAGGGATAGTTGCACAGGTCATGTCCATTTGCATAGTCCCCTGTAACTTAGCCCCCCAAGACCTTGATAATAACATTCCATACTTTGGGGGAACATCAGCCACAAAAATATCCATAACTAAGCATTTAGCTGGAATCTGGGCTAAGTTAACACAGAGGTATTTTATCAATCCCAAACACTTTACTCTGCTTGAGTCGAAGGAGTATAGGTCTTTGTAAGGTCTGGTGATTTCTAGACCCAGGCTCTCCATTACAGCTTTTGGAATTAAATTATGAGAAGCCCCTGAGTCATGCATAGCGTTGTGCAAAATCTTGTCATGGACATTTAAACTCACATAGAAGGGGGGAACCGGCCCCTCTTGATATCTTCCTTCAATCTCTGGACCAAAAATGAGCTCTGGTTGGTCATCATTTAGATTGAGAGTGTCCTCATTTTATTCTATGTTTAAAGCCTTCAAAAGTTGGGTTTTATATACATGATGGGCAGCTAACTCAGTCAAGGGAACATAAATTTTGATCTTTGAAAGTTCTTGCTCCAGGCTGAAAGGAGTTTGGTTCTTTGGAGCACTTGTCTCAGCCTTACTAGCTGTCACTTTATTAGCAATGTTAGGTTGCTGTTTTGTTTTATTTACATTTGATGAAATTGTTTTGACAGGAGTACTAGCTGAAGTGTTAGTACTACTAATGTCCGCACTCTGTTTTTCATTATTTTGAGTTCCTTTCTCTTTACCTTTACCAGAATCGACAGTCACTATTTTTTATTTTTATTTTACTGTTTTAGGCTTGGTTGTAGTGCTGTTTTGTGAAGATTGGTCAGAGGTATTGTTGTTGGGGGCTTGTTGACTAGATTTACTTCTGAGTTCGTATCCTTTCGAAGGTTCTGTGATGGCATTTTGCATGTCTTGACAAAAATTCTTATTATCATCTCTTTTGTCATCATAAGGTGTGTAAAGACCCTTTTTTCTATCATAATGAACCTCGAAGTCATCATCATCTACCCCAAATAGGTTTATATCATCTACTTCCATTATTTGATCCATTTCCTCAACCTCACGTACATAGTTTTGATGAAAGGGAGGAGTGATCTGTTGATCATCTTCCCTAGGTCTATTAGGAGGTTGGTTCCTTCTAGCATTTTGGCTCTGGTTTTGGTTTTTGTTTTGAGGAGCAGTTTGATTTTGACTTGCTTGTTCTCTCTCAAGGATGCTCATTTTCTTTATCATTTCTTCCATCATTCTTTCCATCTTTGCGTTTGAGGTAGTAGGTGCGGATTCCTCTCTAAAAGATACTCTCTTTTCAACTTTCATCCTTGCTCTCTTCTCCATGAGGTTGACTTCCACAGAAAGAGCACCTCTTTGCATGTCTTCAAGAGTTGCAAAATATCTCTCTCTGAGTGAATAGGTCATGTCAGCATCAAACCCTTCAGGAAATTTGTTCAAGGCTGAGCCTTGTGGCAGTTTTAATTCTGGGGAAAATGCATTATACACACTGTTAAATCTAGTGCAATAGGCTTGTACACTTTCCCCGGGGTTTCTATGGAGATTGTTGTAGTCAGAAAGAACCTGGAGAGGATTCTTCCTCACTTCCCATTTTTTCAAGAATGTTTGATGGAAGCCTTGGAGATTTTTGATACTGTGGGGGGCTAGAGCTTTAAACCATTTCCTCACTTCTCCTCCCAAACTTTGAGCAAATAATCTGAGCTTGACAGAGTCATCATCAATTTCATTTCTGTCAAAGTAGTCATTCATCTTGTCCACATGTTGTGATGCTATCGTAGCATTTCTAGCATCATATAATGGGATTTTGGACTGATAGTCCTGCGGAAGATTGACTAATGGTACAGGAAGGACAAAGGGAGCATACCATGCTGCCATGATATGTGGTGGGCGTGGGTTTACAAGGGGTGGATTGACAAGAGGAGGTGTGGGCTGAAGTGAAGTGGTCTGAGTGGTGGATGAAGGATGAAAAGAAGTGGATGGGACTGCAGTAGATTGCCGAGCTGATCTTGGATGAGAGATACCCAGATTATAAAGAAAATGTAAATCAGGAGGTGTTGTTTCTCTACTCCCAATATGTTCACTTGTTTCAGGAGATGAATGAGAAGACTCAGAATCTAACTGATCTAAATCATTAAGGGGCCTAGTTCTAAATGGATTTAATAGGTCAGCTTGTGATTGTTGTAGAGCTGAAATATTTTCAGGGACTGAATTAGCTCTTAGGGGTGATCTGAAAATAGTTGAAGATTCTATCTTAGGAGACTTCCTAAGGATTCTTTCTGGGTTATCAACTATCTTAGGTGGATCTGGGTCAGGATGTGCTCTAGTGTGAATTTTTCTAGGAGCCACTATGCTGTGTTTTTAGACCCAAATAACAAGAAAAGTTCAACCAAGTATGACAGTATTTAAGAGTTTTAACTAATCTGTTTTCACAATTTTAATCCAATAGGCCTCTAACTAGATTTGAATGATATTATAATGATGAGGGTTCTTCCCAGTGGAGTCTTGAGGTCTATTCAGGATTGTGGAGTCGCCAAGTGGAAAAGTTTAGAATGTTTTCTAAGAGGTACATTGTCCACCACGGTGTTTGAGAAATATCCTTTTTCAAGGATATCCGGAAACATAACAAACTCTAACCAGAGATTGACTGGGAGGGCATTCACCAGATATTTCACCTCTAAAGAGGATGAGATTCGGAGGCTACCTGGCCCTTTCCAGACTCTATCTAACGGTATAAGGTAAAACACAACAAAGGTAAGTGAAATGTAGGACTAAGTGTTTTACCACCAATCTGAAGTATTTTTGGTATTTTCTGAGTTAGTTTTTATTTGTGTGGTTTTCTAATAATGTCCTAACTTTGCTTCAAAAATTAGCTACGGTTGTGAGACAAAGGCAGTCTACCCTTATGGCTAGGCTAGCTGATTTTTCAAGGTTAGATAAAGCCTTATGAGAATCCTAGGGTTGACCTAGATTGTCACTGATTCAAACAAGTTTTATCATGATTACCATAACTTGGTAGTGCTTAAAAAAGGCTGCTTTTTACTCACAAGGTCTTACGAATATTCTGGGTTTTATTTCCCTAGTGGAGTCGCTAGAAATGTTAGCTGGTGGCTCCAGCTGGTTAATAAAGCAAATGCTCTATGAACCAAATCTCTGAATATCGCATAATTATCCTTAAAAACTTCTGGGTTTGTAGTCCCCAGCGGAGTTTCCAGAAATGCTAGGCATCTGTAATTTATTAGCAAGATTGGCAGAGTCCAATTACAGAAACAACATCGTTTCAACCAACTTTGGGATTCTAGGATCTAGCCCTCCTGAATCCGGAGATGGATCTCTCTAATAAGTACGAAGATGGATATGTCTTTGAAGTTTGGGATAATGATATTAGGCTAGTTATGAAGGACAAGGGCTTTGTTTGTTTTTGGATGGTTGAACATAATTGCCGCTAGAGGTGAAAAGTCCCAACTGCACAAAGGCTCAAAGGTGAGAAGTTGCAAGCAAAAGGGGAAGCTTTGATCAAGGAGAAAGATGATGGCAGGTTTTCAATCCATTGGGCTATGGAGTCATAAGAGGATTTAATTGAAACAATCAGGTTCAAGAGTGGTCTATGGGGCAAGTCATCTATGCCTAAGGATCTCTTTAAGGTTTGATTTATGGAATGGAACGATACAATAAGAAGGGGAAATAAACAGATGTGGAACAAAGAGCATCCCAGGATCTGGTAAGTACTTTGAAACTAGCCAGCCTTTGACCAGGCACTTAAGAAAAACATGAAAGCAAAATAGGATTTGGTAAGCACTTTGAAACTAGCCAGCCTTTGATACACTTTCAATAGAAAACATATAAAAACTAAGGGAAACTTGAACGCAACCTTTGGAGTAGAGACTAGAGGGACGGGCTCACCACAAATCCTCTCCTAGCTCTCCTTTACTTGATTTCTTCCAAGACAATCACAGAGATAACGCCCAATGGCCTAAGATCTGGTAAATTCTTTGAAACTATCCAGCTTTTGACACATTCTAAGGGAAACAATCAAACAGTTATGCAAACAAGACTGGGACCAGGGCTAACCATATCTTCCTTAGTTCATCTTCACATAGCATATACTGAAAGTAACATTAAAAAATAATATTTAGCTAAGACAATAAGACGAGGGAACGCCAGCATTCCTATGCTTAAACTGAATCAAATCATTTCCAAATAACACAGTTGAAAGAAAACATTATAATAAAGATTTCTCAGCCAGATAAGGCTACTGATACACAATAGGTCCTAACACTGTTCAAACTGTTCTTTACAGAAGAATATGAAACATAATGAAAACAGAAATAAAATAACAAGTTACAATGAGAATAACATCACCGTCAACATAGACCAGGATCCCATAAATCAGCTTGTATTGATGCTCCAAACCAATTAAAATCTTCACCCCCAATGTGTTAGTTCATATTTCTCTCACAACCTAACTTATCTGTCACAAGCAGAGCTCCAAGAGCCAGTGAATACTATTTACAATCAAGAGTCTTCAGCTCAGTTACAAACAATGCTTTAGCAATTACATAAACAACCAACCCCTCACTCATCTTCTATTGGAATACTTATAGAAGCATGAGGAGGTGAGATCTGATAAAGATCTCAAATACAATTAATACAGAATTAACGTTCCTCGGCCCTTTGGGGGCTCAATGAAGGAACTGTACAGGTGTTTCATTGCATTAACTGTTTTATACTTATGATTTAAGCTCGGTGAGAGCTTTTGTTGACCTTTGAGGCTTAGTGCGATGCTAGGGTTACTCTGCCGACATTCTGTCATTAAATTCCTGGCAAAATCTACCCTTTGGTGATGAGGTGAGGCAGATATTTGATTCTGAGCAATAACTTCGGCCCCTGATTGAATAATTTTGAGGAATAAGTGGCTCTGTGGTGGTTGAGGAATCAATTTTCCTCAAATGTGGCGGTGGATACTTTCTGTCTGACAAAAACACTTTAGGTTTTCCTTTAAACTGTGTTTTTGATTTGGGATTAGGCGTTTGATAACTGTCTTAGCCATAATCCCCGCTGATTTTTCCATTAATCTCCTGCTCCGGTTCATCCTGGTCTTCGACACTGATAATCTTCAACTGTGCCTGTTTCATAGTGTTCTCACTGTCATGCAGGGCCGTGCAGAGTTTGTAAGGCATCAATTCCTGTGAAAACATCGACGAGAAATGCATTTCAACCCTGTTGATGATTTCCGTGGATGAATCGAAGATGTGAGGGTCGTCACCCTCCCTCCCTGAATCTTCCTTGGAAACCATGAACAAATGATTTAATCCCTGCAAAAAAAAAAATGAAACGTTATGAAATCCATGCATTTATCGGTTAACTGCTGCAGAGGCATATGGAGGGAGCATGGCCATCGGATGGCATCATTTGGCGGTCAGGATTGATGGGGAAGATTATAGAATAGGCGGCAGAAGATCAAATTTAAGCCGTCAATCGCGCGTGATCAGCGGTCAGGAGCGGAGGTCTGAAAGTCAAGCGGAGGAATCGTTGACTCAGCAACGGAATCGAGTGATGAAATATGGGCCTCGATCCGCAGATCAGATCGACGGCGAAGATGCGATTTCCGCTGCATGGAGACCTGAGTTATCGCGCGGGCAGTTCGGTTAAACATCAGATAATTTGGGCGATCAACAACCGTGGGATCAGTGGGCCCAGATTGGATGGCAGACATTCATTTCGCTGGGTGTCCATGGTCCGGACCATAACGCGCGGGGGACGAAAAATACGCGGAGGTTTTCAAAAAGTACATGGGACACGTGTCAGGCGATATATGGAATGGCTGGTCATTGGGTTAAAACCACCTTTGCCCGATAGGCGGTGCGAAAACTACCGCCGGTTTTGAGAAAACGACGCTGGGACGGCGGGGACCACATGGATGGCGCGCTCTGCTCCGTTGATCTGCGGAGCAGATCAACGGTCACGATCGCTCCAAAATTTACACGGCAGGAAATTTTGGAAATAAAATTTAAAACCGAAAAAAAAAAAAACGATTTACAAAGGTTTTTTAAGGTTTTGGGTGGGGAAAAATAAATTGAAAGGATAGCGCCCGATGGCCTTGGCAGTTGGTTCTGGTGCTCGGGCGCATGGGTGAAAACGGGTTAGAGGCTTAGCCCGAGGGGGCTTAAGCCTTATACATAGAAATATGTATTTTTCTATGGTTTTTTGAATTATTTTGAAAAGGAAAGAAGGTTACGGTAAGGTTAAAAAATGATTTTTAACCTTATAAAATGGGTTTTGATGAGGGGAAAAAACATATATGTGGAAATGAGGGATTTTTATGGGGAATGGAGGGATAGATGAGGAGGTTAGTTTTGAGGAGAAGGAAAGGGGAAAATGGGGTTTGCAGCAGTCTTTGACTTTGGATTCTTGCAGGATTTCAGAGGTTTTTAGGATGCAAACAGCAGTATGGGATCTGGACAAAGGCAGGAGGCCTTCAAGAGTCTTCAAGAGCCAACAGTTTTTGATAGGGGAAAAATTGTTACTTGAAGGCTCAAAAGAAAATTTAGCCACCTTTGGTATAATCAAAATTACAGGTGGCTAACAGTTGGTAAACGAGATTAGGGGGTAGTAGCTCCCTTCCAGGAGTGGCTGGTAAACGCGAAGCAGGGGGTTGTAGCTCCCTTCCAGTGGTAGCTAGTAAACGAGATCAGGGGGTTGAAGCTCCCTTCCAATAGTATCTGGAGAACAAGAGAAGGTTGTAGCCTTGTAGAGGTGGGTGCCTCTATGCTGGTATGAGTCTGCACCAGTACAATATTGTAAGCAGTTTTCTTTATAATAAATATTGAAGACAGAGACGACAACAACGATGGTTTTCTCCCGAATTGGGTTTCCACCTTAAATCCTGGTGTTCATGTGTTTTGCTTATGTGTGATGATTTATTCTAATATTACTACACATTTTTATTGCTTACTAAACATCTGATGAATGAATTATGCACTGAACTAAGTAAAGAATTATCTGCATAATAAATATCTCTAGAAATACGCAATTTTGCTTAAAAATAGTCATGTGTATACGCTAGTTGGGTTCATTAAAGTCATGTATAGAAATCAGTAAAGAAAAAGTAAAATTTTATAGAGAGTTATAAATACTTATTCACCCCCCCCCCCCCCCAAGTATTTTTCCCAACAATTGGTATCAGAGCAGGTCCTTCTATAGAAGCTTGATCACTTGAAGGAGATCCGTCTCAATGGGAAGGAAGCAAAAGAAAAATGCTACTTAAAGGAAGAAGATATATCAGAAAATGTAGAAGATGAAACAGGTATTGATTTTTTTTCTTGCGATTCACTTCCTTGTGCATGCAATGTTGAAGATAGTGAATACGAAAGTGAAAGTAATGTTATGGATCTAGAAGCAGTAATTGCAAATCTCAAGAATGAAGTTGAAGATCAATAGATTTTATTTAATGAAAGGGAATGTATCTTCAAAGATATGATTTCTATATTGAACGATCAGTTACAAGAAGGAAATTCAATTGAGAAACTAAACAAAGAAAAGATAGATCAGCTTATGAAATATCCAATCACAGTGCGGGACTTGAAGCAGAAATCATCTCTCTCAAAGAAAATCTGGAAAAATCAAATAAGAAGAATGAAGAACTTCTACAAATATTTGAAGAACAAGAAAATGGGTTGAAATAAGAGATTCTAAAATTGAATGAACAAGTAGAAGAAGGAAGAAGGGTCAAAGAAAGTATGAAGAAGAAATGCCAAAGATTGGAAGTTGAGGTAAACATTTTAAAAGGTAAATTAGAGGAAAAGGATAAACACTTGAGGTTTCAAGATAGTACTAAGATTTTGGATAATATTTTAGTAGTCAAAGGTATCCTTCTATTAAATTTGTTCTTGGTTTTCATGAAATTGTTAAAGGAGAATCTAGTTCAAAAGGAAGTGCTAAAGATTCAAAGGATATCAATGAAAAACCTGAAGTTTTGAAAGAGACAAAAGGTCAACTGAAAATCATGAATTCTCAAAGGAAATCATTCGCTCCTAACTATAGATGTAAAAATAATTTTTATCATTTTATTAATAATGTTGAATTTCTTTTTATGTCATAATTATGGGCATTTTGCGTCCAATTTCGGAAGCAGGTTGTTTCATTCGTAGAGAAATAGACTCTACACATAAATGTCAAGAACTCCCAGGTATTCAGGTTTCTTTAAGGGTTATTATTTTTCATGCAACCAATTTGGACATAAAGCTATCGATTGCAATAAAAGGAACATGAGGAAAATTTATTATGATACCTTTGCTCCCTTTTCTCATCACATAAGATGGTATGATTGTAACAAGTGTGGGAATGTAGAAAAGGAATGCAGGAACATATCAATGAATAATCAAAGACAACATGAAAGTCAAACAAATGATATCATAAGACCAAAGAAATTTGGATTCACCAACTTTAATGTTAAAAAGCATAAAGAAGAAAAGATAAGATGTGGTCTTCCTCTCTGTACAATTAAAGACAAGGATGAATGGTACATTGACATTGGATGTTCTCATCACATGAATGGTGATAAGAAATATGGAGTCTCTTAAGAAAAATCAAGATGGTAAGGTTATTCTTTCAAATGATGCTCCAGAAAATATTTTGGGAAAAGGTAGAGCCATAATTAACAAAAATAGAAGGGTAGTTGATACCTTATTAGTTCAAGGCCTAAAACAAAACTTATTAAGTGTAGTTCAAATGGCAGATAAAGGAAATATAATTGTGTTCATTTCAACCAAATGCAAGGTTATGGACGAAGAAACTGGAGAAGTCGTAGCAAGGGGATATAGAAACGCTGATAAATTATATTTGTTTAAAGATCTGATCTCTCATAGATGTGAGGAGGATTTAGACTTAGAATGAAATAATTCAATGCCCATTGCAGTCCATCATTCTTGAAAGAATAATCTTATCTTCAACTGCAATGTGTAAAGGATGGTTTGGTAATTCTGGTTATTTATATTTCTGACAGTGCATCTGATGTGACAAGAGAAGACAAGTAAAAGTGGTATAAGTTCAGGGGGAGATGGAATTGTGAAATTTTCTATATTTCACTTTCTATACATAGGTTTTATGAACTAAAGCCACATACACGCGATTTCCAATGGTGACTGTTGCGTATGTTTTTCTCTGATAAGAAAAAAAATGAGGTGGACTCAAGAACAGTTTCTGATAAGCTAATGACATTAATAAATTTCTTGATTTGATGTTGATGGTTATATCTACTGATATGATATTAAGTTTTTATTATCTACTTGATGAAGATGATTTAATGAACTGGTTGGTGAAAGTGTTCAGGATGCTAAGGCTTAGGGGGAGCATTAACCTTGTTGTGAATAATGCATTTTTGGCATTATGATGGTTCTGAAATATGATCTCTCCCTTGAGGTCTTTTGGTCTTGGTTATAAAAATTCATATTTTTAATTTGATGAAAAGGTCATGTTGAGACCTATGATGTAAAATTATTATGTTCAGTCATGTAAGGACTTGTTCAAATTTGTAAAACCCGCTTGGTTGTGTATTTGAGTCAAAATTTGTTAACCCACTTGGTTGGAAAGTTGAGTCAAATATGTAATTCCACTTGGTTGGATCATTGATGTAAGCATGAGTCCTTGGTGATAGGAATGGTCATACTTGTTTGATTATAGAGTCATGTACTTCATTGAAAAATATGTCTGAATATTAAACATGAACTCATGGGGAGCATGGTAAATTCAGTGCACATCAGATCTACAGAGCTCTTCTTTTTACAAGGAAAGAGAAACCTTGATTTGGTATTGATCCGCCCTTTTCCCATGATGTCAAAGAGGGAGAGTATCTTGGTGTTTGAATAAAGATATAAAAATTAATGTATCTATCTGTTGTGGTGATCAAACACCATCATGGTTGCCGTCAAGTCCAAAGGGGGAGATTGTTGGCAATATGATGCAATATGTTGTCCTTGATGGCAACCTATTTGATGAAGTTGTCCTTGATGGAAACCTACTTGATGAGTTTCCTTTTGATAGCAACCTATTTGTTAAAGATGTAAAAATGATGTTTCTACAGCTCAATTCATATGTGACAGAGAAAGGAATTCCAGTAAGTGCCAGAGAAATGAAACATGAAATATTTCTCAATGTATATGAAGGTTTGATGAAGGCAACCCACGTATGGAGGCAGTGTATATGCTACTTTTATGAAGGCAACCCACGTATACATCCAGAATTAGTATATATGCAGTTTTTATGAAGAGACGTCGTGTATACACACGGGGATGAAGAAGCAAAGTTGCGTATGCCTTTTGCGCTCTAAAATTATGATACCAAGGGGCATTATCATGGTATTAGCCCACAGTATTGAGAGTTGTGTTGTCTATTTGATCCCGTCCAAGAATCCCATTGGTAGTTGTGTGGTTTTGACTTATGGTATTAGTAAAGGCTAAATCTATATAAGGAGAAGAAGATCATAGTGCAACGTGTGCATGTGTCTGGGATTGAATGAATACTTCACTCTGAAGTATATCTGCATGGAATGGGTTACGGTTTATTGATAGATTTGAAATAATAATGCACCTATGAATACAATGATGGATCAGGATATCTAGACCTGAAATTACCATGTATTTCTGAGATATGTTTATGAAATGTTTAGATCTGCAATCTGGCAAATGTTTGTTGAAGAAAAGGGTAATATTTGAGATGATGGTTTATTTTGAAGAATTGCACAGTCTTGAAATAGTTGCAGATCTATACGCAGGTTCATCTTTGTAAATGCGCATATATTTGCGGGTTCAGTTAAGCAAAAGAACGTATGGGATCTAGGGTTTTGCTGAAGTATGCAGAAGGAAATATCTGATCTGTTTTGTTGTATTATTGTTGTCTGTCAATGATGTCTTCATATAGATATGGGTTGTTTGAATACTGATTATGATGCTAGTTGATTATGATTAAATATCAGTGGTTGGTTGGTTGATTGATGATTCAATGAATGAATTGATGGGGTTATAAGTTTCAGTTTGATTTATGTTCTTTGATCTTAAATGTGTGGAGTGTATCAAGTCTGAAAATCTAATGAAAAGAGGCCAACAAGTTGTGTCGTGTTGAAGCTTTTGGATCCAGTGTGAAAATTGATGAAACATGGTCCGCAGTGGTGTTGAGGGTCGAAGCCTTCAGTAAGGGGGTCGTAGCTCCCTTCCAGTGGCTGCTGGTAAATGAGATCAGGGGGTAATAGCTCCCTTTCAGGAGTGGCTGGTAAATGAGAAGCAGGGGGTCGTAGCTCCCTTCCAGTGGTAGCTGGTAAATGAGATTAGGGGGTTGGAGCTCCCTTCAAGTAGTAGCTGGAGAATGAGAGAAGGTTGCAGCCTTCTATAGGTGGGTGACTACATGCTGGTATAAGTTTGCACTAGTACAAGTTTGTAAGAAGTTTTCTTTATAATAAATATTGAAGACAAAGATGACAACAGCAGTGGTTTTCTCTTGAATTGGGTTGTGTGTTGCTTATGTGTGATGATTTTTTCAGTTCCTATTGCACATGCTTACTGCTTACTAAACATCTGATGAATGAATGATGCACTAATCGAAGTAAAGAATTATCTGAATAATAAATATCTCTGGACATACGCAATTTTTCTTAAAGATAGTTGCATGTATACGCTAGTTGGGTTCATTGAAGTCACGTATAGAAATCAGAAAAGAAAAAGTAAAAGTTTAGAGTGAGTTATAAATATTGATTCAGCCACCCCCCCCCCCCTCCCTCTCATTATTTTTCCCAAAAATTGGTATCAGATCAGGTCCTTCTATAGAAGCTTGATCGTTTGAAGGAGATCTGTCTCAATGGGAAGGAAGCAAAAGAAAAAGGCTACTCAAAGGAAGAAGATATCTTAGAAAATGTATGCAGTAGAAAATGAAGAAGATGAAAAAGGTATTGATTGTTGTTCTTGTGATTCACTTCCTTGTGCATGCAATGTTGAATATAGTGAATATGAAAGTGAAAGTAATGTTATGGATCTAGAAGCAGTAATTGAAAATCTCAAGAATGAAGTTGAAGATCAACAAATTCTATTTAATGAAAGGGAATGTATCTTCAAAGATATGATTTCTAGATTGAATGATCAGTTACAAGAAATAAATTCAATTGAGAAACTAAACAAAGAACAGATAGATCAGTGTCAAAAGCTACATAATGAAGTATCCAATCATAGTGAAGGACTTGAAGCAGAAATCATCTCTCTCAAATCATATCTAGAAAAATAAAATAATAAGAATGAAGAACTTCTACAAACATTTGAAGAAAAATAAAATGGGTTGAAAGAAGAGATTCTAAAATTGAATGAACAAGTAGAAGAAGGAAGAAGGGTTGAAGAAAGTATGAAAAAGAAATGCCAAATATTGGAAGTTAAGGTAAACATTCTAAAAGGTAAATTAGAGGAAAATGATAAACACTTGAGGTTTCAAGATAGTACTAAGATTTTGGATAATATTCCTAGCAGTCAAAGGTATCCTTCTATTAAATTTGGTCTTGGTTTTCATGAAACTGTTAAAGGATAATCTAGTTCACAAGGAAGTGCTAAATATTCAAAGGATATCAATGAAAAACCCGAAGTGTTGAAAGAGACAAAAGGTCAACTGAAAATCATGAATTCTCAAAGGAAATCATTCGCTCCTAACTATAGAAGTAACAATCAATTTTATCCTTTGATCAATAATGTTGAATGCTTTATATGTCATAATTATGGGCATGTTGCAGCCAATTACAGAAGCAGATTGTTTAAGTCGCAGACAAATAGACTCTACACAGAAAGGTCGAAAACTCCAAGGTACTCAGGTTTCTTTAAGGGTTATTGTTTTTCATGAAACCAATTTGGACATAGAGATATCGATTGCAATAGAAGGAACATGAGGCACATTTATCATGATACCTTTTCTCCCTTTTCTAGTCACATAAGATATTATGCTTGTAACAAGTTTGGGCATTTATAAAAGGAATGCAGGAACATATCAATGAATCAAAGACAACACGAAAGTCAAACAAATGATATCATAAGACCAAAGAAAGTTGGATTCACCAACTTTAATGTTGACAAGCATAAAGAAGAAAAGATAAGATGTGGTCTTGCTCTCTATGAAATTAAAGACAAGGATGAATGGTACATTGACAGTGGATGTTCTGATCACATGACTGGTGATAAGAGTAAGATGGAGTCTCTAAAGAAAAATCAAGATGGTAAGGTTTTTATTTCAAATGATGCTCCAACAAATATTTTGGGAAAATTTAGAGCCATAACTAACAAAAATAGAAGGGAAGTTGATACCTTATTAGTTCAATGCCTAAAACAAAACTTTTTAAGTGTAGGTCAAATGGCATATAAAGGAAATATAATTGTGTTCACTTCAACCAAATGCAAGGTTATGGACGAAGAAACTGGAGAATTCATAGCAAGGGGATACATAAACGCTGATAAATTATATGTGTTTAAAGATCTGACCTCTCGCAGATGTGAGGATGATTCAGACTTAGACTGAAAGAAGTCAATGCCCATTTTAGTCCATCATTCTTGAAATAATAATGTTATCTTAAACTATAATGTGTAAAGGATGGTTTGGTAATTTTGGTTATTTATGTTTCTGGCAATGCATCTGATGTGACAAGAGAAGACTAGTACATGTGGCATAAGTTCAGGGGGAGATGGAGTTGTGAAATTTTCTATATTTCAATTTCTATACACGGGTTTTATAAACTAAATCTGCATACACACGAGTTCTAATGGTGACAACTGCGTATGTTTTTCTCTGATAATAAAAACAGTGAGGCAGACTCAAGAACAATTTCTGATATGTTGTTGACAATAATAAATTTCTTGATCTGATGTTGATGGTTATATCTGCTGATATGATATTAAGTTTTGATTATCTACTTGATGAAGATGCTTTGATGAATTAGTTGGTGAAGGTGTTTAGGATGCTCAGGCATAGGGGGAGCATTAGCCTTGCTGTGAATAATGCATTGTTGGCATAATGATGGTTCTGAAATATGATCTCCCTCTTGAGGTCTTTTGGTATTGGTTATAAAAAGTCATATATGTAATTTGATGAAAAGGTCATATTGAGCCCTATGATGTAAAATTGTTATGTTCAATCATGTAAGGACTTGTTCAAATTTTTAAAACCAACTTGGTTGGGTAGTTGAGTAAAAAATTGTTAACCCACTTGGTTGGGAAGTTGAGTCAAATATGTAATTCCACTTGGTTGGATCATTGATGTAAGTATGAGTCCTTGGTGAGAAGAATGGTCATACTTGGTGGAGTTATAGAGATATGTACTTCATTGAAAAATATTTCTAAATATTCAGCATGAACTCAGGGGGAGCATGGTAAATTTAGTGCATCAAATCTACAGAGCTCTTCTTTCTACAAGGAAAGAGAAACCTTGAATTGGTATTGATCCACCCTTTTCCCTTGATGTCAAAGGGGGAGAGTATCTTGGTGTTTGAAAAAATATGTAAAAATCAATGTATCTATTTGTTGTGGTGATCAAACACCATCATGGTTGCCATCGAGTCCAAAGGGGGAGATTGTTGGAAATATGAAGCAATATGTTGTCCTTGATGGCAACCTACTTGATGAATTTGTCCTTGATGGAAACCTACTTGATGCGTTTCCTTTTGATACAACCTATTTGTTAAAGATGTAAAAATTATGTTTCTACAGCTCAATTCAGATGTGATAGAGAAAGGAATTCTAGTAAGTGCCAGAGAAATGAAACAAGAAATATTTCTCAATGTATACGAAGGTTTGATGAAGGCAACCCACATATGGAGGTAATGTATATGCTACTTTTATGAAGGCAACCTACGTATACATCCAGAATTAGTATATACACAGTTTTTATGAAGAGACGTTGTGTATACACGCATGGACGAAGAAGCAAAGTCGCGTATGCATTTTGCGCTCTAAAATTATGATACCAAGGGGCATTACCATGGTATTAGCCCACAGTATTGAGCGTTGTGTCGTCTATTTGATCCTATCCAAGAATACCATCGACAATTGTGTGGTTTTGCCTCATGGTATTGGTAAAGGCTAAATCAATATAAGGAGAAGAATATCGTAGTGCAAAGTGTGCATGTGTCTGGGATTGAATGAATACTTCTCTCTGAAGTATATCTGCATGGAATGGGTTACAATTGATTGATAGATCTGAAATAATAATGCACCTATGAATACAATCATATATCAAGATATCTAGACCCGAAGTGACCATGTATTTCTTAGATCTGTTTATGAAATGTTTAGATCTGTGATTTGGCGAATGTTTGCTCAAGAAAAGGGTAAGATCTAAGCTGATTATTTATTTTGAAGAATTGCACAGTCCTGAAATAGTTGTAGATATATACGCAGGTTCACCTCTGTAAAAGCGTGTATATACGCAGGTTTAGTTAAGCAAAAGCGCGTATGGGATCTAGGGTTTTACTGAAGTATGTGGAAGGAAATCTCTAATCTATTTTGTTGTATTACTGTTGTCTGTCAATGATGTCTTTATACAGATCTGGGTTGTTTGAATATTGATTATGCTTCTAGTTGATTATGATTAAAGATCAGTGGTTGGTTGGTAGATTGATGATTCAATGAATGAATTTATGGGGTTATAAGTTTCAGTTTGATGTATGTTCTTTAAGCTTAAATGTGTGGAGTGGGTCCAGTCTGAAAATCTGATGAAAATAGGTCTACAAGTTGTGTCATGTTGAATTTGTTTGGATCCACTGTGAAAATTTATGAAATGTGGTCCGCTGTGGTGTTGAGGGTCGAAGCCTTCAGTAAGGGGGTCATAGCTCCCTTCCAGTGGTTCCTGGTAAATGAGATCAGGGGGTAGTAGATTCCTTCCAGGAGTGGTTGGTAAACGAGAAGCAGGGGGTCGTATCTCCCTTCCAGTCGTAGCTGGTAACGAGATAAGGGGGTTGGAGCTCCCTTTGCAAACTTCTGCAGGTGGGTGCTTGTGTGCTGGTATGAGTCTGCACCAGTACAAGATTGTAAGCAGTTTTATTTATAATAAATATTGAAGACAGAGACGACAACAATGGTGGTTTTATCTTGAATTGGGTTTCCAACTTAAATCTTGTTGTTCATGCATGTTGCTTATGTGTGATGATTTATTTTGTTCTTACTACACATGCTTACTTCTTACTAAACATCTGATGAATGAATGATTCTCTGATCTAAGTAAAGAATTATCTGCATATTAAATATCTTTGGACATACAGAAATTTGCTTAAAGATAGTCATGTGTATATGCTAGTTGGGTTCATTAAAGTCATGTATAAAAATAAGTAAAGAAAAAGTAAAATTTTACAGTGAGTTATAAATATTGATTCACCCCCACATCCCCTCCCCCCCCCTCCCCCCCCTCTCGGTATTTTTCCCAACAATTGGTATCGGAGCACACCCTTCTATAGAAGCTTGATCGCTTGAAGGAGATCCATCTCAATGGGAAGGAAGCAAAAGAAAAAGGCTACTGAAAGGAAGAAGACATCTCAGAAAACTTATGCAGTAGAAAATGAAGAAGATGAAATAGGTATTGATTGTTGTTCTTATGATTCACTTCCTTGTGCATGCAATGTTGAAGATAGTGAATATGAAAGTGAAAGTAATGTTATGGATCTAGAAGCAGTAATTGAAAATCTCAATAACGAAGTTGAAGATCAACAGATTCTATTTAATGAAAGGGAATGTATCTTCAAAGATATGATTTCTAGATTGAATGATTAGTTACAAGAAAGAAATTCAATTGAGCAACTAAACAAAGAATAGATAGATCAGTTTCAAAAGCTATAGAATGAAGTTTCCAATCATAGTGAAGGACTTGAAGTAGAAATCTTCTCTCTCAAAGCAGATCTGGAAAAATCAAATAAGAAGAATGAAAAAATTCTACAAAAATTTGAAGAAAAATAAAATGGGTTGAAAAAACAGATTCTAAAATTCAATGAACAAGTAGAAGAAGGAAGAAGGGTCGAAGAAAGTACGAAGAAGCAATGCCAAAGATTGGAAGTTGAGGTAAACATTTTAAAAGGTAAATTAGAGGAAAAGGATAAACACTTGAGGTTTCAAGATAGTACTAAGATTTTGGATAATATTCTTAGTAGTCAAAGGTCTCCTTCTATTAAATTTGGTCTTGGTTTTCATGAAACTGTTAAAGGAGAATCTAGTTCACAAGGAAGTGCTAAATATTCAAAGGATATCAATGAAAAACCTGAAGTATTGAAAGAGACAAAGGTCAACTGATAATCATGAATTATCAAAGGAAATCGTTCGCTCCTAACTATAGAAGTAAAAATCGATTTTATCCTTTGATCAATAATGTTGAATGCTTTATATGTCATAATTATGGGCATGTTGCAGCCAATTGCAGAAGCATATTGTTTCAATCACATACAAATAGACTCTACACAGAAAGGTCGACAACTCCGAGGTACTCAAGATTCTTTAAGGGTTATTGTTTCTCATGCAACCAATTTGGACATAAAGCTATCGATTGCAATAGAAGGAACATGAGGCAAAGTTATTATGATACCTTTGTTCCCTTTTCTTGTCACATAAGATGTTATGCTAGTAAAAATTTTGGGCATGTAGAAAAGGAATGCAGGAACATATCAATGAATCATCAAAGACAACATGAAAGTCAAACAAATGATATCATAAGACCAAAGAAAGTTGGATTCACCAACTTTAATGTTGACAAGCATAAAGAAGAAAAGATAAGATGTGGTCTTTCTCTCTGTGAAATTAAAGACAAGGATGAATGGTACATCAGCAGTGGATGTTCTTATCACATGACTGGCGATAAGAGTAAGATGGAGTCTCTTAAGAAAAATCAAGGTGGTAAGGTTATTATTTCAAATGATGCTCCGACAAATATTTGGGAAAAGGTAGAGCCATAATTAACAAAATAGAAGGGAAGTTGATACCTTATTAGTTCAAGGCCTAATTTTTTTTAATCAAGTGTAGGTCAAATGACAAATAAATGAAGTATAATTGTGTTCATTTCAACCAAATGAAAGTTTATGGACGAAGAAACTGGAGAAGTCATAGCAAGGGGATATACAAATGATGATAAATTATATGTGTTTAAAGATCTGACCTCTCACGGATGTGAGGAGGATTCAGACTCAGATTGAAAGAAGTCAATGCCCATTACAGTCCATCATTCTTGAAAGAATAATGTTATCTTCAACTACAATGTGTAAAGTATGGTTTGGTAATTCTGGTTATTTATATTTCTGGCAGTGCATCTGATGCGACAAGAGAAGACAAGTACATGTGGTATAAGTTCAGGGGGAGATGGAGTTGTGAAATTTTCTATATTTCACTTTCCATATGCGGGTTTTATAAACTAAAGAAGTGTATACACACAAGTTCCAATGGTGACAGTTGCGTATGTTTTTTGCTGATAAGAAAAATAGTGACATAGACTCAAGAACAATTTCTGATATGCTGCTGACAGTAATAATTTTTTTGATCTGATGTTAATGGTTATATTTGCTGATATGATATTAAGTTTTGATTATCTACTTGATGAATATGATTTTATGAATTGGTTGGTGAAGGTGTTCAGGATGCTCAGGATTAGAGGGAGCATTAGCCTTGCTGTGAATAATGCATTATTGGCATTATGATGGTTCTGAAATATGATCTCTCTCTTGAGGTCTTTTCGTCTTGGTGATAAAAAAGCATATTTTTAATTTGATGAAAAGGTCATGTTGAGACCTATGATGTAAAATTTTTATGTTTAGTCATGTAAGGACTTGTTCAAATTTTTAAAGCCCACTTGGTCAGGTAGTTGAGTCAAAATTTGTTAACCCAATTGGTTGGGAATTTGAGTCAAATATTTAATACCACTTAGTTGGATCATTGATGTAAGTATGAGTCGTTGGTGATAGGAATTTTCATACTTGGTTGAGTTATAGCGTCAGTACTTCATTGAAAAATTTGTCTGAAGATTCAACATGAACTCAGGGGGAGCATGGTAAATTCAGTGCACATCATATCTATAGAACTCTTCTTTCTACAAGGAAAGAGAAACCTTGATTTGGTATTGATCTGCCCTTTGCCCTTGATGTAAAATGGGGAGAGTATCTTGGTGTTTGAATAAAGATGTAAAAATTAATGTGTCTATCTATTGTGGTGATCAAACACCATCATGGTTTCCCTCAAGTCCAAAGGGGGAGATTGTTGGCAATATGATGCAATATGTTTTCCTTGATGGAAACCTATTTGTTAAGGATGTAAAAATTATGTTTCTACAGGTCAGTTCAGATGTGACAGAGAAAGGAATTCTAGTAAGTGCCAGAGAAATGAAACATGAAATATTTCTCAATGTATACGCAGGTTTGATGAAGGCAACCCACGTATGGAGGCAATGTATATGCTACTTTTATGAAGGCAACCCGCCTATACATCCAAAATTAGTATATACACAGTTTTTATGAAGAGACGTCGCGTATACACGCAGGGACGAAGAATAAAAGTCGTGTATCCCTTTTGTGCTCTAAAATTATGATACCAAGTTGCATTACCATGGTATTAGCCCACAATATTGAGAGTTGTGTCATATATTTGATCCCATCCAAGAATTCCATCGGCAGTTGTGTGGTTTTGCCTCATGGTATTAGTAAAGGCTAAATCTATATAAGGAGAAGAAGATCATAGTGAAAAGTGTGCATGTGTCTGGGATTGAATGAATACTTCGCTCTGAAGTATATCTGCATGGAATGGGTTACAGTTTATTGATAGATCTGAAATAATAATGCACCTATGAATACAATGATGGATCAGGATCTCTAGATTTGGAATGACCATGAATTTCTTAGATCTATTTATGAAATTTTTAGATATGTGATCTGGCAAATTTTTGCTAAAGAAAAGGGTAATATCTAAGCTAATTATTTATTCTGAAGAATTGCATAGTCCTGAAATAGTGGCAGATCTATACGTAGGTTCGTCTCTATAAAAGAGTGTATATGTGTGGGTTCAGTTAAGAAAAAGCGCGTATGGGATCTATGGTTTTACTGAAGTATGAAGAAGGAAATTTCTGATCTGTTTTGTTGTATTACTGTTGTCTGTTAATGACGTCTTCATATAGATCTGGGTTGTTTGAATACTGATTATGCTGCTAGTTGATTATGATTAAAGATCAGTGGTTGGTTGGTTGATTGATGATTCAATGAATGAATTGATGGGGTTATAAGTTTCAGTTTTATTTATGTTCTTTGAGCTTAAATGTGTGGAGTGGGTCTAGTTTGAAAATATTATGAAAATAATCCTACAGGTTGTGTCGTGTTGAAGTTGTTTGGATCTAGTGTGAAAATTGATGAAACGTGGTCCGTGGTGGTGCTGAGGGTTGAAGCCTTCAGTAAGGGGGTCGTAGCTCCATTCCAGTGGTTGTTGGTAAATGAGATCAGGGGGTAGTAGCTCCCTTCCAGGAGTGGCTGGTAAACGAGAAGCAGGGGGTTGTAGCTCCCTTCCAGTGATAGTTGATAAACGAGATCAGGGGGTTGGAGCTCCCTTCCAGTAGTAGTTGGAGAACGAGAGAAGGTTACAGCCTTCTGCAGGTGGGTGCCTGCGTGATGGTATGAGTCTGCGCTAGTACAATATTGTAAGCAGTTTTCTTTATAATAAATATTGAAGACAGAGATGACAACAGCAGTGGTTTTTCTCTCGAATTGGGTTTCCACCTTAAATCCTGGTGTTCATGTGTGTTGCTTATGTGTGATGATTTATTTTGTTCTTAATGCACATTCTTAATACTTACTAAACATTTGATGAATGAATGATGCACTAATATAAGTGAATAATTATATGCATAATAAAGATCTCTGGACATACGCAAGTTTGCTTAAAGATAGTCGCGTGTATACGCTAGTCGGTTTCATTAAAGTCACGTATATAAATCAGTAAAGAAAAATTAAAAGTTTACAATGAGTTATAAATACTGATTCACCCCCCCAACCCCTCGGCCCAACCCCCCCCCCCCCCCCCCCTCAATATTTTTCCCAACAATATTATCGTTGATGAAGTGGGATCCCTGATTACTTGTCAAAATCCTTGGATAGTTGAATCTTGTAATAATATTCTCAATATGAATCTAACTGTGGTACTAGCAGTACAATATTTGACAAGAAATTCTTCAACCCAATGCGTCATATAATCAATTTCGGTGATGATGTATCATGCATGTGAGTGTTGTGTAGAAGGATTTATGGGATTAATAAAATCAACAATCCATTTCTTAAAGGCTTGTGGAGCTCTAACTTGATTCAGAGGAATCTCATCTCAATGATATTTCCTTCCAACTCGTTTACATACATCATAATTTATAACAAACCCTTTCGCAACCTTAAGAAAAGTTGGCCACCGAAAAATTTCCTACAATACCTTTCTCACTGTAGATTTTCCTCCTACATTACCTCATGCAACACCACTATTCATTCCCATAAGATATCATCCTTCTCATGGTTAAGAATATACCTGCAAAAAATATTATAAAGCCCCATATTATATAGTTGACCTGCAATCAATTGGTAATCAGATATTCTCACCACCAAATATATTTTGTGTGTGGTGGAATAATCATCTGGATACTTACCAGTAGTGTAAAATAACTCAATATCTTTAAGATAATATGGGACAACTTTAATTCTAAACAAATTTGCGTCTGCCAACTGATCATCAACTGAACCTCCAGATTATCCTAACTCCAACTGTGAGAGATGAACGAGTCCCACATTGGTTTGGCCTAGCTCAATAATAATTTCAAAGGAAAAATCTTGGAAATATAACAACCATCTACAAATCCTTCCTTCAAGTACAAGGGCCTATTAACTAGACATTTCAATGCAGAATGATCAGTGAAAATTTTAAAATTACCTCTAAGTAAATATTGCTGAAACTTCTTAAGTGAGTATACCATAGAAAGGGACTCATGTTTTGTTGTGGTGTATTTGCGTTCAACAACGGAAATTTTTCAGCTGGAAAATTAATTTGGTTGATCAATATTACCTTCTCTATGTTGCATAAGAATGGCACCAAGAGCAATACCTGATGCATCAATATGCACATTAAATTCCTTATTCCAGTAGGGATAGAACATAATTTGGATGCTATATAGCTTCTCTTTCAGGGTATCAAATGCAGTATCACACTCAGTGGTCCATATAAAATACTCTCTCTTCTTCAACAATTTCTCTAGTGGTGTAGTGATTAAAGCATGGTTGTGGACAAATATTTGGTAATAACCTATATGCCCCAATGCAGATTGCAACTATTTGACACTTGTAGGTGGTGGCACATTAAGGATTACCACAAATTTAGTAGGATTCACTGATACACCATCATTTCATACGATATTCCCCAATAGAGTTCCAAAAAGCACAAAAAATATACACTTCTTCAAATTTAATTAAATTTGCAACTACTTGCACTTGTCAAATGTAACCTGCAATAGTCTAGATTTTTTTTTCAAAAGAATATAAATTGTCCAATCATCCATATAAAATTCAAGAAATTTATATATATACTCCTTGAACGTTGTAATGACTATGCTGGAAAAGAAAAATAATTCATTCTTAATACCAAAATGCATAACATGATAGGCATATGAACCCCATTCAATGGTGAAAGTGGTTTTCTTCTTATCCTCCTTTGCAATTTTGACTTAATGATACCAAAAAAACCCATCTATGAAAGAATAATATTATTTACCTGCAACATTATCTAACACTTCATCACTGAAAGGAGTAGGAAATGGCTCAAGCACAAATGCATTTTTGAGACTACGATAATCTACACAAACCCTGATATCATCTGGATCTTTCTTGTCTTGAATAACAATGGGACAAATTCATTTAAATTCATCAATAGGAAACATGAGTTTCATGGCCAACATTTTATCAAACTCTCTTTTAACATTTTATTTGACTCACAAATTTAGACGACATAGTTGATGCTTAATTGGTCTAACATCAGGATTCATAATAATATTCATCTCTCCCAAGCTGCCTTTGATTCCTTTAAGCTATAAAAATGACGTAGGGAAAAGTTCCTCATATTCCTTCAACAAATAAAATATCTCCTTGGTAGTTTTTTCACCCACATAATCACCAATAGAAGCTAACTTGGGTTTATCTTCAATTCCAATATTATTCTTTCCAACTTTAAATGTTTCAAGGATGCAACATCTTTCACTAGATCATCTTTAATACTCCTTTTGCCTTTAGAATATTTGAAGGAAAATTTCCATAATTCTTCCAATTCATCATATTTAGGTTCCATGTTTACTTTTCGGCAAATAAAAGCTTCTTGGAAACCTGAATAAAGTAGCACTCCACAACTGAGATTACTACTAGCTTCAATACTTATTTTTTTAGTTGGGAAAAATACCCTCTTGACTACTTTAAAAGATTCAACAATATGTGAATCCTTATCTGAGAAGGAAAAATCATGACCAAATTGCACTATCAACACATCCCAATCTATTGTTTTCCTCTTCATCTCTTCTTTCAATTACCAGGGTTGAGGAACTGTTCCTAGACCATAAATAAATTGATGCACCCACAATTTAGAAGGAATCCTAAACTTATTCCAAATAGCGTTGCATGTATGAATATGCTTTTGAGGGTAAGGACTACATTTGAGCTCTTTTCATGTACAATAAACTGACATAGCATAACATATTTAATCGAGTCCCAAGTTTGGAACTGATTACGATGAGCTCCCCATAATTGCATAGGAGTTGCATGTAAAGCAACATCAATTAACGGAATTATCTAACTTTATTCAATGTGAAAATCAATTTCTTTAATGATAATAAGAATATGATCAATGCCATTAAAAGGAGTAAAACTCATTACCTATTTACCGATCCATTTAGCACAATTAATGGCTGTGCAACGTTTGGAGTATAGCTCATGGTCTCCTTACTTCCATTCTTCCAACACAACTTCTGAACCATATTTAGTATGTTGAACACTCCTCCAACTAAGAAAACTATCTGTTGTAGGATTAATGTAATCCACCCTCTTCCTCACGTTTAACTGATATAGATGATCCAAAACATTAGTCTCCTCTACATCATCAATGGGCTCTGTAAATCAAGGACACTGGTAGGGATCCAAAGGCTGTATAAATCTAACTTCGTCCACCTAGAAAGTCATAGTTTCTCTCTTGAGATAAATGACAACATAAAATCCCAATCGACTTCCAACAAATCTGGATAGGCCAATAATATTAATGACCTCAAAATATACATATGTCTTCACTCAAGTAATATCAACTTCTACATGCTCCAAATGAACAATAGGGAGAATGCAATATTGTTTGGCCATACACAACCGGATCAGAGAGAACACCAACTTGGGTCATCTCAATTATCCCAAGTCTTCCGCACAAATTTATTTACATCAGATCTTAGATCCAACAAAGTATATTTAATTTGATAACCAATGATATGGGCATCAATACAAAACTCCCTTCATGTTCTATGCTTATTGTGTCGGACTTGTTCGGAATGCCACTTTGGCAAGTGAGCAGAAATGGGATGTTTTGAAAACTCTTCACCCTTCACAACACTCTTGAGTTTCTTCCAAAAAATACCAGACAACTTCTCATCAATCATAATATGCAAAAACCATTCCATGATAGGTGGAGATGTCTCCTATGGAATTTGAGGACTATGTACTTGTTTCTTGTCCCATTTCCCCATTTTAGGGCTATGAGAATAAGTTAGTTTCTTGAAAATTTTAGCAACATCCTTGTAATACTCCTTTTGTTGAATAGGATCATATGATTTCTTTGAAGATGCAACTTTATGACAACAGGTTGTTCAGGAACCTCCTTGTTGACTCCAAGTGCTTACCCCCTCTGGTAAAAATATTAATGTTGGGTTGTAGAGTTGGATCAGGGTCTCTTGGCTCTGCATTAATTAAAATAGCACCTCTATGTTTGTTTCGATCTTCCCAATGAGCAATTAAATCTAGGAAGTATTTAGTAGCATGGGTGTTCACTCAACAATGACAAAACCAAGGAATTCTTAGCAGTGGGAAGTCTCGAGAAATGTGACCTTCTTCGTCATAATTATAGCACCAAACTGGACCCATACCTCCATTCCTTCCTCCTCTTTATGCGACTCCTCCAATTCCTCAAGGGGATTCATTAACCCAAAATAGAGTATGATATAAATAATCAACCAGAGCATACAAGGCTCTGCACTAGTCGGTATAGTGAGTGGGAGACCCACAAAAATCACAAAACATATTATTGGGAATATTGGAATACTTCTACAACACAGGGAAGCAAAACCATTTGTTGGAAAAAAGTTTTACTATGTTGACCAAGGATTCAATCGTAGGGCACCAACAAAGGGCCCGTGGTTGTCTAGAATATCACCGAGTTTTTCAATCTTCCAAAAGGAAATAAGGTCTCACCCAAGGTGTGTCGAGACTTAAAAGTGATGTGTTAGGGTTTTAGAAAGAAAAAATATTCATTACTTTAATGAAAATACACATTAAGCACATAAACACTCACATATCTTCAAAATAATCCTCGCACATATGCATAACAATAACTTTAAAAAAATACTTCAAAAATTTAAAAGGGTCATTCAATACGATCACAATCATTCATAAACACAAGAAATGGATCCCCATAACAACCTCCATTATATAAATTCAGTTTGGTAACATTATAATATAGATCTAGAAAACTATGTAGGATCTCTTAAAAAATTCATTCAAACTCCCATTACATGCTCAAAATATGACAAAATTAAGTGAAAATGTGAAGTTGGGTTACACATTTTGCCCTTTTTTGAGAAAAAAATAATTTTTAGAAGTTATTCAGCTTTCTGCAAGCCAAAATAATTTTTCTGTTTAGAATTTCATTTTATGATAAAAATAAAACTTGTCAGAAAATTTAATTTCTTTCTATTACTTATTTTTTGGAATTTTTTTATTCACATTTGATATGTCAACTTAACAATTCTTTGAGTGTTTTTTCTTTATATATCAAGGGATTCATAAAAATTCATGTTGAGAAGCATTGGTATATTCTTTGAAAACTTGGTGCTTTTAAGAAAAAAAATGTGTTACAACAATCTAGAAATATTCTAAATAGGCATCGTTATATTTACGAAACCAACTCATGCATATCATAATTACTAGAATTTTTTGAACTGAACCAATATGAAAAAACTGCATATTTTGAATATGTTTTTTTCTGCGTCAAGTTTCTCAACATACTATTTATAACTTAAAAGTATAAAAACTACCCATTACAGACGACAGACCAATGTAATGCACGATAAAATTTTCAATTTTTTTTACAGTGTATTTTGGGAGATACAAAATTTTGATTTCACTGAATCATAATGACCTTCAGAATTTTTTTGCACCCACTTTATTACAAAATTATTTAAAATCAGTAAATATATATGGAATTCCATAAAAGTTATATCTCCTAAAAGTATATTGAATTATGCAAATGCTAGTCTTGGTTCTGAAAGTTAATTCATAAAATTTGATAGAGTTTAACCATTCCAAAGTTGATTCTTGTGTTCAGAACTGAGCTGCAGCATAGTTGTAGATGTTTTACTTCGGCCGAAATTTTGTAGTAGTTTGGGCGAACTTTTTTTGCCACTCCATTCCGTTAGTTTTAAGGAAAAAACTTCGGCGAAACTTTTGATAAAATTTTGGCCGAACTTTTTCTCGCAAATTCCGTCGGCCGGAAAAAATTTGATGAAGCCCCTAAAAAAAAAAAATCGCAACTCTATTAATAGTTGAAAACATAAACATTATTTTTGTACATTTCTTCATTTGGGCTGAATTTGCAAAGGAAATTTTTAGGGCTAAATTTGCACAGGAAATTTTTTTGGCTGAAATTTTAAGGGAAATTTTTTGCCTGAATTTGCAAAGGAAATTTTTGGGGTTGAATTTTGAAAGGAATTTTTTTGGGCTAAATTTTCAAGGGTTTTTTGGGCTTAATTTTCAAAGGACATTTTTGGGGGTATTTTTTAAAGTGACATTTTTTTAGAGTTAGTGTTTTGGGTTGAAGTAAATATTTTATAATGATTTTTTAAAGTGAGTTTTTGTCTAAATTTTTAAAGTGAGAATTTTTTGCAGGAATTTGAAGGAAATATTTTGAGCTTCATTTTTAAAAGACACTTTTTTGGTGGAATTTTTAAAGGAAGTGTTTTGGGTTGAAGTATGTCTTTTGTGCAAAAATTTTAAAGTGAGTTTTTTTGAAATTAAATATTTTGTGATGATATTTTGAAGTGAGTTTTTGTTTAAATTTTGATAGTGAGTTTTTTTTGCAGGATATTGAAGGAAATGTTTTGAGATTCATACTAAATTACCATGTGAAATCAAAGAAATTGCAAGAGAAAATGTGATCGAACAAGAGACCCTGAGGCTCATAGAGAATACATGAGATAATATCGCAAAAAAAGGAGGGAAGAATGCTCAAATATTGAAAGGGAAAATCAACCTCAACTAGAATTTGAAGTAGATATGTAAATTTAAATATTATAAATGATATTTAAAATTTAGCTAGTGTATTGTGAAACTTAATTTTTATATGATGAAATACTTTGAAAAATATTTTGCAATGTAAACATAGAGAGATATTCCTCATAACATTAATGATTATATAGAAAATTTTGAAAGATAAAGTGAAAGAGATATTGAACCAAAAGATGTTGAAAATTTTGAAAGAAATTCAAGTGAAGAAATTGAATCACCGAGTATGTATATATATGTTGAATGTGTATTATTGAAATTATACATTTTTATTAATTTAATTATTTATTGAATATTTAAACTCATTTTGTACATTTAATTCTCATATGTACATATGAAATCAATATCGATAATGAGATGCTAGAAAATGTTGACACTGACACATATGGAGATAAAAAAGTTGACCATGTTATACAATATCGTGTTAAGCGCATTATTGATTTTTTCTTCAAAGATAAAAATGTGGTAGTTCAAGCCCAAATTTTGAGAAGTCTCTTAACATCAAAGAAATTAAAGGAAGCTACAACTCTATTGGGTATTGGAAAAGTTAAAAAAGAAGAAGATAAAATATGAAGGAAAATGTGATACAAAATATATATAGTTCTTTAAAGTCAATTGTAATATCTAGAAATAAAAGTGATTTAGATGCACGTAGAGAAATACAAATGGTAGTGGTTTCATCAAGTACTAAAGAGATTCGTTTGGTAAAATCTATGTCACAAGCATTAGGGACCTCATGAAAAACATTGCACAAACTTCAGAAATTTCGATTGCAAATAGATGTAAATGATGAACTTGCTTGCTGTATAGTTATTTGTATGCAACCACATCAAGATAGACTTGGAGAAGATGTTAAAAAAAATAATATATGAATATTGGATGGAAAATTCACGTGTTTTACCAAAAGCAAGGGATGTGATGCGACGAAGAATAGCACGAAATCAGTATGAAAAACATGTGAAACATATCTTGGACACCACTCAGATAGATTTTTTTTAAAAGTTCCTAGAAGATAATCATGAAATTAATGTCTCGATCAGTGCTTTTGTACAACAAAAACCATGGTATGTTAAACCTATCACTGTATGCGACACTTGTTGTTGTTGTTATCATGTGGAATTTCAGTTATATTATGACACAGTCCTTAATTTTGGTAAATTTTTTTGGAAAAATTCATCTCCTCCTTCCACTATCCATGATTTCATATCTCAAATTTTATGTGCAAGAGAAATCCATGAATTATTTTACCAAAAGAAATGTGTTGGTGGTAAAAAATGCAATCATTGTGGAAATTTGGCTTTATTTCACAAAAAATATCCTATTGATATAAATGATCAATAATTTTCCAACATAAAGTTAAAGGGAATAGATATGGATATATTCATACATCGATTGGTTCAAGTAGTACTACAAGTGCTAAAAGGATTGTTTTACAAGAAGAAGAAATTTTTATGATAGAGATTATGAGAAATTTTGAGGCATAAATTTATAAATACACCAAGAATTCCCATAGATCTCGATGGCAGGACTTTCAATTCAAAAAATCCCATGATTTGTTTCCACTAGGGACCATTTTTTCAATAGTTGATTTTGCAGAGAATTACATATTTGTTTCACAAAAGGAAATACAGAGTGAATACTATCATTTTGACCAAGTCTCTATGCTTGTCCATAATTAGGGGAGTTTTGAGGTTTAAAATGGGCCTCCTAAGGAAATTATAAAATAATAATGGAAATAATAAAATAATATTTGATTACATCATCAAATTATAGAGGGAAAAAATGAAAAACTATTTTTTCAACTCGTATTTTGAACTTATCTCCGTAAGGGTTTACTCAAATTTCGAGTGGGAATACTCGTTGGATGCAAAATTTAATTCCTCATCTACGGAGTACCCATGTTGCATACTTTTGATGGAATTTTCTACATGAAAAATGAGAAATACATAAAAAAACATGATTGAAATCACGTTTTTATGTATTTCTCATTTTTCGTGTAGTAACATCAATCGAAAGTATGCAATGTGGGTACTCCTTTGATGAGGAATTAAATTTTTCATCCAATGAGTATTCCCTTCCGAAATTTGAGTAAACCCTTAGGGAGATAGTTCAAAATACGAGTTGAAAAAGTAGGTTTTATTATTTTATTATTTTTTAATCTTTTTACCTTTTTACTCCAAAAATGGTGAATCGACATGTTATTAAATAATATCACTTTTATATCAGTGATGATCGTACACATGATACACATTTTGTACAAAATTATTTTGATAAGATTTATGACTCAATGAAAGGTCATCAAACAAAATTCAATTAGCATTGGATATGGTTAGATGGATGCACAGGTCAATTCAAATCTTCATGATCATTCTTTTGGTTGTGTTGTCTTCATATGAAAACCCGCATTAAACATTGTTGGATTTTTTTTTAGAGTTGTCATGGAAAATGAGAAAATGATGGTGCAAAGTTATGTATAAAATGATCACGTCAAAGATATCAAATGGATCACTATGCACATCGACTTGTCTCGGTTGAACAAGTTGTTCAATGGTGCATAGTTGCACTAAGCCATGAGACTAACCGTTCAAGGGAAGTATGAAGGTACATGTACATATATACAAATTAACTTGCATATATATATAGATGTAGAACTTTAATATACATGATCTAATTTTTATTAATTTTCTAAATTTAAACATTATTTATCACAATGATTACCTTTGATTGTATTTTAAATAACATATGTATATTCTTGTTTGAATTTTCCATATAGGTTTTTTTGGCATATTGGGGTCCAAGATGTAGATAGAGTGATTGGAAATGGCATTGAAACAATAAAAGGGACTTGAAAATTACATTTAATTAAAACAAAGGAGTACCAAAATGTGTTTGCATTTGATAAAAGAAAATATTCTTGTTTTTGTCATGTTTGCATAGACAACACAAAATCCATTGATGTTTGTGAAAACAAAATGTATGTAAAAGATTGACAATATACATAAATAAATACAAAAGGGTAAATGTGTGTTGCAAAATTTGAAGAGATGTAATCATAGGAGACTCTAGTATCATCTAAAGGTGATTGAGTTTCTGATCTTGCTAGAGAAGGTAACATTTCAATTTCTTTCAAATGATAGAGATCCAGAAATAGATAATAAAATCAAGTACACATGCTAATTTTAAAGTTATTTTTTCATGTTAATCCCAATCTAAATTTATATACTTGTTTTATTGTGCAGGAGATGTTTTTGTTGTAGTTGTACCTACTAACAATGTAGAAAATGTCAAGTATTATCTGATGTGTTGCACTGAACGAAATATGAAGTTATTGGAAAACTACGATGATAACGGGTTTATATATGACAGAGGTTCTATTATATTGAAATGTTATTTTTTCTAGCAAACTCATCAAAGTCGAAATTTTGTTTACTTTCAAGACTATGAACCTGATGTCATAAGTTGTCAATATAGTCACTGGGTGTGTGCAACACACATAAAGTTGATAGGAGTTCAATCAAAGAAAAAATTGAAAATTAAGAAATGGAAAATGTCAAAAGTTGATCATGAACGGATCATTGAGGATGAAATTCCATTATAATTTTTCTGATTGAACTACCCAAAAATTTATTCTCCTTGGATTCATCTTTGAGAACTTACAGAACTCAAGTACAAATTGTTAGCTTTTTTTTTGTGCATTCTTAAGTTTTACATCATTATATGTATATTTTATGTTATGTACAAGTGTTTGCACATGTACATTGTTTTTTCACATGCACACAACAAGCAATTTATACATGTAGATTCTTTGGTCTTAAACAATTTCATACATTCTCTGGTATGAGCTAGTTAATTTTATGTCATTATTGCAAAATGTATGTATCTAACATATTTGATATAATGCAAATTTTAAGTTATGATATTGTTTTAGAAATCTAAAGAAAATTATAATATTCATACTTTACTACAAAATGTGTACCATGTTTTGTAATTTCCAGTTTACTATCAACTGACATCCATAGTAGCCTTTCTATGTACATTAATGAAAAATGTTATGTACTGGATATTTTTTAATGCAATTATAAAATTTTATTATTGTTTGACACATATTTGTACACTTAGAATTTCATGATTGTTTTTAGATGTGCATCTATATGTTTTGTATATTAACACATTATAAGAATGATTTCAAATGCAAAATGTATGAATTAAATGCAAATTTTCTTTCATTGATGCATATTCATGAACTTAAATATATGTGTATTTAACTTGTAATATGTAAAATCATCTATGCTTGTTTTAAATGACACATGATCATGTGCATAATGTACCTAAATATCACTTTTAATAGATGTATGTCCTAATTATATAATAGTCATACATGTTCAAATGAATTTAACATGTACCACATGTGTTTTGTAATTTGCAATTTCAATCTAGATTCATTTTAAATAACAAATGACAAAACAACTTCAGCTTTAAAAAAAAAAAATTTAATCTAAGATTGAATCTAAGTTAACATTATAACAACAAGTCATAATGTATGCAAAATGTAATGTAACTAAATGCATTTATGTACTTCAATCATTGTTACATATTCATGAACTTAAATATGTATTTAACCATCTACAATTGTTTTAAATGACACATGATCATGTGCCAAATGTACACCTAAATATCACTTTTAATAGACATGTCCTAATTACATAAAATTCATGCATGTTCAAATTCATTTAACATGTACCACATGTGTTTTGTAATTTGAAATTTCAATATAGATTAATTTTAAATAACAATTGACAAAACAACTTGAGCTTTAAAAAAAAACATTTAATCAAGATTGAATCTAAGTTAACATTATAACAACAAGTCATAATGTATGAACAATGTAATGTAACTAAATGAAAATGTACTTTAATCATTGTTACATATTCATGAACTTAAATATGTAAAACCATCTATAATTGTTTTGAATGACACATGATCATGTGTGCAAAATGTACGCCTAAATATCACTTTTAATAGACATGTCCTAATTATATAACATTCATACATGTTCAAATGAATTTAACATGTACCACATGTGTTGTAATTTGAAATTTCAATCTAGATTCATTTTAAATAGCAAATGACAAAACAACTTGAGCTTTAAAAACAAAACATTTAATCTAAGATTGAATCTAAGTTAACATTATAACAAGAAGTCATCATGTATGCAAAAGGTAATGTAACCAAATACAAATGTACTTCAATAATTGTTACATATTCATGAACTTAAATATGTAAAACTATCTATAATTGTTTTAAATGAGACACGATCATGTGTGCAAAATGTACACCTAAATTTGACTTTTAATAGACATGTCTTAATTATATAACATTAATACATGTTCAAATGCATTTAACATGTACCACATGTGTTTTGTAATTTGCAATTACAATCTAGATTCATTTTAAAAAACAAATGACAAAACAACTTGAGATTTAAAAACAAAACATTTAATCTAAGATTGAAGCAGATATGTAAATGCAAATATTATAAATCATATTTAAAATTTAACTAGTTTATTGTGAAACTTAAATTTTATTTGATGAACTACTTTGAAAAATATTTTGCAATGTAAACATAGGGAGATATTCCTCATAACATTGATGATAGAAAATTTTGAAAGATAAAGTGAAGGAGATATTGAACCAGTGATTAAAGATGTTGAAAATTTTGAAAGAAATTCAAGTGAAGAAATTGAATCACCGGGTATGTATATATATATATGTTGAATGTATATTATTTAAATTATACATTTTTATCAATTTAATTATTTATTGAATATTTAAAATCATTTTGTACATTTAATTCTCATAGGTATAGATGAAATCAATATTGATAATGAGATGCTAGAAAATGTTGACACTGACACATATGGAGATAAAAAAGTTAACCATGTTATGCAATATCGTGTTAAGTGCATTATTGATATTTTCTTCAAAGATGAAAATGTGGTAGCTCAAGTCCAAATTTTGAGAATTATCTTAACATCAAAGAAATTAAAGGAAGCTACGACTCTATTAGGTATTCGAAAATAAACAAAAGATAAAAAATGAAGGAAAATGTGATACAAAATATATATAGTTCTTTAAAGTCAATTGGAAGATCTAGAAATAAAATTGATTTAGATGCACGTAGAGAAAAACAAATGGCAGTGGTTTCATCAAGTACTAAAGAGATTTGTTTGGTAAAATCTCTGGCACAAGCATTAGGGACCTCATGAAAAACATTGCACAAACATCAGAAATTTTGATTTCAAATAGATGTAAATGATGAAATCACTTGTTGGATAGTTATTTGTAGGTAAACATATCAAGATAAACTTGGAGAAGATGTCAAAAAAAATAATATATGAATATTGGATGAAAATTTCACGTGTTTTACCAAAAGCAAGTTATGTGATGCAACAAAGAATAGCATGAAATCAATACGAAGAACATGCGAAACATATCTTGGACACCACTCAGATAGATTTTTTCAACAAGTTCATAGAAGATAATCATGAAATTAATGTCTCAATCAGTCCTTTTGTGCAACAAAAACCATGGTATGTTAAACCTATCACTGTATGCGATACTTGTTGTTGTCATTTTCAAGTGGAATTTTAGCTATATTATGACACAATCCTTAATTTTGATAAAAATTTTTGGAAAATTTCACTTCTTCCTTTTACTATCCATGATTTCACATCTCAAATTTTATGTGCAAGAGAAATCCATGAATTATTTTACCAAAAGAAATGTGTTAGTGGTAAAAAATGCAATCATTGTGGAAATTTAGCTTTATTTCACAACAAATATCCTATTGATATAAATGATCAATCATTGTCCAACATAAATTTAAAGGGAAGAGATATGAATATATTTATACATCGATTGGTTCAAGTAGTACTACAAGTGTTAAAAGGATTTATTTACAAGAAGAAGAAATTTTTGTGATAGAGTTTTTGAGAAAGTTTGAGGTAGAAAGTTGTAAATAAACCAAGCATTCCCATAGATCTCAATGGCAGGAATTGCAATTCAAAAAATCCCGTAAATTTTTTCCACCAGGTACCATTTTTTCAATAGTTGATTTTGCAGAGAATTACATATTTGTTCCACAAAAGGAAATACAGAGTGAATACTATCATTCTGACCAAGTCTCTATGCTTATCCATCAGTAGGGGAGTTTTGAGGTCTAAAATGGGCCTCCTAAGGAAATTATAAAATAATAGTGGATATAATAAAATAATATTTGACTACATCATCAAATTTTAGAGGGAAAAAACCAAATACTATTTTTTCAACTCGTATTTTGGACTTATCTCCCTAAGGTTTTACTCAACTTTTGAGCAGGAATACTCAATGTATTCAAAATTTAATTCCTCATCCAAGGAATACCCATGTTGCATAATTTTTATGGACTTTTCTACATTAAAAATGAGAAATACATAAAAAACGTGATTGAAATAACGTTGTTTTAAGTATTTCTCATTTTTTGTGTAGCAACGTCAATCAAAAGTATGCAACATGGGTACTCCTTTGATGAGGAATTAAATTTTTCATCCAATGAGTATTCCCTCTCAAAATTTGAGTAAACACTTAGGGAGATAAGTTCAAAATACGAGTTGAAAAAGTAGTTTTATTATTTTATTATTTTTTAATATTTTTACCTTTTTACTCCAAAAATGGTGAATCGACATGTCATTAAAGAATATCACTTTCATATCAGTGACAATCGTACACATGATACACCTTTTATACAAAATTGTTTTGATAATATTTATGACTCATTGAAAGGTCATCGAACAAAATTCAATTAACATTGGATATGGTCAGATGGATGCACATGTCAATTCAATTCTTCACGATCATTCTTTTGGTTGAGCCATCTTCATATGAAACCCCACATTAAACATTGTTGGAATTTTTTTGAGACTTGTCATGGAAAATGAGAAAATGATGGTGCAAGGGCATGTATAAAACGATCACGTCAAAGCTATCAAATGGATCATTATGCACACCAACTTGTCTCAGTTGAACAAGTTGTTCAATGGTGCATCGTTGTACTAAGCCATGAGACTAACCATTCAAGGGAAGTACAAAGGTACATGTACATATATACAAATTAACTTGGATATATATAGATGTAGAACTTTAATATACATGATATAATTTCTATTAATTTTCTAATTTTAAACATTATTTATCACAATGATGATCTTTGATTGTATTTTAAATAGCATATTTATATTCTTGTTTGAATTTTCCATATATGTTGTTTTTGGCATATTAGGGTCCAAGATGTAGATAGATCGATTGGAAATGACGTTGAAACAATAAAAGGGACTCGAAAATTGCATTTAATTAAAACAAAGGAGTACCAAAATGTGTTTGCATTTGATAAAAGAAAATATTCTTGTTTTTGTCATGTTTGCATAGACGACAAAAAATCCATTGATGTTTGTGAAAATAAAATGTATGTAAAATATTGGCAACATACAGAAATAAATACTAAGGGGAAAATATATGTTGCAAAATTTGAAGATATGTAATCAGAGGAGACTATAGTATCATCTAAAGGTGATCAAGTTTCTAATCTTACTAGAGAAGGTAACATTTCAATTTCCTTCAAATGATAGAGATCCAGAAATAGATAATAAAATCAAGTACACATGTTAATTTTAAAGTTAATTTTTCATGTTAATTCTGATCTAAAATTATGTACTTGTTTTATTGTGCAGGAGATGTTTTTGTTGTAGTTGCACCTACTAACAACGTAGAAAATGTCAAGTATTATTTGGTGTGTTGCACTAAACAAAATATGAAATTATTGGAAAAATATGATGATAATGGGTTTATATATGACAGAGGGTATATTATACTGAAATGTTATTTTTTCTAACAAAATCATCAAAATCAGAATTTTGTTTACTTTCAAGACTATGAACTTGATGTCATAAGTTGTCAATATAGTCATTGGGTGTGTGCAACACACATAAAGTTGATAGGAGTTCAATCAAAGAAAAAATTGAAAATGTCAAAAGCTGATCATGAACGGATCATTGAGGATGGCATTCCCTTATAATTTTTTTGATTGAACTGCCCAGAAATTTATTCTCCTTGGATTCATCTTTGAGAACTTACAGAACTCAAGTACAAATTGTTAGCCTTTTTTTTGTGCATACTTAAGTTTTACATCATTATATGTATATTTTATGTTATGTACAAGTGTTTGCACATGTACATTGTTTTTGCGCATGCACACAACAAGTAATTTATACATGTACACATACATGTAGATTCTCTGGTGTGAGCTAGTAAATTTTATGTCATTATTGCAAAATGTATGTATCTAACATATTTGATATAATGCAAATTTTAAGTTATGATATTGTTTTAGAAATCTAAAGAAAATTACAATATTCTTTTTTTACTGCAAAATGTGTACCATGTTTTGTAATTTCCAATTTACTATCAACTGACATCCATAGTAGCCTTTCTATGTACATTAATGAAAAATGTTGTGTACTGGATATTTTTTAATGCAATTATAAAATTTTATGATTGTTTGACACATATTTGTACACTTAGAATTTTATGATTGTTTTTAGATGTACATCTATATGTATTGTATATTAACACAATATAAGAATGATTTCAAATGCAAAATGTATGAATTAAATGCAAATTTTCTTTCATTGCTGCATATTCATGAACTTAAATATATATGTATTTAACTTGTAATATGTAAAACCATCTATGATTGTTTTAAATGACACATGATCATGTGCATAATGTACCTAAATATCACTTTTAATAGATGTATGTCCTAATTATATAATATTCATACATGTTCAAATGAATTTAACATGTACCACATATGCTTTGTAATTTGCAATTTCAATCTAGATTCATTTTAAATAACAAATGACAAAACAACTTGAGCTTTAAAAATAAAACATTTAATATAATATTGAATCTAAGTTAACATTATAACAACAAGTCATAATGTATGCAAAATGTAATGTAACTAAATGCATTTATGTACTTCAATCATTGTTACATATTCATGAACTTATATATGTATTTAACCATCTACAATTGTTTTAAATGACACATGATCATGTACAAAATGTACACCTAAATATCACTTTTAATAGACATGTCCTAATTACATAACATTCATACATGTTCAAATTCATTTAACATGTACCACATGTGTTTTGTAATTTGAAATTTCAATATAGATTCATTTTAAATAACAATTGAAAAAACAACTTGAGCTTTAAAAACAAAACATTTAATCTAAGATTAAATCTAATTTAACATTATAACAACAAGTCATCATGTATGAAAAATGTAATGTAACTAAATGCAAATGTTCTTCAATCATTGTCACATATTCATGAACTTAAATATGTAAAACCATCTATAATTGCTTTGAATGACACATGATCATGTGTGCAAAATGTATGCCTAAATATCACTTTTAATAGACATGTCCTAATTATATAACATTCATACATGTTCAAATGAATTTAACATTGACCACATGTGTTGTAATTTGCAATTTCAATCTAGATTCATTTCAAATAACAAATGACAAAACAACTTGAGCTTTAAAAACAAAACATTTAATCTAAGATTGAATCTAAGTTAACATTATAACGAGAAGTCATCATGTATACAAATTGTAATGTAACTAAATGCAAATGTACTTCAATAATTGTTACATATTCATGAACTTAAATATGTAAAACCATCTATAATTGTTTTAAATGACACATGATCATATGTGAAAAATGTACACCTAAATATGACTTTTAATAGACATGTCCTAATTATATAACATTTATGCATTTAACATGTATCACACGTGTTTTGTAATTTTCAATTTCAATCTAGATTCATTTTAAATAACAAATGACGAAACAACTTGAGCTTTAAAAACAAAACATTTAATCTAATTTAACATTATAACAATATGTCATCATGTATGAAAAATGTAACAACTAAATGCAAATGTACTTCAATCATTGTTACATATGTTCATGAACTTAAATATGTAAAACCATAGATATGAATTTTTTAAAATGACAAATGATCATGCAAAATGTACCTAAATATCACCTTTAATAGAGTTTTACACCGAATTATATAACATTCACACATGTTCAAATGCATAACATGTACCACATGTGTTTTGTAATTTGCAATTTTAATATAGATTCATTTTAAATAACAATTGACAAAACACCAAGTTTTAAAAGAAAAACATAATCTAAGATCATCTAAGTTAACATTATATAACAACATGTGATCACATGAAAAATGTAACAACTATCCAAAATTTAAAATCATTCAATAAAATTAAATGTAGTTCAACTATCCAAAATGTAAAATATGTCCAAAAAAATTTCATGAACAATAAAAGTAAATATAACAATGTATTAAGTGTTACAAGTATCAAGTTATATAGAAAAGTAAATATGACACATGTTTAAGTTATAAAAATACTAGATCAAATAAAATGTTACACGTGCATCAATCAAATAGAGAATTGGCTGCAATATATTTTCTAACAACCTCTTTGTGATATCATATGAAGAATGGGGAACCTACACAACATGTAATTGTAGATATATACACATGTATAATAAATTATGTACATGTACTTAAATTAAAATTTAATGTTTTAAAATTGACTGAGAATGTAGATCTTCATAAAAAGACAAAATGAAAAATAAAATAAAAATTCATGCAATACCTCATGTAGTTTCCCCTCCGTTGTCCCATGTTGGCCCTAATTGCATATACATGTATAAGAAATTTACATTACATGTATTAAAATTAATATTTAATATTTTAAAATTGAATGAGAATGTAGAACTTCAATAAAACAAACTAAATGAAAAAAGAAAAAGAAAATTACATGCAGTACCTCATGTAGTTTCCCCTCCATTGTCCCGTGTTGGCCTTGCATCAATGCATCCTCCACGATAAACTGTACAATAAACATGTACAAGTATATATATATATATATATATAATGAAAATTCATAAACTAATGCAATAATATTAAAAATAATGTTAGACAACTTCTTGTTCAAATTGTTTGGATGTTTCTATCTCCATCATACACTTTGTCGCTAAAGTCCTTGGAGAACAGAAATCATCTCCACAAACCTGATATTAAAAATTTTAAAACTGTAAAATAAATCAAGATCTAGATCTCATTTTTTAATGAAACTTTCACTTTGATTTATAACTTGAAACGTAAGTGAAAAATTGAATACTTGTGACGGGGGATTTGACACATCTCCTAACAGGGAAGAAGAGGGTGGCTCCATTGTGAAAAAATCAAATGGAATCAAAATCTGTTAACATTTAATTCTATACATGTTTGTACACAATTATTTATTTTAAAAATATGTTATCATTATACTGATATAATAATAGAATAATAATTGTACATCAATACCATGAACTCTTAAAAAACACTAACATTTCCCAAAATATCATCTTGATCGCCAGAACCTGAACCTTGGACCATGATATTATCAAAATTTTCGTTCAACAAGCATGTTAAATGCAAATAGTGAAGATATGATGCCTTTTTGTTAGATTAACATATACAAATAAACATGTATATGTAAATTACAAATTACATTACTATATTCACCCTAGAAATTAACACATATCGATCCCACGCCCTCTTCCTCATGAAGAATTAAGTCCCACCAACCATTGCGACAATGTTTTGCATATGTTCTAAGCTCTTCAATACTCATGTTGTCTATCTCATCATCTGTACTATACATAAAATTAGCACGTGCATTATCTCATGCTCTTTGTCAATTCAGACCAATATCAATTCCACCAAGTCTATTCTGAACATTGTCTATGATGGCATCCCTTGCTTCTCGACTAATTTGAGAAGTGACATCCATCTCTGACCACAAAGTTTCCACATGAGGAGCTTGGCTTACCAATTGTGGATTAGGGCAAGGAAACACAAAATCACACTTAGCGCCCCTATGGTCACATAATCAACCTTTCTCAGGACCCAAAAATTCAGAAGGAAGGTCACTATAATTGGGTTTCATTCCCAAAAAAAAAATGAATAAACTAATTTTTCAAAATAAACAGAAACCTCGTCATTCCATGGTAGTCTTCCATAGGCTGCAAGGTGCCTATCATACAAACGGCATGCTATATTATGGTGTTTGAAATATTTCACCTTTAGCATCTTTCTTTTCGACCCTTTTTTCTTTTGTAATTTTTTTTTTAACATCATCCCATGTATCGGGCCCCATTACTATTTCCTTTATTTTTCTCATAACTTCTACAAAAGTATCATTGGTTGGCCTAAGATTTTTGTAAACATCTACAAGTGTGCTTTAAAGAGTGCATAACTATTTGTAAGCTTTCTCGACTCTCAGCAGGGAGTTTCAAAGACACAAGATCTTTCTTCAATTTTGAATAAAGATGTTCACACCTTTGTAATGTGCATTGTTGGATGTTTGTTTCCCAAGGTAAATAATCAGGAATTTCAAAAAGATAAATCGTGGTTGGTGTACAACCTTCTTCTTTAATAACGTGTTATGGCATACATCTTTTTTGAGTAACATTTTCACCCTCTACATTAATATATAAAATTATGTATAAATAAAAAACATGTGAACAAATTTGTACAAATTTTATTTTTAACCATAAAAAAATTATATAAAGATTTTAACAAATTAATAATTGATGACAACAATATTTATATTGATGGCCACCTCAAGATGGCTGAGCAACATCATGCCCACCCTAATATGGTTGAGAACCAGCATGACCACCCATTGATTAGCCACCACTCATTGGTTGAGAACCAACATGACCACCCATTGATTGGCCACTAGGGGAATGTGTACCACAACCCTCACGCGATTGGCCACCACCTATTGATTGGCCACTAGGGGAATTTTTACCACCACCCTCACGTGATTGGCCACCACCTATTAATTGGCCACCAGGAGAGTGTGTACCACCACCACCACCCTCACACGACCAGAGGGATGATCCATAAAAAATATGAATTTCTAATCAATTCAAATGCACATACATACATATGATTGAGTAGATTGCGTGAACCATACCATGATTGTGTGAACCATGTCCAGGCTCCATTGATTTAGTAGATACTATTTTCCTCCGAACTTCTAAAAATGAAATTTATTAAAAATTAATTTAACTCACAAAATTGATAAAAAGTCAATTCCATATGTATACATGTATGTATGGAGATAATATTATACATTAAAATGTCATTTAAAAACTTTCACATTTAATATAAATACCATGAACATCCCCCGATCCATGATCCCCTCTCTCGTAGAGGCATGGGACTCTATTGATGTTTGTCTCGAAGAATCACGTGCCAAATGATCATCCTCCATCATATATATATATATATATATATATATATATATATATATATATATATATATATACAAAGATACACATAATATTTAAAGCCTTGAATTATCATGTGGAAAATGATCATCCATGATATATATGGATCTATCTACAAGTACATAGATACATGATGTTTAAAATGTTACCTCATGCATTTACAATTATTTTTAAAATTACCGTTTAAATGTTTTTCAAAAGAATTCAAAAAATTGATGTAATTTACACAAATGTTGGAGCATAATTTGAACACAAATTATGTAAAACAGAAAACTTTCAAAGCACAAATTGATGTGTAAAACTCACTCGACTATTTAAACAAAAAATTGTTGAAGTTCTGCACATTTTGAAAATTAATTGCAATTTTTCTAAACCATGAAGTTCACCAAGTTGTGTTGTGCTGACATAGTGGGAGCACAAATTTAAAATTAAATACAAAATTTTATAAAATATGAAGTTCACCAAGTTGTGCTTACATGGTGGGATCGCACTTGGTATATAATTGAAAAAAACACATGGTCATTAAAAATGACGCATTTATAAGTAAAAAAACACACATATCAAATATATCTTACAATGTCCATCAATAAATTTTGAAGGAGAGCGTCTCAACACTAATTCATATTTGACAGATGAATCTTGAAGTGGAATTTCCCCATAGAATAGATCATTATACATCTTATTAAAATTTACACAATGTCTTATACTAAATGATTGAAATTGTATAACAATATTGTTTTCTTTTCCATGCAGTTGTTTTAGCCTCTCCTTCTTAACTTGGTACATGATTTTCATCTAGTTGCGCACAAGTTCAGAATTGGTGAAAACTACAATTCCATTTGATCCATACTCCCCAGTTGTTCCCAAGCCTTCTCTCAATGCAATATAATATGCTTCATTATTTGTTGTTCTTCTAGGTATATTCATTTTCCTTTGGAGGACTTTGTTAGTCGCAATATTGCATAGCACATATGTAATAATTGCTTTCCCTGGATTGGGATAACAAGAAACAGCTATGCCTAATGTCCATTTTTCAACCATGTTTAGTGGGCTTTTTTATCCTTGAAAAAAATAAATTCAATAAAATATTAAATTAACATTTATTTCAAATTCCCTAAAGTTTATGGGAGAAAAGACATGTACATGAAGGAAAAAGAGACTAGCATGACATATGAGATTTTGAAAGCATCCTTTCTGCCTCAGAGCAAAGAAAAAGAGACTAGCATGACATATATGATTTTGAAAGCATTCTTTCAATTAAAAAGGATAGAGGCTATTGGAAATCCTTAACGAAAATCCAATCGACCTCCTTCAAGACATTGGAGCTCATCATATCAGAGAGATAGCGTGGAAGATGATGCTACTAAACAAATAAGTCGGAAAACATTGGAGCTCGCCAGATCAAAGAGACATCGTGGAAGATGATGTTACTAAACAAAGAAGTTGGAAAAGTACCATGTACTCTTCAAGATGTTGCTTTAAGCATATTATGGTTCAAACAATCATTCAAGAGGGGGAAACTCAAGGACAACTATTACTAAACAAAGAAGTTGGAAAAGTACCATGTACTCTTCAAGATATTTCTTTAAGAGTCCTTAAAATTGTAGAAGTCACACATTATAGTGCTAGTCTATCTTAGCTGAGAATAGCCATAGCCATACCACCACTAGTTTTTTTCCTAAATTAGAGCTTCTAACTACTCGAAAGGGAATATCAGCTTTGAAAACAACCATCCATAAGGCAATTAAAATCTGAAAAAACTCTTAAAGATTTCAAAAGTGACATATATCATGAGACATTAATCACATTAGACCACCCATGACCAATCCAATAACAAACAAGTATACACAAGCCTCCAAATCACTATCACAATAATACTATAGACATATTGTTATCACTATCATCCAGATTAGAGTTTTCACTGGACCATATCAAGTTCATTGTCCATTCATTCATCAAGGTCAGTCTCTATCATCAAGAGAATGTCAATATCGTCATTCAAATATTCTTTGAATGGTTATACATTAGACATTAAACACTGACACTAGAAAAAAGTATATGCATTTGGAGGTGACTTCTTTAAGAAGAGAGTTTTTTTATTTCTTCTCTAAGAAGAATTGTAAAGTTCATGACCCAGATCACTAATGGATATGAAACTACATGGGATACTGAAGTTCTATATTGACTATAGGAATAGTGTTCATACGGTTAAACACTGACACTAGAACAAGTATATGCATCTAGATGTGACTTCTATAAAAAGAGAGTTTTTGATTTCTTCTCTAAGGAAATAATTGTAAAGTTCATGACCTAGATCACCAATGGACATGGAACTATATGGGATACTGAATTTCCAGATTGAATTTAGGAATAGTGATCATACGATTTGTATTCATGTACAGTTTTCATAGGATTTACGAATTCGCAAATAGGCATTCCTTGGTATACTGAAGTTCAAAAAGAGTCCTTAAAATTGTAGAGGTCATACATTATAGTGTTGGTCTATCCTAGTTGAGAATAGCCATACCACCACTAGTTTTTTCTTAAATTAAAGCTTATAACTATTTGAAAGGGAATATCAATTTTGAAAACAACCATCCATAAGACAATAAACAATCTGAAAAATCTCTTTAATATCGTAAAATTGACATATATCATGAGACATTAATCACATTAGGCCACCTAGGACCAATCCAACAACAAACAAGAATACACAAGTCTCCAAATCACTGTCACAAGAATACTATAGACATATTGTTATCACTATCATCAAGATCAGAGTTGTCACTATCATATCAAAAAGAGTCCTTAAAATTTTAAAAGACACACATTATAGTGCTAGTCTATCCTATTTGAGAATAGCCATACCACCACTAGTTTTTTTCTGAAATTAAAGCTTCTAACTATTCGAAAGGGAATATCAGTTATGAAAAAAACCATCCATAAGAAAATTACAATCTGAAAAGACTCTTCAATATTGCAAAAGTGACATATATCATAAGACATTAATTACATTGGGACACCTAGGACCAATCCAACAACAAACAAGTATATACAAGTCTCCAAATCATTGTCACAAGAATACTATAGACATATGTATTGTTATCACTATCACCCAGATTAGACTTGTCACTGTCATATAAAAAAGAGTCCTTAAAATTTTATAAGTCACACATTATAGTGTTGGCCTATGCTAGCTAAGAATATCCATACCACCACTATTTTTTTCTTAAATTAAAGCTTCTAACTATTCAAAAGGGAATATCGGTTTTGAAAACAACCATCCATAAGACAATTACAATATGAAAAAACTCTTTAAGATTGAAAAAGTGACATATATCATGAGACATTAATAACATTAGGCCACCTAGGACCAATCCAACAATAAAAAAGTATACACAAGTCTCCAAATCACTATCACAAGAATACTATAGACATATGTATTTTTATCACTATCATCCAAACTAGATTTGTCACTGTCATATAAAAAAGAGTCCTTAAAATTGTAGAAGTCACACATTATAGTGTTGGTCTATCCTAGTTGAGAATAGCCTTACTACCACTGGTTTTTTCTTAAATTAAAGCTTCTAACTATTCGAAAGGGAATATCATTTTTGAAAAATACCATCCATAAGACAATTACAATTTGAAAAAACTCTTTAAGATTTCAAAAGTGACATATATCATGTGACATTAATCACATAGGCTGCCTACACATAGGACTAATCTAACAACAAGCAAGAAGGCACAAGTCTCCAAATCATTGTCACAAGAATACTAGAAATATATTTTACTCACCATGTTGAGTAACCAAATGCACAAGAAAATAGAGCATTTCTCAACGCCTTAGAAATAAGCCACTTCGAGGGGCAACCTCCAATGCATTACATACAATGAACAGAATTCTTGGATTCCCCCATTTACAAAACCTCCTTTTCTATATATATAGGAGTCCATGTGGCCATAATGTAATCCTAGTGGGCCACAATGTAATCCTAGCCGACCTAACAATAATAATTTAGGGGCAACAATAATAAACAAAATGAAGACAAGGCAGCATAATAACAATAAGGGTTAAAAATTAATAACAATATGTAGACTATACTAGCAATATAGGACCTCAATATTGCCCTTCTCCTTCAAAAAATTACTTGCCTATAGCTCTGTGCTTCTGTATAAAATTCTCATCCTCCCATGTAGAAACTTCAGTGGGTAAGTTCTTCCACTTGATGAGATACTCTGAAATTGATCGATTCCGTAGTTTTCGAGTTCTTGTTTCCGTGACCGCTTCAGGTTCCAATATGATTTTTCCTTCCTCATCAAGTTCTGGCAATATTGTTTGAACTGGAAGATTTTCACCTATAACCTTCTTTAAGCATGAAACATGGAAAACCGGATGCACTCGCGAAGAAGCAGGAAGCTCCAATTTGTATGCCATAGTACCAATCTTTTGCAACACCTTTTAAGGACCATAGTACTTTGGCGATAATTTATTATCCTTCTTAGCTTGCTTGAGGGACATTTGTTTGTATGGTTGTAGCCGTAAAAATACCCAATCTCCTACAACAAAACTTCTCTCGCTGCGATGTTGATCTGCCTGTTGTTTCATTCGATTTTGTGCCAAATTCAGGTTATCTTTTAAGAGTTGGAGAACTTCTTGTTGATGCTCGATGTGATCTTCCACTGCTTGAACCTTCGAATTTTCCCTTAAATATGATGTGATGGATGGTGGATGATATCCATAAAGTGCCATAAATTCGGTCATTTTTGCTGCAGTATGGAAGGAAGTGTTATATCACCATTCAGCGAGAGGTAACCACTTGACCCATTGTGTTTGTTTATCAGATACAAAGCAACGAAGATATCCTTCCAAACATTTATTTACTATCTCAGTTTGACCATCAGATTAAGGATGATAAGATGAGTTATGAGCTAATTGAGTACCCAAACAAGAAAATAACTACGTCCAAAAATTTCCAGTAAAAATGGGATCTTTGTTGCTCACAATAACCCTTGGGCTTCCTTGTAGCTTTTGAATTTTGTCCATAAATGTAGTAGCAATTGTACTTGCTTTAAATGGATGAGATAATGCACAAAAGTGTGCATACTTGGTAAGTCTATCAACTACCACCATGATGACACTCTTTCCTTCGGACTTAGGTAAACCAGTGATAAAATCCATTGAAATCTCCTCCCAACGTTGACTTGGAATGGATAAAGGTTGTAGAAGTCCTGGGGTCTTGATTGTTTCCACTTTATTCTGCTGGCAAACCAAACATTCTGCCACAAACTTTCGAATATCAGATTTAAGGCCATCCCAAAAAAATTCTTTCTTCACCCTGTGGTAAGTTTTTAAAAATCCTGAGTGTCCTCCTAAAGGAGAAGTGTGCAATTCCAGAAGAATCTTTGTTTTAGTTGGGAATTCTTACAAAGATATAAGCGATCTTTGTACCATAAGGAATCATTTTTCCAACTAAATGTATCAGATGTACTAGGATCTTGCTGCAACTTTTGAATGAGTGTCCATACATCTTTGTCCTTCTTCCATTCATCTCTTGCTTCAGTTATCCAATCTGGTTGGATAATAGAAATGGTACAAAGCAATGCTTCCACCTCTTCATTCTTTCTTGAGAGTGCATCTGCAACAACATTAAGCTTTCCTTTTTTGTAGATTATTTCAAAATCATAACCCAACATCTTTGTGACCCATTTTTGCTGCTCTTCTGAAGATAGTCTTTGTTCCAAAAAGTGTTTAAGACTATCATGACCAGTTTTTACCTTGAAGTGTCTTCCCATTAGGTAAGTTCTCCATTTCTTTAGTGCATGCAATATTGCTAACATTTCCTTCTCATAAATAGGTTTCTGTAAATACTTTCCTTTGATTGGAAAACTTTCAAAAGCAATGGGTCTTCATTCCTACATTAAAACAGTACCAATTCCATTTCCTGAGGCATCACATTCCACAATAAAGGTTTTTGTGAAGTCTGGCGTAGCTAAGACCGGTGCTAGGCACATTGCCTCTTTAAGATGTTCAAAGGCCTTAGTTGCTTCAGGAGTCCATGAAAATGCATCTTTCTTCAATAATGTTGCTAGTGGTGCTGCTATTCTCCCATAATTCTTAACAAACTTGTGATAATACCCTGTTAACCTGAGAAATCCTCGCAACTGCTTTATGGTTGTTGGGACTTTCCATTCCTTAATGGCTTTAATTTTTTTAGGGTCTACTTTAACACCCTCGTGAGATACAATATGACCCAGATATTCCACCTCTTGTACTCCAAAGAAACATTTGGATTTTTTTGCATATAATTGTTTCTCCTGCAATAGTTTGAGCACCCCGTCAACATGTTCAACATGATCCTTCCAAGACCTGCTGTAGATTAGTATATCATCAAAAAATACTAGCACAAATTTTCTAAGGAAGGGTTTGAAAATGGAATTCATCAACCCTTGAAATGTAGAAGGTGCATTGGTAAGTCCAAAAGGCATGACCAAAAATTCATAATGACCCTCATGAGTTCGAAATGTTGTTTTTGGAATATCTTCAGTCTTCATTCTAATTCGATGATATCCTGAACGAAGATCCAACTTGGTAAAATAAATTGCTCCATGTAATTCATCCAATAATTCATCAATCACAGGAATGGGAAATTTATCTTTAATGGTGAGCTTATTGAGCTCCCTATAATCCGGACACATTCTTCATGATCCATCCTTCTTGTGTACCAATACTACAGGAGCAGAGAAAGAACTTTGACTAGGTTGAATTATACCCGCCTCTAACATTTCTGCAATCATACGTTCAATTTCGCTCTTTTGGAAGTAAGGATATCTATAAGGCCTAATTTTTGGAGGAACACTTCCTGGAATCAAATGAATAGCATGATCATGATCACGAATAGGTGGGAGTCCTTTGGGAGTTTCAAACACCTTGGAATGATTGTCCAAGACTTGTTGGAGATCTGTAGAAATAGATGATTTTGATTTTGGAACTTCTAGTGAGCATAATTGTGCAATTACGCCTCGTTTTTCTTTCTTTAGAAGCTTTGTCATGACATTAGAGCTTATTATCCTTCCCGGCTTCCCTTCAATACCCCGTAATTCGACTTCCTTTCCTTCTGAAAAAAATTTCAAGAAAAGTTCTTGAAAAATTAAAAGCTACCGTCCCCAAAGATTGTAACCATTGTACTCCTAGTACAACATCAGCACCTCCCATAGGAATGGAAAGCATTGGACTAGTCAACACATATTCCCCCATGGTTAGCTTGATATTATGGCATTTTCCGGAGCAATTTATAGTTCCTCCATTTGCAACCATCACTTGACATTCTGGTGCTGGGTATAGGAAACAATTTAATTCCTTGGCTACCTTATAATGAATAAAATTATGGGTGCTACCCGAATCAATCAACACTATTACCCTTTTCTTCTTTATATGTCCTTCTATCTTGAGAGTTTGAGGAGTGGTAATTCCTGCCAGTGCATTACACGATATGGTCGGATTCATTTCTTCCTCTCCTAGGGGTGGTTCCTGGTGTATATCCTCTTCTTGTTCATTTTCTTCTTCTTCTTCACAATCTATGTAAAATAATTTCTTCTCAGCACACTTATGACCTTTAGTGTATTTGCTATCACAACTATAGCAAAGCCCTTTTTCTCTTTTTTTCTTCCAATTGTTGTGGTGTCAACCTTGTAGGTTGTGGAAATCTAGGCATAGCAACACTTCCTTCTTTATAGAATTGAGTGGTAGGCTTCCTTGTCGCCATTATTTTACATTCAACTTTTATTGCCAACCTGAATGCCTTCTCCAATGAATTCGGTTCCAAAACACGAACTTCATGTTGGATGCTATCCTTTAAAGTGCCTATGAAGAGATCGATCCTGTGTTCCTCTAGAATATAAGTTACCCTTATATTCAATTTTTGGAAGTCCTCAATGTCCTGCCCCACTAAACCCTTTTGTTTGAGATTTATCAATTGTCTAAAGAAGGTGTTGCTCTTTGTATCCTCATAATGTGCTATCATTTCTTCCGTAAAAATTGACCAAGTGACAATTTTTTTACGGGAGAAAAGCCATCGATACCATACAAATGTATTTTTTTCTAAATGTAAAGTTGCAATGCGTACCTTTTGTGTGTTTTGCACATTATGGAGATCAAAATATTGCTCCATCTGTATTATCCATGTTACAGGATCCTTTCCATCAAACTTCCTCATATCCATTTTTGGAATATGGTGATTCTTCCCGCCAACATTAGAGTTTATGAAATCACGATTAACATTTATTTTGTTCTCATCATGATGTTCTTCTACTATATTTTCACCATTAGGAAACATTTCTTGTATCAACTTTGTCAAACCTTCGATGTCTGCTTTGAGATCATTCTTCATGTTTTCCATGTTGTCTTTCATGTCATCCATCTTAGCTTCCATGCCAGCTTCCATGCCATCCATCTTAGCTTCCACACCATCCATATTAGCTTCCATGTCTTTCTTCAAACCGTCCATCTTCACTTCCACGCCTTTCTTCAAAAATTCCATTTCATTTTTTGTTGCTCTTTGCGAGAGTGAAATTTGTTGCACTTGCTCTTGTAATTTTGATAGATCATGTTGCAATTCTTCATCTTCATGAGTCATGGTAGAGCCTTCTGAAGGCTTAATGGGTGTTGAATTATTTTTACGGGGCATCTTTTAGAACCCAATACTGCTATATATTCTACAATATTCCCTTGGAATCAATTCAAATTGATTCTTCAAAGAAGACTTATGCAATTTGGAAAGAAAAAAAAATATACACACCTTTTTCTTTCTTTTCAAGAGCTCGATATTGAAATTGGATAATATCTATGATTGTAGAACTTCAATATTTGAATTTTAGATCAACATAGCCCTCTGAATTATCTTTCAAATGCCATAGATCTTACCTGATTTGGATTCTCCAAGACAAAGTTGTGTCCAATCTCCCACAATGACCTAATTCTGGACTGGTTCAGTAGAGCGAACTTGTACGACTTGTCACGTGTCACTGTTTTGTCCTTTGTCTCTGAAATTTATAGCCAAGAAAATAAGGTCCGTGTACTTGCGACCAATTTTTACGGCACTCCAATCCGATGCCCAGAGAGAGATTTATTGAACTTTTCCCACGATCACCTCTTTGAGATGAAATTCAGGAGCCTGAAAAAGCACTACCTTCCACAGCTCATATCTCCAAAACTATTGTGAACCAAGCTCTGAAATTTTTTGACAAATTTCCTCAGGATTTTAAATTCGCACCATACGAATTTCAGATTGTGAACCTTCGTAGAAAAAATGGTATAGTGCAAATTCCACGATAACCTGTTTAGGATCCTGAAAAAAGACCTAACTTCCATAGATGATATCTCCAAAAATATTGCAAAACAAGCTCTCAAATTTTTAGGAAATCTTCATCAGGATTTTGGCTTCACACCCTAAATATTTCAGCTTCTGAAACTTCGTAGAAAAAAATTTATAGCGAAAATTCCACGATGACCTGTTTGGAGCAGCGAAACCCTAGAATCCAAAGCTCTGATACCAAATGTTGAGTAACTAGCTCCAAAAATAGAAGAAAAGAGATATCAACGCCTTAGAAATAAGCCACTTCGAGGGGGAAACCTCCAATCCATTACATAAATGAACAATTCTTGGATGATACAATTTACAAAACCTCTTTTCTATATATAGGAGTCCATGTGGCCATAATGTAATCCTAGTGGGCCACAATGTAATCCTTTCCGACCTAACAATAATAATTTAGGGGCACAATAATAACAAAATGGGGGTTACAAGGGTACAATAATAACAATAAGGGGGTTACACTAATAACAATAAGGGACTATACTAGTAATATAGGGACCTAACACACTATCATCCAGATTAATGTTGTCACTGTCATATCAAAAAGAGTCCTTAAAATTGTAGAAGTCACGCATTATAGTGCTAGTCTATCCTAGTCGAGAATAGCCATACCACCACTGGTTATTTCTTAAATTAAAGCTTCTAACTATTCGAAAGGGAATATCAATTTTGAAAACAACCATCCATAAGACAATTACAATCTGAAAAACCTCTTTAAGATTGCATACGTAACATATATCATGAGACATTGATCACATTAGGCCACTTAGGACCAATCCAACAACAAAAAAGTATACAAAAGTCTCCAAATCGCTATCAAAGAATACTATATACATATTGTTATCACTATCATCCAGATTAGAGTTGTCACTGTCATATTCAAAAAGAGTGGAATAATTGATGTTGCCAAAAAAACATGATGTCCATTGCACTGTTATAGAAATAAATCCAACCATTGATCTAAATTCTACTTTTCAACCTGCCACTGATATCAAGGACATAAAATTTAGAAGCAAGACACAAGAAGATCATGATCAGTTCATTTTCAGAGTAGTAGGGGTTTTCTATGTAGATATCAATAGAACAGAGGCTGGAAAGTTTCAGTTGAATCATCACAGTCTTGCCTAGTATCTCTTACTGCTCGAATCATTAGAGAACCAGTTCCATATCCAATAGAAGAGACAAAGATAGCTAGAGCAGTTGGATCCATCCAAACATACATTTATATTTTTGTAGAGGTCGATTATTTTTATGATAAACCTACACAGAAGGATACATTAGAGGGAATTCCTGTGGGGATTATATAGTGGATACTAGAAAATATGTCTATAAGTCATATAGGCATAAAATACTCAGTGATAAATAATGATTCAATGCAAATCAAATAATGACTAATACTGATAAAAAATTTGGTATGGGTACATGATCTGAATTTATGCAGGAACGCAACAGAATACACATATAACCATAAAGACAAAGATGCAGTGGAAATAACACTTCATTTCATTAATATCAAGTAACTGAATTTTTTTTACAGACATAATGGAAATAAACTAGCTAGGGCGTTGGTAGCGTATCTTTGAGAAGAGATGTGGTGGCTACATGCCTTTGAACTCTTTGTTACAATGAGGCTTGAAGGCATATATATTATTGAGAAATAATGGAAAACCATAAACATCCAAAAACCTAACCCTAGGAGATGAAACACCAAAATATGGGCCTCGTTAGGGTAAATTAGTACATCAATTTCCCGGGGTCGTAACTTTGGCATATTATCTTTGTTTGATGCACATGTCATTATAAATATCTATCTGAGGACTACAACTGCTGACAGAAAATACCAAGTTCGGAATGGAATCATATTCGCCACCGGAATGGACACATATTCGCTAGAGGTTTGATGCCCAAAAAACGTCGTTTAGGGCCTCAAAAAAACTTTGGAAGTTCCGGACTCGAAAAACTACCAAAAATAGTAAATTGTGCTACAATTAAGGAAACTAAAAAAATGAAAGAAACAATGGTGGGGGTCCAAGTGGAATAGTGGGTGGCCACCAATATCCACCTAAATTAGTACAACCTAAACATTGGGATGTTTTTCCAATGCTAATGCTTGGATGGTCAATTAATTTATTACTGAATTGAAAAGCAAAAAGGCTTAGGTAACATTTTTACAGGAAATATTAATAAATAATAAGTATTTTATTGAGGAGAAAAAATATTAGAGAAACATAATATATAGATTGTCATCCTTCAGTATCAACTTAAACAAGAAATGAAGAGATTAAACCAGAAACTATTGAAGGAAATGACTATTTTTTCATGAGAAATAAGAGTTAAATTTAAAAGAGATTTTTGGGGAAATATCAAGATACATTCACTAGAATCACAAGTTAAAAAATCCAAAGATTATCAAAGTCATATTGAGATTTTTTGGTGATAATATTTTATCTATTAATTCTAAACTAATGGATATTCAAGAAGATTTATATAGGAACTTGAGTAAATGGCAACAACACCAATATGATTTACTAAATATTTGTAATAAAATATAAATTCAGGTTCAAGAGTGAAAGAATTCTCCAACACATTTTGACAAAATAAATATTTTGGAAGTAAAAAATAAAACAGTACTTGAGAATATTCGAAGGATAACTATCAAGGAAAAAATCAAATCTAGATATCATTATATTCTTAGTCTAATACTTTTGTGAATATTAGTGAATGGATTGATGATGCAAATCAATGGTGTTCTAGACTTTAGGATTCTATTGTTTCCATTAAAACTTTAACATGTAACATATTGAGTATCTAGGTTGTGCATCTCTAAGTGAGTTGTACATTGCATATTTAGAACAACAAAGGGATGCCAATGTGGAGAGGATTTTCCAGATCAATACATGTGGCAATGATATAATAAAATAAATAGATAAACAAAAAAAAACCTTGAAACGCCCAACAAATCAGCAATTAAAGCCCCAAAATGATGAAAAACACTTTTCTGTTGTTCCTTTCAAAAAAACATTTCAATACAAAAAACCATCTTAGCTTTTGTTCGAAATGTTTTCACAATGCATGCACTATATTAACTTGTCAGCTAAAAACCCAAAATATATGAATAAACATTTTGGACTAAATCTATCTCGTACTCAATGATACAATAATATAATCAATACATGCACATATATTTTCTCAATGCATGCACTATATTAACTTGTCAGCTAAAAACCCAAAATATATGAATAAACATTTTGGGCTAAATCTATTTTGTTCTCAATAATACAATAATAGAATCATACAAGGAAATATAATTAAAGAACATCTAGCATGCTTAGATCATAAACGCTTGGAAAGGAGAAGGGAAATGGGATAGCATGGACATATGAGCTCACAAGGAAAAGACCACTGATATTGCAAGTTATACTATATTATTGAAATATAAGGTCTGTAACATGTTTTTTTTTTCTGGTATCAAATAGAACACCAAGTCTATGTTCATTCCTTGACATCCAGGATATCAATTTGTAGAATGCACCAAACACCAAATTATTGTCTTCAATGAGGAGTGAAGAGATCCTATGTTGTTTGGGTACGTGGGACTGATTCTACAATGAAATTTTACCTTATTACTGCATTTGTATGCCTCTTGATGGATTTTAACTCAAAATAGAAGTATGGTGATGTTGAGATAAGAGATAATTTTAGTGAAAGATAAGAGATAAATTATCAAAAAGAGGCAATTTTGAAGACTTGACAAGGAGTCGCATAACCCAATGTATTATATGGCATGATGGCATATCACACTAACGTGGCATAAAAGACAAGTCAGGACAACGTGGCATGCTTACTTGGCATACCAGTATGGTGTGTCAGAGTAGTCTGCAAACATGGACATGAGATAATGTGGCACCTACAATGTGAGGGGACATGGATCCTATTAGGAGGGTTCTAGAATCCAAAAATTAAACTTTTTAAAAACATGTCATTTAAAGTATTTCCCAAATTTGGATGCCCTTGAAAAACTTTGGATTAGGTTCTTTCAACTACCCCTACTATTAAATATTTCCTGTCACTTATCGATAATAAAATCTGGAATCCATAAATCTGGATTTTTGAAGAAACTTTCCACAAGGTTTTTCCCTAATGCATAATTGTTAGGTTTACATATCATTTAATGGAAATTATATCATATTCTATTAAAATTAGAGATCCAAATTTTTGTAGGATCCTTTTCGTAATTTTATTGGATCCGAATGTAGCTAATCAAATGATGTGTCCACCCTATGGAGGTGGCGCAATGTGGTTGTGGCACACAGATGAAGGACTTCCATGTGTTAACCACGTAACATGTGACATATCAAAGGATGTGAATGACATGTGGCCAACCAACCACATGTAGGCTACTGAATTTACATTATAAAATAAAATTTATGTAGGCCATAACCTTTTGTCCCAAACTTGGGTTTGGATGGAATTTGTATTGTTGGAAATCTCTCGATGAGTAAAACATGATGGTGATATCGGATAAGGAGTTTAAAATGTTTTAAAGGAGAGGAATTTTGATAACCCATTTCTATGAGTAGATTAATGGATTGAAATTTAAGAAAAACAATGAGACGTTATGAAAGATTTACATTGACAAGTTATTATATGTTATCATTCATTAAATTTTTTTTTATATTTATAAAATTTTAATTTCTGATAAATGTGTATGTTACAATATAGGTGTCTCTAGCATCTAGATACAAATCTAAGTTGAATTTTAAGATTAGGTCTTAGAATCTATATTTTCGATGCCTTGGGATACAAAAAAAATTGGTGATGGAATTTTATTATATTGCTAAGATTGTGGTTGCCATCAAATTGGAGAACCAAGGGCATAAGGAACTAGAAACATTGAACATATTGAAAAGGTTAAAGGCCAAAGTACATAGTGTGGAGTACTAAAAAGGTATGCTTTTGATGATTATTTCAGTGGCTTTTTAGTAGAATTTGTAAACCTTTTTGCATCATGAATTTGGAAAATGATAAAGAATTATAACAAAACATGTGAGAGTTGATATGCAAGACTTAACCGCTGATAATTGTTATTTTTCTGTGCAGGAAAAGGTGAAAACGAGGAGTTTCCGCTCCAAAGGAAAGGACAAAGACGAGATAACTGCTGTCCCTTTGAAGGGGAACCGAATGCAAACAAGGCTAAGCAGATCAAAGCAAATCGGCCCGGAAAAGGAGGAGAAGACACCAGCTTGGCGGAGAAGAAAAGAAAAGATGAAGGATTAACAGTTTGGCGAATCCCTTAGGATCTTTGATCCTGAGGGATCACTGCTTTATTTATCTTGTTACTTGGACATCTCTGCCGTCACCTTTATATAAAGGGGCAGCACTGTTAGTTTGGGGATAATGAGAAGACTTTTTATGTAATTTTTTGTTAAAAATCAACTCTGATTATCGAGTCTCATTGAGAACTGGTTCATTGTACTTTTGTCTTATGCATTAATATAAGCTTGGTGATTATCTCATTTCTGCGTCTGGATTAACTTAAGGCGGTGTACCCTTGGAGGCTAAGGGCCCGGCCCCGGAGGACACTTGCTTCTGTATCACTACGATTTGATTTCTGTGTGGTTTGCTTATCGTTGTTATTCGGTAATCTGATATGCTTTATAAGTTGCTATTACATGCTCTGTTAAGATTAAATCATTAAGGTTTTTACAGATAGAATTGTGTATTGACTCTACATTATGTTACTGATCCTTTCAGAGTTGATTGCATGTTATTAGTCTTAACCGAATATTCTTACTGTTCTGTTACAGAGCTTTTGTACTGAACATTCATGTCATAGCTTCATCTGAAGTTGTGTTCTTCATGATTATTGGATTCAGAAATAATGTTGTTTTATTTGGAAGCACAGTCGTATCCCTGTTAATTAAGATTGATCAGATTACTATCTCAGCGTGTTGTGTGCGTATATGATTTACTAGTGCTGTTCATAATTTATCAATAGTTATTGTTGTTCCATTAGCGTGTTCTGCTTAATTTTCCTTAAAAGTGAAAGATTGTTATTTGATTGCGAAGAGTGCATTTGGGTTAATAGAGTAAGTTTGGTTACGACTCGCGAGACTTAGTTGTTCGATTGCTGTTCTATTTTAGAATTACCGTTCCATTCCAGATTTGTTGTTCAATTCTTTATTTGTTGTTCCATTTACTCGCATTTGTTGTTTTGGTGTGAGAGACGATCTAAGGCTGTAGTGAGCTTTGGCATTCACTGTCTAGCTCCCAGACCCGTGGTCTATGCTCTAATTTCCTTTCCATCAGTTTCCAAAGGGATGGGTTATCGCTGCCGAACCCTTGACTGATAAGCTGCCTAGTTTTCTGAATGTGTGATTTATTCTTTTGAAGTAACTTAGTTATAAACAAGCATCCGTTTACTCTTGTATTTTTAAACATTGTACTACTAGCATTACTCTGACAAGTGATAGCCTCAGACTGAGACACTCTTTGGAATAACAAAACGCTCCCGGATTGACATATTAATGTGAGGTAATTAGAGGTGAAAGAGACCCTTTTTATAGCTCTACATTTTGGTGCTGTTGCCGGGGAAAGAGTGTAGCCATTTGTCTTTTTCAGAGTAGTGTACGAACCTACTAGGGAAGAGTTGGATCTTAAAAACGGAAGGTAAAAACCTGCGTGCGGAGCATGTAAAAGCCCTGCTCCACTCTTCGCTTTCCTAACAGATTTGTTTTTGCTTTGTTTGAATAGAATTTAGTAGTTCATTTGAGTGCATGACTAAGCAGAAAAGACCAGAAAAGAATATCAAACCTCCATCCAAGCCTGAAAAAGCTAAGGGGCCGGTGACCCTTGGCCGAACGACCTTCATAGATGAAATCTATAAGAAAACAGAATCTCAGCCATCAGTAGGGCCCAGGAAAATCATTTCTAAACGGCCTACTAGTTCCCTTCAGGCCACAGGATCACCATCTGTAGCCTTTGCTGAGGTGCATAGTCAAACTGAAGAGCAGGACTTTCAAGAAATTGAAAATTCTACTCCAGAACTATTGCAAGAAGGGAATTTCAGCAACTTTTGTGAAGGAGAAGGAGAAACAGGGGAAACCAAGGAACCAAAATCTCCTATTGGAACAAATTAGCCATTAAATAGCCCAGATAAGGGGAGTGCTGCGAAAATCATTGTTGAAGGAATCCAATCTCCTCAGACATTAGGTATTCTCATTATTCCAGATAAGGGAAGTGCTATTAAAACTATCCCTGTCAAAACCATTCCCTCTCAACCTAGGAATACCCTCCTAGATATCCCGGAAGGTTATTGGCATATATTCGATCCCATGGCTCAGAACTAGCCAAATGCTCAAACCTCTACATTACAATATCCTATAGTGGATTCTGCAGCAAATGCACCCATGAAAGCTATCCCTCTTCAGCATATCCCTACATTTCACGGTCTCACATCAGAAGATCCAGATGCATTTTTATTCGAATTCGATGTGTTATGCAGGGGGTATGATTACACCACCGATCCCCGGAAATTGAAATTATTTCCCTCTACATTAAAAGGGGCTGCTTTAAGATGGTTTATGGGACTAGGTGGCGGGGTTATCAACAATTGGGATCAAATGAAAGAATCCTTCTTAAAAAAATATCAGGATTATTGTAGGTCTAGAGAATTAAAAGACGAAATATTCCAAATGACAGCCAGATCGAATGAAACATTGGAGGAGTATGTGGAACGTTTTCAGTACAATCTACAAAGATCTCCTTATGCATCGCTACCTTTACCTGATAATGTGTTAAAAACTGCATTAATAAGGGGTATGAAGGAACAATGGATTGAAACATTAAACATCATGGGAAAAGGGGATATTTATCAAGAGAATTTTGCTGACATCATTGATTTATGTATCAGGAGTTCGAGAGGCAGCACAAGAATAAAACCAACAGAATATGATCGGTTTGCAAGAGATAACAAAGTATCAGCAGAAGGAGTAACACGTGCAGAAATTGGAAATTTATTAGAAAATTTTAAAACTGATATTATGGGGACACTAACTACACAACTTGATATTGTGCGGGCTAAACAGAAGCAGTTGGAGGCAGAACAGAATTTGGCAATCTTCTGCCCCCGATGCAGAAAAAAACATAGCCACAAGGAATGTCCACTGGATAAAGTCCAAACATGCGCCATCTGTACAAAAGATCACCTTACGGAGAGCTGCCCCTCACTTCCTGGATTGAAAGCGGTATATAAGGAAGCAGAAGAAGAACCAGAATCGGTGTACTTGATCAACCAGCGTCGCCAGTGGCAGCCGAGACAATCTGGTATGTTTCCAGACTCAACCTTTTCTTTTCAACTTCCACAGTATAATGCTCAACAATATAGTATGTGGCAAAATCAATCTCAACCCCCATTTTCAAACTGGTCACCACAATCGTTTCCTTCTTCAAATCCATGGCTGAATCAAACAAGCCAATCCGGTTGGCAGAATTTCCCTTACACTCCACCATATTGGCAAAATGGCCCATATCCTTCACAATGGACTCCCCCTACTTCACAAAGTTCACCCTGGCAGACAAGCTGGCAAAGACCGATGCACCAGCCAGCTAGAACTATTCCACTCCCTCAACCTACTCTGCCAGCCTTACAACAAAATCCCTAGTCTAACCTGAGACCGCAACTCCCAGCCCAACCCAACCCCAATCCAAATAACAGACCGGTCCAATCTCTCCAAATCATAGAATCACCAGAAATAGGACCCGACCTGAGGGAGTGCAATGATCTTCAGTTAAGATCTGGACGTATAATCGAAACTGAGGGAGATAAAACAGTTCATATTGAAGATCAGTTACCAAGAGAACATCAGTTGCAACAAGAGGATGTAAATAAGCAGCAGACTCATAATCAAGCAACCACATCCTCTCCTCCGTTCCCAGAACGATTAGTCAGACCTCGACCCATACAATATCCTGACTTTGACATTCTGGGAGAATTACAAAATCTGTACATAAAAATCCCATTCCTCCAAGCCATTCAAGACATTCCTATATACGCAAAAACTATCAAAGAATTGTGCATAAAGAAACCAAGGAGGAATATAACAAATAATCCAAGAGTCCAAGTAGTCGGTACTTTATCTGACCTATTTTCTGGGAGAGAAACACCCATTAAATATGAAGACCCAGGGAATCCAATTATAACTGTTCAAATTTATGGTCAGACCCTGTCTAATGCCTTAGTTGATCTAGGGGCTGCAATTAATATTTTAACAACCAAAACTTGCCAAAAGCTCGGCATTACATCTGTAGAACCCACCTCTACTCTGTTGGAATTGGCTAACCGATCTGTGGTTAGACCAGAGGGTACTCTACATGGTGTCATGGTCTCTGTAGAATCCTGGGAGTATCCAACCGATTTCCTGATAATTAATCCAAAAACCCAACTTGATGGACATCCACTAATTTTAGGTAGACCTTGGCTTGCCACTGCCGATGCCTACATTGGCTGCCGGCAGGGAAATATGACCATAACCAGAGGACCGAATAGCAAGAATTTAGTTCTATATCCTCCAGCGCAGCCAAGTGTCACAATAATCAAAACTAATAAGCACCATGTATCATACCTTACTGATAACATCAGATCTCCATTAACTATACAAGAGGCACTTGATTTTAAAGACCAAACAGAAGATGATGCCATTAATAATTTCATTAGTCAAACTGAATCTTGCACACAGTGTCACATGATAGAAGCGGCATTTGATAATGAATTGGAGGAAGATCCTCTGAAAGATACGCATGACCAAACGATACCTGTTACTTCTGTTGCAAATAGTAAAATTGTGGAAATTGAACCGGGAAAAACTTTAAACATCAATGCCAATCTCACGCCTGAACAAGAAACAAATCTCATCCATCTGTTAACAAAATATCAAGAAGCATTTGCATGGGATTACCCTGATATGAAAGGAATCGATCCCCAATTATGTACACACCACATTTATATAGAAAAATATGCCAGACCTGTTCGTCAGCCGCAAAGGAGACTTAATCCTCATCTAAAGGATGTGGTAAAAGCTGAACTTCAGAAACTTTTAGATGTCAATTTTATCTATCCTATTTCTGATAGTAAATGGGTCTCTCCGCTTGTGGTGGTACCAAAAAAGAATGGAAAATGGAGAATATGTGTGGATTATAGGGAACTAAATAAGGCAACACAGAAAGATCATTTTCCTCTCCCATTCATAGACCAAGTATTAGATACTTTAGCAGGAAAGAAATTATTTTCTTTCCTGGATGGCTTTAGTGGATACAGTCAGATTCAGTTTGCCCCCGAAGACCAGGATAAAACTACTTTTACTTGTCCTTGGGGAACATTTGCCTATCGAGTTCTACCTTTTGGCCTATGTAATGCTCCTGCCACATTCCAAAGGGCTATCCTTAGCATTTTTGCAGATTTAATAAATGATGGACTTGAAGTTTACATGGATGACTTTACACCATATGGAGATGATTTTGATCAAGCACTAGACACCCTAGAAAAGTCCTACAACGCTGCATTACTACCAGGCTTTGCTTAAGCCACGAAAAATGTTTCATGATGATGACTGAAGGACTTATCCTAGGACATTATGTTTCAGCAGCCGGCATTCAGGTAGACCCGGCCAAAATCCAAATACTTTTGCTCATTCCCACTCCTACTACTCAAACAGAGGTATGTAGCTTTCTTGGATTTTCTGGTTATTATAGACGATTTATAGAACATTATTCGCACATTGCTGCTCCTTTATATGCACTAACTGGTAATGTTGATTTTCTTTGGACAGAAAAATGTGACCGTGCTTTCGAGGATCTAAAGAAGCTCGTATCCACAGCCCCAGTCCTTTGAGGACCAAACTGGGACCTACTGTTCCAGATATCATCTGATGCCTCAGATACAGCTATTGGCGCAGTCCTTGGGCAGGAAGAGGATAAAGAACCATATGCTATCTATTACATCGGCAAAAATTTATCCCCTGCTGAATTAAATTACACTGTTACTGAAAAAGGATTCCTAGCTGTAATACATGTTGTCAATAAGTTTAGACATTATATTACAGGATATCCTGTTATCTTGTATACAGACCATTCTGCCATAAAATATTTAGCAAATAAGCCTGTCACAAATGCCAGAATAACTAGATGGTTGATTTTATTGCAGGAATTCGATATCACAATCAAGGATCGGCCTGGCAAAGAAAACCCTGTAGCCGATTTTCTTTCGAGGATACCAAAACCAATCGATGCAGCAGCAGTTGAAGATCAATTTCCGGACGAGCACCTGTTTGCTGTTGCCGTTCAAACACCCTGGTATGCTGATGTTGCCAATTACCTCGCAGTAGGTAAACTACCAAAACACTTAACCCCTAATGAGCGCAAGCAGATTGTTCAGAAGAGTGCTCGATTCTCGTGGATTGGGGGCTATTTGTTTCACACAAGGGCAGACATGCATATCAGGAGATGTGTTCGAGAAGATGAAATCTTTGACATCCTAAAAGCCTGTCACGATGGACCGTGTGGTGGACACTTCGCTGAGCGTAGAACTGGACACAAAGTATTGCAGACAGGATATTACTGGCCTACGATTTTCAAAGATGCAAAGAAATTTGTCCAAGCCTATGACAGCTGCCAGCGAGCAGGACGACCTGGTCAAGCTGATGAGATGCCTCTGAAACCACAATTAGTCATTGAACCATTCGAGCGATGGGCTCTTGATTTCGTTGGACCCATCAACCCATCATCAAATCAGAAAACATATATCTTGGTGGCAACAGAATATGTCACCAAATGGGTTGAGGCAGAAGCATTGCCAAGAGCCACAGAGGACTCTGTTATACAGTTCCTGTTCCATCTATTTGTACGTTATGGCCTTCCAAGGGAAATAATTACGGATGGAGGACCACAATTTGCTGGGAATAGATTAGCTGCAACACTCAACAATTATCACGTCCAGCATAAAATCACTACTCCATATCACCCACAGGCGAATGGGCAGGTAGAAAGCAGCAATAAGATAATAGAATCAATCCTAATGAAAACCATTGCGTCCCATAGGCGTGATTGGGCTGCCCGACTACCTGAAGCACTCTGGGCCTATAGAACAACATGGAGAAGCACCACCAGTTACTCACCTTATCAATTAGTGTTTGGAAAACAACCCATTTTTCCCATAGAATTCGAAATCCAAACATTACGGACAGCACAGGAAGTTGGCCTAGATCTAAGCGAGGCACAAATCAATCGACTACAACAGATCAATGAATTGGACGAAATTAGGCTCTCCGCACTACAAAATACAGCATTGATTCAACAGCAGCGAGCTAAATGGCATGATGCGCTCATCAAAAACAAAGTCTTCCACGAGGGAGACTGGGCTCTGTTATACGACTCTCGGTTTCAGGACTTCCCTCGGAAACTTCGGACTCGATGGTTGGGACCATACGAAATCCAAAAGGTGCATGACAACGGAACCCTTACTCTAATTACCATTGACGGTTCTGGATATGCATTCAAAGTAAATGGCCATCGAGTTCGTCTCTATCGCAAACCACTCACTCGGGAATCCTTCTGCCAGCAGCTACGCCGAGACACTGATATGGAGATTTTAGGAGAGGAAGAGAAATCTTCCTCACCTGTAATTCATTAAGGAATTCATTTCTTTTTACAATTTGTACATAAGTTCTTGTCTTTGAGTTGTTCTTGTACATATGTTTGAACTAAATGTTTTCTTGTCATTTTTTTCTTTTTCTCAAAATTTTTATTTTTGCCGTTCTGTTTCTAAAAGAATGGCATTTGCGTGTCTTTGCTGTTCCTTTTCAAAAGGAACGGAATTTTTGCATCTTTTGCTGTTCCTTTTCCAAAGGAACAACATTTTTGGTTGCTGCTGTTCCTTTTTTTTCAAAGAAACAACATTATTTTGTTGCTATTGTTACTTTTTCAAAGGAACGGCATTTTGAGTGTTTTTATAGTATTTTTATTTTTGCTGTTCCTTTTTCAAAGGAACGGCATTTGCATTTTTGCGATCTATCGTCCTTCGTTGTTTCTTTTTCAAAAGGAACACCACTAGCATACTTTTGCTCTCCTTGTGAAACAGCTTATTCCTTTTGCTGATCTAAATTGAGGATGCTTCTTGCCCATATTCTTTCAAGTTTTTAAGATACAGCTATGTACTTGTGCAATGAATATAAAATCACAACATACCGAAATCCGCAAACCATAAATCGCTATATTTATAAGGCTCTGCATTGGCAAGAGGACAAAAGGAAGGACATACTTATTTCTTATCTTTTGTTGTCATTACTAATTTTGCCCTGATTGGTTATCTTTATCATGCTGATCCCTTTAACCCTCTTTGATTATTACTTAGGAATAAGAGCAAAGGGCTTATATCTTCCTATTGAGATGATAAGACTTCTTCCACCATTCCTACTCTTAAGGAGTGTTGAACCACCCTTTGTGTATAAATAAGGAAAAGTACTCTATGAAAAAGAAAAAAAATATGTGAACATGATATGTGAGATGTCAAATGCGGGATAGGGGGTCTCATCAAGAGCCAGCCTACCATGATCATGAGGATGGAAGTGAAGTGGCATTCCCACTATGGCCACCACACCAAGGATATGGTCCAAAAGGTATATCAAATAATCGAACCTTGGAACAGGAGGTCTCATCACGAGCCGGCCTGCCCACTTTTCGCTCCTTCCTCGTGAATGGCATTATGGTTAACTGGTCACCAAGCCAGCATAATGGTCTACACTTTGACATAACAACATTCCTAAGTATACACAAAGGATCATGGTTCCAAGGGTGAAAAAACAACTATGCCAAGGTTATGGACACCTGTCGGCAGCAGAGCACTGTTAATGGTATTGAAGTCACCTTGGTTACACCAATGGGTAAGATACTAATACTCTTTTGTTCCTTATATCCTAGGAACTAATCATATATTATTTCCCGATTTATACATCGCATGCACATTTATTATCACCAATCATGGCAAAGGAAGTGACCATGACCACTTGAGATTTGGCAAATACGACAGACGTCCTATCCACTAGCCTCATATCATAACACAGCAGCCTCTTACGTAATACGCGATCAACTCTCCGCCTCGATTTCGGTAATTCGTTGTCTTTCTAAACATGGCATAATTTCATACGTTGTTCCTTTATGACTCGGTTACAGATCGGGTGCTGCTCCTTTATTTGACGGCTGGGACAGCCTATCATATTGCGGGGGGGGAGGTTAACCTCATTATTCCCTGAATTACGTGTCAGCTCACTATTCGGGAAAGATAGTGTACGACGGTATGGCATGGCTTAACGGCATGGCATTTCTATTTTTACACAAGTTGTTGTTCATAATCCATTTCTGTTGCATTGTTGCATACTCTGTGTTTTTTTCTCGAAATCTTGCGATTATCACCCTCTCTGTGTTTCAAACAGCACAAGTAGTTGCTGTTCCATTGAGAATCCACAGTGAAACCATGGGAGGAAGGGCAATTCGAAGCGAACCTCAGAAGTTGACAATCTCCGCTGCTGCCCGGGAGATCCTGGAAAGAGCAGGATGGTTGAATTATCTCAGTCGCCTGCAGGAGTCTAATGAAATAGTAGCGATGGAATTTTTGCAGAACCTGCAGGATGATCACTCCACAGTAAGGGGGAAGCGGATAGCGGTCACCGACGATATAATTGCAGAAGTTTCGGGACTACCAGCCACCGGACCAGTATGGACACTAAAGAAGGAAAGATTACAGAAGATCATGGAAATTTTCCAGGACGAAGGCCAGAGCTTGAAAATTAAGGGGAAGGGAGTTCTGCCAGCAACCCTAGGAGAACCCTGGACGGAATTAGCAAGAACAGTGCAGAGCTACATCACCTGCGAGGGGAGGAAAGACGTGGTAAGACCACGACATCTTAAACTCTTAGCTGTTTTAAAGCAGAAATGCTATGTAAATCTACCTGCACTTCTGAATTCATTACTGCATGATGTTGCACGAAGCATAAAAAAGGCACAGCATGTAGAGTCAGTCGTCAGTCACCATGGGTTAATACGATTAATAGTTAGTCATAGTCTCACCCAGCAGCAGAGCAGCTGGGAAGAGCTGATTGTAATGATTGAGGGGGGATTGACAGCACCATCCCCAAAACGTAAACATTCTACAAGCACACCAGAACGTCCGGAAAAACGCAGAGAATTAGTAAATCAAAAACATGTTGCTAGTGCATCTGAACGACCAGGAATACACCAGAAATCGGCAAAGCGCAAGCATGCCACCGATACACCCGAACAGCCAGAGAAGCCCAGAAAATCAGCCCGGTTAGCTCGGATGCGAGGAAGGCTGGAAAAGCTCCAGGAAAGCACCGGCCAGCCAGTGGTAATTGAGGACGAGCAATCCTCACGACTAGAAGTAGAAGAAGAACAAGCTGAAGGAGAAAAGAAAGGAGAGGCCGAGGAAGCCGAGTAATCCGAAGAGGAAAATGAGGAAGCAGCTGAGCATTCGGAAACAGAAACAGAAGCTGAGCATTTAGAGGCAGAAGCTGAACAATCCAAACAGGAGGGGGAAATGGGACAGCAGGAAGGTAGCCCACCACAAGACCCAGTGGGAGAAGATGAATTGGCCGCAGTCTTGGCCAATATGGGTAAGTATGGCCAACCTTCTAGTCCAATAGACCTCCACGACAAACCCCAAGAAGAAAACACATCTGAAAAATCATATGCAGTAGAGGCAGAAGAAGGAAATCTGCCTGTTCATGATGAAGAGGAGATAAGAGATACTGAACGGGAACAATCTGTTCCCAAGACACCAGAGGAAATTTCGGAGGGAGTAGGAGCAGAAAAAGCAGTTGCCCAGGAAGAGACGGAACCAGTCAAAGTTCCTACCCCAGAACAGCCAGAGCAAAACAGCGAGGAAGCACCCCAAGAGAAAGATCCAGAAACTAGTCATGGTCCAAACCGCAGCAGACAGCCTGCTGTTCCTTCTAATGAAACGCTGGAAATTAAGAAATTGCGAAAGGAACGGCAGAAATTATTGAATACAATAGCCCAGCTCCGACAGCAAATTAGAATTCTGAAAGCAAACCAGAGGGTAAGAAAGACCGCAGGGAAGAAAAAGAGGGCCACTGCAATAAAATCCCGCAAGGCAAAAAAGTGAAGGACCAACAATCGCCCTGCTGTTCAAAACCCTGCTGAAAATCCAGCTGCCGTTCCAAATGATGTTGAGGAACAGCAACAGACTGATATTCGTGTTAAAATAGAAAGGGATGATATGAGGACCAGCGACAAGAAAATCCAGACAGAGGAACCACCCTCAGGGGTAATAAGGGTTCTGAACTCCAAACAGCGTAATAAGAAAGTTTAGGTAAAACTCCCGGCCTCCACTGACCTATGGAAAAAAGATCCGAAGACAAGAACCTTGCATAAGATGATGAAGCAAGCCCAGCAAGAAGCCGAACAACTTAGAGAGCAAAGGGTCCCCCGAGAGAAATATGAAGAGTTACAGCAGCAACTAGGGAACGTCAACCAATCCAAAAGCCAGGCCTTTGAAGGGTGGCGAAAGGAACAAGAGGAATTTGCAAAGGTAACCCGTAGACTAGATACTGTTATCAAGCAGATGGATACCTTGTGTTCTTTATACAATGACGTTGTAGCATGTAGGGCCCCTGCCAAAAACTATGCTTTGTTTTTACTAGAACGATATTTACAATTAAAAATAAAAGCTATTAAAGCAGGCGCCCCTATACAAATTAACACTGTCAATGACTTTATAGACTGCTGTAAACATTATGGAGTGAAGGTCCAGAGATTGCTGTGTGAACTTTATTTGCATGACCTTGTGCTAGATCAGGAGATTGAGTTGAACCCTGGCCCTTTTGTTGGAGACATCCAATTACAAGCATTCATTTCATTCGGGGTTAATCAGATTAAGTGGCTCAAAGCCTATAATACTTTCCAGGGGCAGGAAAATGGCCTAGATTTACGAGTAAGGGTTGAGCCTAGGAACCCAGTGCGGTTGTGGAAAGCACATAGAAACCTCATGAGGACTCCAGGTGTCATTAAAACGTTAGGACCCATGCATGAGGCACTCATTCGACAGAGTTTAGAATATTTTCTTTCCATCAAAGACCTCGCCATTGATGCAGCCAAATTTCGGTACCGAATCTCTAATCCAAACATCCAGCTCAGGGAACCATTTAAGTATGAGAATTTTGAATTAGCTGCCAACCGTTTGAACCTCTATGGCGAGAGCATTTTGAAAGCAGGGCCATCCTGGTTAGGATATAGATTTCGCAATCCAATTATTTGGCACCCTACACCCGGATATCAAGCCCTGTATGAGATGCCTGAGGGGAAAACAGGTCAGTTCTTTGATTATCTAGTCACTCATCATGGCTGTAGGCCTCCGCATGAGATTCCTTCTCCAGCCTATTCTCTCACTGCCTTGCATGTCAACTACAATGTTTTCATGAGGACATGAAACAAGGTAAGCAGGGGGGTGTGTGGAGTACTAAAAAGGTATGCTTTTGATGATTATTTCAGTGGCTTTTTAGTAGAATTTGTAAACCTTTTTGCATCATGAATTTGGAAAATGATAAAGAATTATAACAAAACATGTGAGAGTTGATATGCAAGACTTAACTGCTGATAATTGTTATTTTTCTGTGCAGGAAAAGGTGAAAACGAGGAGTTGCTGCTCCAAAGGAAAGGACAAAGACGAGATAACTGCTGTCCCTTTGAAGGGGAACCGAATGCAAACAAGGCTAAGCAGATCAAAGCAAATCGGCCCGGAAAAGGAGGAGAAGACACCAGCTCGGCGCAAAAGAAAAGAAAAGATGAAGGATTAACAGTTTGGCGAATCCCTCAGGATCTTTGATCCTGAGGGATCGCTGCTTTATTTATCTTGTTACTTGGACATCTCCGTCGTCACCTTTATATAAAGGGACAGCACTGTTAGCTTGATATACTTCTTATGTAATTTTCTGTTAAAAATCAACTCTGATTATCGAGTCTCGTTGAGAACTGGTTCATTGTACTTTTGTCTTATGCATTAATATAAGCTTGGTGGTTATCTCATTTCTGCGTCTGGATTAACTTAAGGCGGTGTATCCTTGGAGGCTAAGGGCCCGGCCCCGGAGGACACTTGCTTCTGTATCACTACGATTTGATTTCTGCGTGGTTTGCTTATCATTGTTATTCGGTAATCTGATATGCTTTATAAGTCGCTATTACATGCTATGTTAAGATTAAATCATTAAGGTTTTTACAGATAGAATTATGTATTGACTCTGCATTATGTTACTGATCCTTTCAGAGTTGATTGCATGTTATTAGTCTTAACCGAATATTCTTACTGTTCTGTTACAGAGCTTTTGTACTGAACATTCATGTCATAGATTCATATGAAGTTGTGTTCTTCATGATTATTGGATTCAGAAATAATGCTGTTCTATTTGGAAGCACAGTCGTATCCCTGTTAATTAAGATTGATCAGATTACTATTCCAGCGTGTTGTGTGCGTATATGATTTACTAGTGCTGTTCCATAATTTATCAATAGTTAGTGCTGTTCCATTAGTGTGTTCTGCTTAATTTGCCTTAAAAGTGAAATATTGTTATTTGATTGCGAAGAGTGCATTTGGGTTAATAGAGTAAGTTTGGTTACGACTCGCGAGACTTAGTTGTTCGATTGCTGTTCTATTTTAGAATTACCGTTCCATTCCAGATTTGCTGTTCAATTCTTTATTTGTTGTTCCATTTACTCGCATTTGTTGTTTTGGTGTGAGAGATGATCTAAGGCTGTAGTGAGATTTGGCATTCAATGTCTAGCTCCCAGACCCATGGTCTATGCTCTAATTTCCTTTCCATCAGTTTCCAAAGGAACCCTTGACTGATAAGCTGCCTAGTTTTCTGAATGTGTGATTTATTCTTTTGAAGTAACTTAGTTATAGACAAGCATCCGTTTACTCTTGTATTTTTAAACACTGTACTACTAGCATTACTCTGACAAGTGATAGCCTCAGACTGAGACACTCTTTGGAATAACAAAACGCTCCCGGATTGACATATTAATGTGAGGTAATTAGAGGTGAAAGAGACCCTTTTTATAGCTCTACACATAGTGCTATGTAGGGTTTTGTTTAGACCAAATTTAATGGCTACTGATTGGGAACTAGATAAAGAAGAAGGATAATTGGAGGTCACAAGAACTTCTGACCCACATGGTACCAATCCAACTCGATAATCATTGAGGATGCCATTCATGGCAAAACAATCTAGGTATATTAAAAAATATAGAGACTTCTTACCATTCGAGCCCTTTTGAACTCACTCCACCTTAATTATGATGATAGCCGTACCTATTTCAACTTATGGATGTAGGTTTTCATAATATATTTAGTTTTTGAATCAATGGACCAGATTGGATTTCAACGGAATATTATTTTCTTGCTAATTTGATTTCAACAACCCTTCTCCTCTTACACATTACAGAATAATAGAATAATTGAAAAATCCTAACAACTATGCAAGTAAAAATATTTGTGTTTTGTTTCATTTCTATTTCATCTCATTGCCATCTTTCTATCTTGTATCGACTTCCTTTTCGTGGGAAACAACCATTTTCGATAAGCCCAACAAGAAGTTGTTGCATATTATTTTCTAATAGATTTTCTCAGTCTTTGTATGCAACTTGGTTCCCATTGCAATTTTGTAGTTCTTTGATGCAGAAGCATGTATTTGAAAATAGGAAAAATGTTGCAATTCTATGCTGAAAATTTATGTGTGACATGGATGAGAGGATTTATAGAATCATTTCTCATTGATTTACTCCTTGAATTTGGCTATAATGTTTGTGGCACTGCAAGAGAACTAGTTATGTCAACAACAACATATTTCTTCTATCCGAGCTCACCAGAAATTGGGCCCACCATAAATATTAACCATAACAATAAATGGCTATTCATTTTAGAAGTTAAATCGTACCATTATTATATATGAAAAATTTAAAACCTAATGGTGTTTTTATGATCTGAATATGGGCAAACTAGTTTTGTTGTGCTAGCTCTCTCATAAGTAATAAATAAAAGTGTTTAGGATCGTCTCAAATTAGCAAGTTGTGAAAGGGTTTATGTGTCAAGTTTTAGTGTATTTTATGAGAAATTTATTAAGTAAATTATTTGTTAAAAACACATGTACATCAAAAAAATTTCATAGAAATAACACATAGCAAACACATTACATAATAGCTGATAACAGATTTCACCCCTCCTGGGCTACATCTCCATGGACCTGCTTCAACTGGATAGGGATATTTGGATTAATGGTCAATTATCTTATTACATGCACCTACAGTGATCCAATGGATTTTCAATGTGATCCATTAGATTCAGAAAAAACCTCAACTTAGACTCTTCAAGCTCTGATAATGGTCTTCAAATGATCTAGGCATGACCCCTTCTCTTAGTGGCCCTAGGCTTATTTAATCTTAAAAGTGGAAAAATCACTTAAAAAGGTGCTCCAACGCCTCTGAAACCTACACCATCATGCTCAAAGCATTAAAATCATCTAGGAATGACTCTTCTTGAGCCAAAATTGGTCGAAATATGCCAAAGTTATGGCTTTTTCAGTTTTCCCTAGGAAAACTCCTCCAAAACAGGAGAAACTCCAGTTAACCCCACTAATTTTGGAGTTGGTGCAGAATTTGGGGCTTTTCCATTTTCTCTGCCGAATCAAAATCAAGTTTAATTAAAATTAAGTGCACATTAAGTGGTGGTTAGCGCATTAAGCACACTTAACAAAGAAATCCGAATTGAAATCAGATTAGCACATTAAAATGGGATTATGGTTAATTAAGTGAGGTTTAAATGGTTAGTTCGCGCCGTTTGTAATTGCTCTTCACCATAGGTCACGTTATATGGTCTTATGGGTTGGGGCTGGCCCCTAGACGCCTTTGCCCAAAACTTTGTTTAAACCAAAATACAAATGGATATGTATGTTTGTTAAGACCCATTTCATAGATGAAGTGGTAAGGCTTGTGGTTTATGTGGGGGAGGTCACGGGTTCAACCCCAACCTCTGCCCTTCGGCCAATACATAAAATTTTCCCCACCATAGATTAAAATTAAACCATACACTTCACCAAATTTGGCCTTGGAGGGAGGGGGGGGTGGGTGGGGTGGCATGTGGCAACCTCCAATCTTGCCATGTGTTAGCTCCCAATTGGTCCTCCACAAACCGATTAAATTTCAAAAATTCACAACCAACCAAAATTCAACACTTGAGAGCTTCTCATTGGGCTGGAGTAAAACCCAAAATTCTAATCTTTGACCTTGTTTGACTTTTTTTTTGAAACTTTGCCTGTTTGGCGCGATGAACAATAGGCTCTAACTTTCACATAGAGAGTCAGTTTTAGATGAAACAAAGTGTGTCAGATTCTTGGAGATGAGACCTATTCAGTAGTTCTTGTTCGGTGTGATTATGAGAACTTTGAAATTTTGTCAAATATTTGCCCCAAATCTAGATTCTAATCACTCCTTCCCACTGACAGGCTTTTGGACCCAAAAAATTTGGTTGTATGATAAGATTTGAATACTCTTCTCCTTCCCAAGTTCTATCAACTTGATTCTACTTGTCAAAATGTCCATAAAACCCACTTGGGTTCACTCACATACCTTGCCTTACACATGGCTTGGCACTTCAACCAATGTCCTCCTTTTCATGCTAACCCATTCCAACACTTTTTGGCTACTTGTTGACTGATAAAACACCTCGATGTACCAAATCGATCCCTCGATGCTTGGAAAATTAATTGATGGCCTTCCCACTGAGAATCTTGTTCCTCCTTTGCAAAAACATGCATTCGATGCAAGCTTCTCCTTGGAAAACACTTTTCCAAGGTAAGCCCATCTGAGTGAACTACAACAATTATTTCCAACATCAGTAATCACAAGAAAATAAATTACCACCCTTTTTACCTCCACGGTTCCAAATTCCACATTTGAAAGAATGCATTTTCCATCTCTTTCACTTCTTGGAGTCAACAAATCAAATGGTCTACAATGGATATTGTTTTGGCTGAAATATTTTTGGCATCTTGTCCCTATTTTCCATCATCCTCAAGTGTTTACATGCTGCTTATTCCATGATTTGAGAACGAAGGCTAATCATGATCCTCTCGCTCAAGTGTGGACCTTCCCAAAATCCTACGACATCTTGTCACAAACAAAACCATCAATCTAAAAAACACATCATGTAAGAAACATAACTTGATGACATCTCCTTTTTCTCCTTCAAAGAAACAAATGTCACATCATGTGAACATCAACGTGTACTCTTACATCTCGGTGTATAAACCATCGACTAAACACAAGTCGACAAAACATGCCTCTTCAAACAATTGACTCTCAAGTCAAACAAAAGTTATTTTACAAATTTCCATCTTAGTTGCATCTAAGTGAGTCAACATAACTCTACTTTTCCAACACCTTCCTGGTGTAAATATGAAACATGAATTAAATTGGCAAAGAAATGCATCAAATGGGCAAGATTTTCATCAATCGTCAAAAGAAATGCAAGGCCTTAATTGGATAAGAAATCTAACCATCTCTTACCAAACCATTTCAATGGTGCTTCTTTCAGTTGCACTTCATCATGTGAATCATCCTGACACACGTCAATTATGGAATCCTATTTTCCATTTTTATTAATCTCTCTCTCCACTTTCTTCAAATTTCGTGGATGACTTGTTGGATACAAAGTCCAACACTTGTCTACAAGATGACCCTGCTTATGGAAATGAGTGAAAAACAATTGCATATTCTTTTCAACATGGTTTGCTTTGTCCTATGGACCTTTGGCTATGTATCTCCTTTGTTTTGAAATATTCCTGTGCATGGCTATCTTCTTCCAACATCTCGAAACAATATGGTTATTCAAACCACAAAAGGAACATGTAAACTTTCTCCAAATCTTATGTGAAGATTTACCATGTTTATCATAATCAAAAGCAACTTGATTAAATGCATATATATACCTTGCACATTCACCTTTGTCGTCTTCTTGAGGAGGTAAATTTGATGAGGTACTGACTCTCTTCAGAATACAAAAAATGGCTTCAATGACTTTAGAGCTTTCAACATCCTCTTGTTTTCCATTCTCATTAGTTGCATGCTTATGAGCATCTTCTTGCAAAGTGGGTGTAAAAATTTGCATTCCTCATGAACACAACTTCACAAGCTTAAGTTAATGAACATGTAATGAAAGTCCTTCTTGGAACACATTCATGTGCCTCCTTGGCTTTGGAGCATTCTCCATCATGTTATTCATAACCAAGACCCAAATACCTAAGCCTTTCATCAACAAAAAATGGCTCAACTATGCCTTGTGCATGTTTGCCCAATCCTTTACCTTCATAACCCATATTCATCAATAATTTGGACCCTATTCCTCTAGTGTGTCTTTCAAAAGCACCTACACATTCATCTTGAGAAGAAATAGAAGATAAAATTTAATTTCATACCTCTTTTTCATGCACATACTTGGCTAAAGTTTCTTTGGCATCATGGAGTTGAGTCTCCATCTCATGCAACCTTGCTAGGTTTTCATTTGCAATATGGAGCTGAGTCTCCATCTCATGCATCTTTTGAAGAAGCTCTTGCTTCTCCTCCTTCATGGAAATCAACTTCTTTTGAAATATAATTCTCTCCCTCTTATCTTCATACATCTCTTGCACGATATCATTCATGATGTAGAGCTTTTGCAACATCTCTTTATCATAGAGTTTTGCTAGAGAAGATTGACTAGAAATAGTGCTTGATGAAGCTTCTATCACACTTGAATTCATAAAAAGCTTCTTTGTTGTGATTTGAGAACTGAGCTCTCAATCTAACCTTCTCTTCACACACATAAAATTGCACATAGTTAAATTCTCATTACACAATTACAAAACCAATAGCTAATTCTTCTATCTAACCTTGGCTAAAATGGCCTAAAATGTGCTTTGATACCAACTTGATCTGAATATGGGAAAAATAGTTTTGATGTGCTACCTCCCTCATCATTATTAAATAAATGTGTTTAGGATCGTCTCAAATTAGAAAGTTGTGAAAAGGTTTATGTGTCAAGTTTTAGTGTCTTTTATGAAAAATTTCTTAAGTAAATTAGTTGTTAAAAACACATGTACAACAAATAAATTGCAGATAAATAACACACATCAAGCACATTACACAATAGCTGATAACGGAATTCACCCCTCCTGGGCTACATCTCCATGGACCTGCTTCAACTGGCTAGGCCCTCTTTGGATTAATGGTCAATTCTCTGATTACATGCACCTAATGTACTCCAATGGCTTTGCAACCTACTCCATTGGATTCAGAAGACCCAAAAACCTCAAAATAGACTCTTCATGCTCTGAAAATGGTCTTCAGATGATCTAGGCATGACCCCCTCTCTTGGTGGCCCTAGTCTTATTTAATCTTCAAAGTGGAAAAATCACTTACAAAAGTGCTCTAATGCTTCTGCAACCTACACCATCATGCTTAGAGCATCCTAGTCATTTATGAATGACTCTTCTTAAGCCAAAATTGGTCGAAATATGCCAAAGTTATGGCTTCTTCAGTTTTCCCTAGGAAAACTCCTCTAAAACTGGAGAAACTCTAGTTAACCCCTCTAATTTTGGAGTTGGCGTTGAATTTGGGAGCTCCGCCATTTTATCTGTTGAATTAAACTCAGGTTTAATTAATGTTAAGTGTGCATTAAGTGGTGGTTAGCGCATTAAGAACAATTAACAAAGAAATCCGAATTGAAATCAGATTAGCGCATTAAAATGGGATTATGGCTAATTAAGTGAGGTTTAAATGGTTAATCCATGCCATTTGTAATTTCTCTCTACCATAGGTCATGTTTTATGGTCTTATGTGTTGGGGCTGGCCCCCATATGCCTCCTGAAACTTTGTTTAAACCCAAATACAAACGGATATGTATGTTTGTTAAGACCCATTGCGTAGATGAAGTGGTAAGGTCTATGGTTTATGTGGGGGAGGTTGTGGGTTTGACCCCGACCTCCGCCCTTCGTCCAAAACATAATTTTTTCCCCACCATACATTAAAATTCAACCATACACGTAACCAAATTCGCCCTTGGAGAGGGGGCACGTGGCGGCCTCCGGGCTTCCCACGCATTAGCTCCCAATTTGGTCCTCCAAAAACCAATTAAATTGCAACAAGTCACAACCAACCACAATTCGACACTTTTCAGATTCTCATTGGGCCGAAGGAAAACCAAAAATTCCAACCTTTGATGTTGTTTGACTTTTTTTTCTTAAATTCGCTTGTTTGGCACGACGAACAACAGGCTCTAACTTTCATGTACAAAGTTGGCTTTTGGTGAAACGAAGTGTGCCAGATTCCTGAAGATGAGACCTATCCAGTCATTCTGGTTTGGTGTGACTCTGAGCACCTTGAATTTTTGGCAAATTTTTGCCCCCAATCCAGATTCCGATAATTTTCTAGTGGGATATTGGGTTTGATGTGTGCCCTAGATATGGGAAAACCACCTTATGTATCTAATGTGTTGAAAATCCAGAGGGATGCACAAAATAGAGTGGAGTTGTTAGTAAAGTGGTATTATAGGCCAGAAGAATGTGAAGGTTAGGTTTAGTTAATTGAGCATGAAAATTATCACAAAATTGTAGTGAAGTGTTAAAATGTTCAAAATTTTCTACAAAAGACACTTTGAAACAATTAATAATTATTATTTATGATAATTAAAATGGAAAATTTCAATACTTATCATTTCCGGACTCATTAATACTAATCATTTTCGGATTGAATAATGTTGAGAGCATAAATTATGAGCCATAAGCCCTAACTGCATGAACATAGTGACCTTTCCCTCAGTCCACTTTTGTCAGTGTTACAACTTTCACATATCATTTGGGTTGACGTAATTCTATCTAGATCTTGATTTTGGCTGTTAAATCAAATTGTTATCTTCAAATGTATAGTGAGGGATATTTAAGCCTAATGAATACATATTTATTGGTAAAGTGATCAATATAGTAAACGTAATTCCAAGTAGGGGAAACACATAAGAATAAAGATAACTATTATTAAACTCTCAAATGTCACTACTACATTCGTTAGGCTTCAGGCTACCAATGGAAGTATTGTGTAAAATCATAGGAATACATCCAATGATTATAGGGATGAGAAAGTCAACAAAAAAGAAAATATTTGTGGCAACAAATGCATAATTTATCACTAACGAAGGCAGTGAAGAAGACTTCTCAAGTAAAACAAATCTCCATCCATCCCACTCAAGTCCCTTGTTAAGAATATGAAAATTCTTGTTTCTCTGCAAAAAAATCCATTGTCAAGCTTGAACTCCTAAACAATACCCCCACAACAAGAAGGCACAAATATGAGAACAATATGGGCAAACTCTATTTTGCCTCAGCCTTCCAACCATTTTTATTTCTTCTAAATAGCATACAAAATTAATTCTTCAAACAGGTGCTTGATATCACTCTCATATAGGACTCGAGTGTTAACATAGAAATCGATTTTGCTAAACAAAATTTGATTTGGGGTACACACACAAAACAAAAATGATATTAGTTGAAATGATTCAGTTTAAATCTCCATGGTGATAAGAAATGTCTGTAAACATTACACCCATAAAACTGACTTATTCAGTTAAAGAAAGTAGCCTATCTACATTGATCAACCATATTTAGTAATGTAGTTGTGCATGTGCCTATCGACGTATATCAACCATATTTATTTATGATTGTGCTAGTCTTATTTGTGGTTGTGCTAGTCCTAGTATATGTCGATTATGCTATGTCTCTAGTTGTATATCTATTTTACTTTGTATTTCTCTTATGTAAAGTTTAAGTATTGTCCTACTATAATTTTAAAAGCCTTTATATAATTTTGAAAAAATATTTATGAAGGTATTAAAGTCTAATTTTTGTTTTGTAAATCTTAGAAAATTATGTTTATAATCTCTTTTTTAATGAGTATATAAAAGGAAAAAAAAATTATATTAAATTATAAATCCATAGATTCTATAAATTTAACTATATATTAAATTGTTGTTTTGTATATCTTAGAAAATTATGTTTATAATCTTTTTTTTAAATGAGTATACAAATGGAATACTTATTAAAAAAAAAAAAAAAAAAAATTATTATATTAAATTATAAATCCATAGATTCTATAAATTAAACTATATATTAAATTGTGTGATAATAACATATTATATCATGTATCCATAGAATCTGCCATACTGGTTGACTTGTAGATAGAGGAAAAATACATATTTTTTTAACATAATTAAGCATTGACATTGCTATACCATTTACTATTCTTGATTTTTACTGTCCTAATCCAGATGACAGACCATGTATGATTTTTCGTCTTAAGATTCGTTCGAGTAAACATCTTGAAAAGTTAAAAATGACTTTTCACCGGTTATCACCAAGAAACCCAACCGTTTCCCACCGCAAATCACGTCCACCGACTTGTTACTGTTGATGACGTGTCCATCCAAACAACTCTTACCGAAAGTAGGTCGACTTTTTTACACGCCTGCTTTATATATGGTTTATTTTTTATTATTTTATTTTTATAAAATACATTAAAAAATAAATAAATTGCAGAAGCAATTTGTTAGAAGGAATGATACATAAATGAGATGTACACTTCTGCACAATACTTATGGTATGTGTGAACGATTAATTTATATATATCTATATATATATATGTAATTTGATTAAAAATATAAAAGTTAACTTAAATTGTTCTTTTATTTATTATATAATGATTTAGTTTTGGATTAGTTATATATTTATTTTAATTAGGGATTTATCACGTTTTAAGAGATCAAATTTTTGGAAGTGCAAACTTTTTTTCAAATTTTGCATTTAAAAAAGAGGTTTGTATAGAGAGAAATGATCTTTCTAAGCTCTTTATAGATCTAGGTTGACACAGAGTATATATATATATATATAATTTGTATTGTGTTTATTTGACTGAGTCAAATGTTTAGATAACATAACCTAACATAATATGACATTACAACATCTCTTCGTACTCAACTAAAGAGCACAATAATAATTAATAAATAAAATAGTATATATATATTTTTAATTTGATAAAAGAAATATAAAATTGAATTTTCATTTGTTATATAATTATTAATTTTGGATGAGTTATAAAGATATGAATAATTCATTCATTTATATAAATGCTTATCATTAAAAGGGACAAAATGAGATATTTATTTATATTCGAATTTCGCTTAATTGTTTAAGTGATTGGTAGTTGTTTTTAGGGTAGAAATCGAATCTCTAACCTCCTTAGTGAGAGCATTGAAGAATTCCTTGAGGATATTTTCACACATTTGTATCTAGTGCAATAATGCATTCAATTGAACGCTTTTGGCATGGAGGACTTCATCTACATGTAATAAGTGGTGCAACTTCATAGCATAATTCTTGGTATCTTCATCATATAGGGCCATGATTGCAAGTGCCTCATAAGGCCATCAAGCTTATGATGCCATACATTGTTATGACCCCATCAAATTTTGGCTATTTGGAGACCATGGTCATGTAGAAAATGTAGGTTTTAACCATACACAATTAATTGCTACAAATAGACTCTTAATTAAAATAGAAAATATGCAATGGAAAACACACACATTAACACAAATATTTAATCCTAGAAACCAAAAACCGAGAAAACTAGCAGCATTTTTCAATATATATCCCCTAACATAGATGAATTGTCAATCCAATTACCCTGGATTAGAATACAATCATATCTCCTTTACAAAAACTACAAAACCACCATGTGCCACAAAATCGTTTTTAGCAAAAACCATGTGCCATAAACCACTAAAAATGGATGCAAAAAACCACCCAAAAAAAATCAGGGTTGTTATCCCCAAACCCTCAAACGGGCAAGATTTCACACCCGTGACCCCCCATTGCGCATCATACATTTTATAGCATACAGTAATAGTCGTGCAAAAAATATAACAAATCCCAAATAGAAAAGGAAGCCATGCAAAAGATAACGTCCACCAACCAAGTAACTCATCCAACATCTATGCATCGTCAAGGAATGAGATTCCACACTATTCAAACATGGATCAAGTAGTCTAGGTGGAGTTGTGTTAATTTCATTTGGGCCAATAGCAAGAAATCTTGAATGTGATGCCCAAGGCTAGTGCTAGTACATATAGGTATTAGGTAGAATTATATAAGGTATTGGTTAGTGATACACTTGAATAACAATGTAGATATATTTTAATTCCTTCAAATTGAGAGATATTTAACCTACCCACATATATATAATGTTGAGGCTAAGGGCTAACACAAATAAACTTCCTTATAGGGGTGGAAATCATCCATAATTTGGCCAAATGGTAAATATGGATAAGACTACCAAAATAGGAATACATGCTGTGATGTTCTATTAGTTGAGAAGTCATGGGTTCAATTGTTAAGTACTAATATGAGAGTTTTTCTTATATACGGGTATTGATCCAATATTTCCTCCACATGAGAAGGTTTTTCGAAATAGAACCAAAAAAATACTATTATTTATGTTCCATGTTTGTGTATAATGCCACCAATTGGGCTCCAAAACCTTGTGGATCCAATTTCAAATAATCTATTCATGGGGCACCCTCCCAAAAAATATAGAAAAGTCTATCCATCCCATCACTCAAAATGGATACTAGCGAAATTTAGATCAAAGATTTCAATATCAAAAGGATTGTCATTACTTCATTCGAAAATTTGTTGGAGCCTTACGTACCATTGTGAACTATTGGTCTACACTTAGCACTGTGAATGATCATAAAAAGGTAAGGTGAGGAAATAATGCACCTTATGACAAAATATTGAGAGGCCATCTAGGCCACATAGGATGTTGAAAAGGCAATGTTAATGTAAAAACTTACAACCAAAGATCACAATATTTAAACCATTAACTTGAAACTTTGACATAAGAAAAACTCCTCTAATATACAATCCTTATTTTAAAATCAATATTAATGTTTTTAATTTATATATCTAATTCTATTAAAAAATGAAACAAAAAATGTAAATTATATATTCAGAATCTTTAATAAATGAAATGAATAAGTATCTTACAATGTATGATGGAATCAGAATGTAAATAACAAAACTCAATGGCTAAACCCGATAGGTGCCTTTCTAATTAGTTGTTTTTTTTTACATGTAACATGCCATCCCACTCTCAAGTTTATACTTTGTGAGAAACCATCAACATACATTCCTATGTTTTTCAAGTTGAGATAGAAATGGCCCAAGTATTATGGAATATATTGGAATACAATTCATTTTAAAGAACTTTGCATTTTTAAATTATTTCATTTTAAATGAAATAATACAATAATAAGGACAAACCCCTTGTTATATATATATATATATATATATATATATATATATATATATATATATATGAACTATTTATTACCCATCAACTACCAAGTGGACCTATTATGTGATTATAGCCACATTATATTTTTTTATCTTGTTTGGTTCCTCTCTAGCTATTCCACATTATCTTCCTTAGGTACAATACATTCAAACTACCATAGGTATTGAACCTTGTGATGGGGAAAAGAATTGCAATAACACTGTTAAAATGTTCAACTGCCACTTTCAATTATCAACCCAATGTTCCTATAAACATAAGATGTATTATGCACTATATATGAAAACTACACATAAAAACCTACCTATGAAGGACAAGATAAATAAACCCTATGAATGCAAGGACTACTTTATCAAATAAAATGGCTACAAAGTACTTGAACACTACTTAAGGACCATTGCAAACGATATGAAGGAAATCTATAAATTGATTCAATGGAAATTTGCAAAGAAGAACTTGAAAGCATTTATGGATTAAAGAGATAATCCTACTTACCTTTTCATCGAGAAAAGTAAAACTAAAATGTTGTAAAAAATAACTAATTGAAGAAATAAAATTGCTATAAAACATAATTAATCCTACTTAATTTACCCTATTAACGACATATCTTATTCTATAGTAATTACACGATAACAAATCTAAATCAAATAATAGTTAAACAATGCTAGTCCTTGAAATATCCTACTACAAAATTGAAGTGATCAGGTTAATAGAGCCTCCTTATCAATGGCATAACATGATAAAACTACTTGAAATGGCATGTTAGAATTTACTATAGGAAATAAAGACTGTGTAGAAATTGATGCTTAGCATTAAATGTAAACAAGATAAATTACACATAGTTGAAAGGAAAGAAGTGAAATAACAATGCAAATGTTCCTTGTTCATCCTTGAGTGGGTCCTAGTCGAGGCTTCTATAGGGAGCCTAATGTTGAGAAATCTAACTAGTATCCATCTTCATAATTGCTGTCTAGCTCATGACATGATGTAATTTATATGTATTTGTAAAAAGAAGAAAATAAAATTTATTGTAAAGGTTAAAGAAAATTATTTTTGTAAGCATGGGTTTCATGTTCAATCTATTATATTGCTAGGTTTAAGAACCCATTGTGTGCTTCTAGGGTTGGGTCATGAGTCATTGTCATTGTCAACATGACCCTTCTTGGGCTTATTATGTCAAATAAACAAAATTTATTTTATGTAAAATAGTCATGTAAACCTCCTCCATCAAATCAGCCTCAAAAGGGGTGATTCAATTTCTATAAATAAGAAGGAACTTGACCTCATTTGTTCACTCACCAAGAATATTTCGCTCTGCGATTTTATAAGAGAGAAAAAGGAAGTGTAAATACATGAAAAGAATCCTATCTCAATGCAAGAAGAGGAGGAATCCTAGTGAAGAAGACTAGAAGACAAGAGAAGAATAAAAGGTCTGAAACTTTGTCATTTTTTGTCACATGTGCGAGAAGACTAAAGTAATACAGGGCTAAAAGTGGAAGATTGAGATAGCATGTCAAAAATTGCAAAAGTGCAAGAGATGGATGAGACCCTATTTAACTTGATTTAAGGTATTTGAATTGACTTGATTTTGAAGGATTGAATTGTTTTCTTCGGAAGCTGACTTGGTGGGTTGGAGGAGGTCTTATTGTTGGGTAAAAGGTCTTGGAAGTCCCATTTGATTTGGTTCTTGAAGAAGAGAATAAATTTTTTGGGTTTCCCCCTATTTGAGAGCCTACATCTCGTCTCCTTTTTGTTTTGATCTTCATGCATTTATGATTTGATGGTTGCTTGATGATAATAAGATAAAGGAAGACATAAAATAAGACAATAAGAATACTAAGAAATCACAAGTAATTATCAAGAGAAATATTAATTCCTTTATGATTTTCCAACACCTAAATGACTACCAAAAAAAAGAAATATGGAAGGAAAATTTATACATTAGCACACTAATTCATAACAACACTTCATCTCCAAGTTTTTTTAATTCTTTAACTCTTCAATGGTTTCTAATTCTCAACAAATGACTAATACTTATAAGCCCTAACACCTAGCTCATACTTATGCTAGAATATTACATTAATAATCCCTTCAATCAATCCTTGATTTAAGGGCTTATGTCTCAAAAATCCCTATAACTCGGGATTGTTGTTCTAATGATCAAATCCCTTCCTAAATTTCCCTCTTCTAGTCAACAATTTGAATGGATATCATGGTGTATTTAGTACATTGGGTGATTGAAGGATTGTAAAGCCTTTGAAGGTTTATAAGAGGACAAAATACCTTTTTTCTCTAATGTAATTTTGGGGTAAGCCCTCCTTTAACTTCGACTTACTTGAAGCATAGATTAGTATAGCCTTGGGCATACATAAAATTTTGAAATTTGTATGTAAACTAGGATGCAACACACACTCAATCATCCAACTCATTTCATAATCAATCAATTACATAAAACTCAACATAATTATATTAATCATGGTTAAGAGAGGTTTATAGAGTATAAATAAAAACAAAATACCTCAAAAATAGGTCTCATGATACAATAATTGGTAGGTCAATCATCACCAAACCCTATCTTAAACTTGTGTACACACTTGTGAAAACAAAATGATAATGTAACTACTTCTACTATTTATCTTGTTGATCTCTACAAATCTACCTCGTGTCATTTTCCACAAATAGTGTAATGGCACCCTTTCCATAGTAACCAATAGGGAAAATTTTATGGAAATTTATCTTAAAATGTGGAAACCATAGTGAATATTACTACCACCTAATATGCATGTTGTAAAATCTTTGGTGAAATTTTTGTAAAATATTCAAAATTGTAATGATTTTATATATTTTCTATAAAATTTGGTATTTTTAAAGTTAAAATAATTTTATCCTATTGAATTTGGGTGAACCATTTTTTGAAAAAATGGAGATTGATGAATCTTTTTTTTTTTGGGAAAAAACATGGAAAATTATCCCATTTATGAAATTTAGCCCCTAAAATTTTCCTTGGTACCCAACATATTTCTCCACTTCCTTTAGCTCTTCCCTATATTATCCTCATATAATATTATTGTTGGTGAAATGTGTAGAAGGATAGGTGGGTTGAAATCTCAACCTAATCCAATTTAACTTAAGGTTCCCCAACGATTTTTTGCATAATTATGCCCTAAACAAGATAACTTGCGAGTTATTTAATACACGAGGTACAACCCTCTTGATCCATTTGACAATGTATGCCATCTTGTTTGGAATTCTTGGGATACACCTCCTAAAATGATAATGGTATCCTCAAAATAAGCAATTCCCCTCTTTACTTTTCCTATGCAATATGATCAAGCTCCAATTTAGATGTGAGAGTGACATTATTAGCAATTAGCTCTACATATTTGATAATCTCATCTCTGATCTATAAATGGCTATTTATTTCTTCTTTCATGTACTTTTTTAGATCAATTTCCCTCATTTACTTATGGTGAATATAAGAGTACAAAGCTCTTAATTGGGCTCCCACTACAAATAGATTGGGAGTTCATTTGTAGTGACATGGCAAGGAAAAATTGTTCAAGTGAAACTCATATGGTTGCACCATTTCTTCCTCTTTTCCTTCTTAGCACGTGTAAGAAAAATCCTTATTTTTTTCCACCTTTAAAGGAATATACTTTACTAGTATACTAATTTGTAATTTATACCATTTTCCATTTAGGAGAAGGCTATAAACTATTGCTATAAGTTTGCAAGTTACCATTGTTGAGCCTCCATTTTGTCTAGATTTTCACATTTTTTGCTAAGGATCTCTTATGCCTTCACCTGGTGTTTGTAGTTATATTATCCTTTTCCATAAATTATTGGACTATTATAAAGGCATTAAGGGGTAACATTTTATTATTCTATAAGTTCTCCTTGTTTTAGTAATTTGAGGAGATTTGTGTGAAATATCACCAGTAACATGTTATCCTCGTGACAGGTGTATAGTTCCTGTTCCAACATCATAGTTCCTGTTCCAATGGTGTAGTTCATGTTCGTGCAATACAAATATTGTTCTCACCTCTATGATTTTCTTACATCCAACTTCCATGATAGGAAATCCGCATATGGGTTTTGAGGGGAAAAGACTCAAGATGGTGATGTATTTCCCTAATCGCATCCACGTCTTCAAAACAATGTGTAGATTGAAGGTCAAAGCATCTGATAAAACTAATTTTTGGAAGCCATAAGGTTTATTAATAGCATGATATTCCCATGAATACTATGGTGATGATTTCATGATTCGATACCAGTAATGGTGTTTATATGGAACCTCAGATCGATGGGGATCTAGTCAAATCAACAAACTCTTTATTTTGATTTAGAAATTAGTTTGCAAACTCTAAAATTGTCTGCACTTTTAACCTTTAATCCAGATAATTAGGAGGCACTTCTATTATAAATAGGAAGGCTTTGTATTATAGGAGGGGATGATTGATATGATTCGAAATAGATATTATGATAGGCAAGGAAGGGAGTAAAGGAAAGATCATATTTCCGGTGGGATGATCCTTAGAGGGGACCACTGGAGCAAAGCTATGCGCTATCTTATGCTGATCTAACAGGACTTCGATTTTAATACAATCTGGAATCTGATTTATGCTCATTATTACTAAGTATTATGAGATTGTGATTTAACTTTTATCAGGGAAACGAGTTGGGTGGTTTGGGCCCACCATCCAGTCTGTTTCCCCAAACCTCTTAGAATTTTTTGCATTCGGTTTTGATCAATGCACAAGTGTGCGGGTGTGATTACGTAGAAGTTTGTAATTTTATTTCAGAATTATCCTTTATTATTTGATATAAATTGCACAATTTTGATTAATGAGTTTGATGTTATGGTTAATTTCTTGGAATTCATTACTGTTCAACACATTGGGATTTTATAAGTAAATTGAGATGAAGAAAACAAAGTATATTTAGTAAGTGTCTTTTTATTGCATTTCACATTTATTAAGATATCATTGCATTATTTACTCTAATTCCATTTATCACGTAATGAAATCTACTTTAAATTTGTAAGGATTCAATGATAGAGACAACAACTGCTTATCACGAAGTAGGGGTATGATCACTAAGAGTTCTGATTTGATTTATTATCCATATCATTTGAGCATTCATTGATACTTTAAATTATTATGTGAAATTGATCCTGGAGTCTTAAAAGAACGATATTCATTCTAATCATTCAAATACTAGGATTAGCATGAGAATAATTTATCTTTGTTTCATTGACATAGTAAAGTTTCCAACAAAAATCTTTGAAAATACCTCTGGTCAAAGGATATAATTGATGTCTTAAACTCTTGATTGAATACTGCATTATTTTCAGAAAAATAATGTCCATGTGATTCCTTCTAAGTAGCAGCACCTTTACAATTGAAAGGAAGAATTTAATGATTTTCTAAAATTAGAATTAGCCTTAAATCATTTGAGAATGAGTTCGTCTTCTAATTCCTAGTTTCACTTCATGCTTTCCTTCTTTGCCAGTAATCCTTTAAGAGGCTTTGAAAACATAATTGCACTCTATTATTTCCTGAATGATTTGTCATTTTGAGTGGAATATACATTCCCTTGTCATCTGGATAACTGAGGCAGGCTTTCTACACGAGTCACTCAACCCATAAGAGGAGCCAGAATAGGTTCACAGTTTGTTCTCCTTACTTTGAAAAGTCTTGTTTTCTGAATGATGCCTTTGAATTATTCGCAAGAGCTTGATTTCTATTTCACAAATCCTTGAGGTCTTCTTATGGAATTTCTTGTGCTATTCCTTTAAGCTTACACAACTCGGATTGACAATTTAAATTTTGGTGTAAATCTTGCATTTATACCACCCAACAACCATTTCTCTATTATCTATGCCATCTTGGAGATGCATGCTTCAATTACTCCTACTCCCTTACTCCAAATATCCAATTATTTTCTATTTTTTGCTATCTCTTCCTTTAAGACCATAAGACCTCAAGCTACCTCTTCTTATCAATTCTTTGCATTTTTATTATTTGTAACTTTTCCTTTAAATTATCAAGTTGTTGTTCCAAGTCATATACTATACTCTTTCCTCTTACATACTCCACCCTTTGCTAGGCTCTTCCATTTAAGGGCTTCAACCCTTACTGAATGCAGTTCATTCAATATGAAATACATGGATGGATGTTCCTATGTGGTTGCTACCTTCTCTTCTCATTTTGTCTCTTGGATCTACTACAAAATTGTAGATAGTTGTGATAATTTTTTGGATTGTTTGAGAACTTTTTCTTTCCCTATTAAAGGTATATTAACTCTTTTTGGAAGATGGGGTATATTTTTTCCTTGATCTTCAATGAACTGGACTATGGAGTCCCCATCCTGAAAAATGTAGTAGCCACTTTTTCATCTTCATATTCTCCATTTTATTAATTTCTAGTATTGTTTTCTCTTTTACTTCTCTACCTTACCAAGTTTCTTATTTCTTCTAATGTCTCTCTAGGATAGCCTCCTTAAAAATCTATTGCGAGGGAAATAGTTTCTCTCTATCCATGCTCACAAATTCCTCCCAAGGCACTATAACAGTTTGTCTCTCCAAAGCATCACACACTACAATTCTAATGATCCCATGGTAGACCAATGCCTCTTCTTTCCATTTTTTGACTATCAAAATCATCTCCTATAACCCATCTAGTCCCCTATATACCTTTTGTTGTAAATATTTTTTCCATTGATGTCAAATATAGGGGGAGTCTTCTTATGTCCATGATAAATATTGGAAAATGTATATTGTTGGAAATATTGTTTTTGGACTTTTGATTGGATACCCTATCTTTGAATGCAATTTCGATACAATTACTTAGCTCAAATGGTAGCATGGGATATATGGCTTGAAATATTATTTTGATACATTTCAAATAATAAATCACTCCCTATAATTCCATAGGAATGAGGAGATATGAAATATTTCATAAAGATAACACAACAAAACTACAAGTGGGCTGACCTAACTAGTTTTACAAGTCAACGCCATAGGTGAACTTAAAAACACTATAAAAAATGTAATATTATTTTATATTAACACTAATCCATTGAAGAAGATCTAAGGTCGCATGAGGAGTTGAGGAAAAACTTTTGGGGTGACTCTTGGAGTCTAAAGGTGGAAGAAAAATTGTGATTTATGGGGTGAACGAGCCATCTAGTAATTTTCACTATAAATTTTCTTTTGGGATGTTTCAGAACTTGAAACTTGGAAGGTATATATAGAAAATATTTATAAACCTTTGGTTCCAATTTCAAACCTTGATTCACTATAATTTCAGAGATATGTTCTAATGAATTTAGGCTTCTTGAATGCTTATAAAATCTTCTTCAAACAAGTCATCTTAGAATTTTTCGCTATAAATTTTCTTCTAGGGTGTTTAAGAATGTGAAACTTGGAATATATAGATAGAATATCTTCATGTACCTTTGGTTAAAATTTCAAACCTTGATTGACTATAATTTTGGAGATATGGTCTAAGGAAGATAAGCTTCCTTGATGCTCCGAAAATATTCTTTAAACATATCAACTTGGAATTTTCACTATAACTTTTGTTGTGGGATGTTTTAGACTGTGAAACTTGGAGGATATAGATAGAATATTTTTATGTACCTCAAGTTTAAATTAAATACCTTGATTCACTATAATTTCATAGATATTCTCTAAGGATGTTAGGCTTCTTGAATGCTCTTAAAATTTTCTTCAAATAAGCCAGCTCAGTATTTTCGCTATATCCTTATATTTGTTATGTTTCATAATTTGGAATTTTTAGGAGACAAAAGAGAGATCGCAAGGCACCTATGATAGAAATATTATACCCTATTTTACTACAATTTCGAATATATGATTTGAGGAAGTTATTGTTACTGAATGCTCATGAAACATGCTTCAAATAGCCTACCTTGTAATTTTCTCTGTAACATCCTTTCTGAGATGTTTCAGATTTTGAAAATTAGGATGAGGTAGAGAAGAGATCTCTAGCTACCTATGGTAAAAAAATTAGAACCATATTTGAAAAATTGGATACATGGCATCCTATACAAACTCTTTCTTGGGAAGAAGCCAAAAGTAACAAGTTTTTGGTGAATTAGACATTGTGAAGGAAGAAGAAAAAAGTAGACTTGGTTAAGGAAAAATAAAATAACAAAAATCATGAATGAAGAAGAAGAAAGTAGACCTGGAAACTAACGGATATGGTAAAGGAATAAGCACCTATTAGACCCGATGATGGAAGAAGAAACCAATGGAGTTGTTGTAGACAGAAGAAGCAAGAAAATTTGGTGAAAGAAGAAGAAACTAAAAAAAAATATGAAGAAGAAAACAAGAAGGTTGATACCTATGAATATTTTTAATACTGGGGATTGGTGTCTCTTATAGTTTGGTGCCTAAAAATCTTGTAGCAAAGGGGATTATTGTCTCCTATAGCTTGGTGCCTATAAAACAATAGAGGGGATTGGTGTCTCCTATAGGTTGGTGCCTACAAATAAGTAGATGAGATTGATGTATATTATAGGTTGGTGCCTACAAAATAGAAAATGGGATTGGTGTCTTCTATAAGGTGGTACCTACAATCCATCAGAGGAAATTGGTGTCTCTCGTAGGTTGGTACCTACAATATCTTTCAAATAATAAAAAAATTGTGGGTTTCCACACATATATTTTGTTACTTGTTCAATTTATGAGGTTGACGTTTTATTATGGCATTAAATAAGTATATGTTTTCATTATATTGATTCACCCCCACTCAATATAATTGTGAATTATAACACCTTTTGGGTGTACAGAGTGTAGAGACCCAACCTCCTTAGTCACCTTAAGGAAGTGGGGCTATCGAAATTCCTCTTCCTCATATCAACATCTTCTAGTCATTGAAATATTTATAACAATACAAATTCAATAAAATTATGAGCTTTGGACATAAAATTATGACCATTATAATATTTTCCATTTTTTATGCCACATGAGCATTTGTAGCATCCATGTGTCATCACCATAATTTTCCATGCTGACAAGATAGACATGTCACCTTTCTAGTTTGTATGTGATCCATCATTTTCCATAAATTCCCTTTATTATTTTCTCTAGATTGTGGATATTCCATATTTTTGGCCTATTTGGATCCATCTTGATATTCCAACCCTCTGGATAGATCTAGATCTAAACTTAGCTCATGTTCAAAATTCAACCCTCCAAATATGTGTATGAACCATGTGCCTTAAAAATGATAAGAAGTGAATAATTATAGTCCACGTTAAAGGGGAAGACTCCTTTTATATTGAATAAGATGTAGAATACAATAATCGATGATCCTAATAATAGCTCCCATAGGTATATATATAGGAGAAAAAAGGTACAATTATAATGAAATGGTACAATGAAATGATTTGGATGACATAAAAATAGAAATGTAATAAATCAATATCTATGGATTAATAACAGGTTTTAGGGTCAACATGGAGCTTATATAGGGATTAACATGCCCATCCTCTTCAAACAAGTGTTGTCCTCAACACTTGACTAATTTCAAGTGTTTCTACATGAAAAAAATCATCTTCTCATGTTACCTCTTTCACAAGTAGGTTCTTCCATTTGATGATGTACTCAATAATTTCTCAATTTATCAGTTATTTGTTTCTAAGATTGCTTCTAATTCTAGTATTATTTTCCCTTCTTTATTAATCTTTGGTAAAATATTTTGGACTGTGATCTTGTCACCAATTTCCTTCTTTAAGAAAGAAACATGGAGTATTATATTTACACATGAATATGGAGGTAACTCCAATTTGTAAGCAATACTTCCAATCCTCTACAACACCTTATAGGGGCCATAATACCTTAGTGTTATTGTCTTTGAATCCTTTTTTTACTTGAGGTATATCTATTTATATATTTGTAGTATTATAAATTCTCAAACCCCTACCTCAATTTCCATTTCATTGTGATGTTGATCTACCTTTTATTTAATCCTATTTTGTGTTATAACCAAGTTTTCCCTCAATAGTCTAAGAACCTCTTATTAGTTCCCTAGGTGGTCCTCCATTTCTTGAGCCTTTATATTCCCTTTAAAGGGTGATATCATGGATGGAGGATGATATCCATAAAGTGCCATAAACGGAGACAACTTTTATGAATTATGGAAGCATGTGTTGTAACACCATTTTTCCAAGGGAAACCATTTGACCCATTCAGTTTGTTTATTAGATGCAAAAAAATGTAGATATCCTTCTAAGAATTTATTCACAATTTTAGTTTTCCCATCAAATTGAGGATGGCAAGATGAGATATGAGCCAACTGAATACCCAAATAAGAAAATATTTCAATCCAAAAATTCAATAATGAAATTGGATCTTTGTCACTTACAATAATCTTCATGATTCCATGTGGCTTTTATATTGTTTCCATGAATGCTTCTGTCATTGTACTTTCTTTAAAATGATGATAAGAGAGAAAAAATGGGCATACTTTTCCATTTGATCTACCACTACCATAATGATATTATTTCCTTCATATTTGGGTAAAACTATAATAAAATCCCTTGAAACTTGTTCTCAATATTGGCTTTGTATAGCTAATAGTTGTAGTATCCTTGGGTCTTGATCGTCTCTCCCTTATTTCATTGGCATACCACACATTTAACCACAAAATTTTTCACAAATGCTTTAATAACTTCCCATTTTTTTTTTTGATCCTATGGTATGTTTCAAGAACCCTAAATGTTTTCCTATAGCAGAAGTGTGTAATTCCAAAATGACATTCTATTTTAATTGGTAGTTCTTTCATAAGTATAATTGATCTCGATACCACAAAAAATAATTCTTTCACATAAATTTATCTACTACATTGCAGTCCTCATGTAGTTGTTGAATGATATATCATACCCTCTCATATTTTTTTCATTCTATACTTCTTCCACCAAATTATATTTTAGAATGGTAATAATACATAGTAAACCCTTTGTGGCTTCCACTTTCCTTAAGAGTGCATCTGCCACAATATTTTTATTTTCATTTTGATAAATAATTTCAAATTCATAACCTAAAATCTTTGTAGCCCATGTTTGTTTCTCTTTTAAATATAGTTATTTTTAAATGAAGTATTTCAATCTATCATGATATATTTTTACTTTGAATTGTCTTCCTATTAGGTATGGACACCATTTCTTAATTGCAAGTAGCATGGTCAACATTTATTTTTCATAGAGTGGTCTAAGTAAGTTATTTCATTTAAGTTTGTTACTTTCAAAGGAAAGAGGATTTCCTTCTTGCATGAAAATTTCACTAATGCCATGGTTTAAGGCATCACACACCATAATGAAGGCTATTGTGAAATCCTGCGTGGCTAGGATAGGAGTTGTACACACAAACTCTTTAAGTTTTTTGAAATATTTGGTTGCTTCTTTAGTCCAAGAAAATGCTTCCTTATTCGATAATTTCATTATAGGTAATGATATTTGACCTTAATTCTTGAAAAAGATGTTTTAATATTGTGTCAATCATTATAATCCTTTGATTTTATTCAAGGTCTTGTGGATTCGTCATTCCCTCGTAGCTTTTATTTTGTTAGGGTCCACTTTGACAGCCTCATGAGATATAATATGACCCAAATATTACACTTCATGAACCCCAAAGGAGCACTTGGAAGGATTTTTGTATAGTTTTTTCTCCTCCAATACTGTTAAGACCTTGTCAATATGTTGTGCATGTTCTTCCCAATATTTATTCTAGATTAATATGTCATCAAAAAATACTAGCACAAATTTTCTAAAGAATATTTTGAAAATAGAATTCATTAAGTTTTGAAACATTGAATGTGCATTAGTAAGTATAAATGGTATACTAAAAATGTCATAATGGCCTTCATGTGTTCTAAAGGCTATTTTTGGGAATGTCTTCTTACCTCATTTGAATTTGATGATATACAAAACGTAGATCCAATAAAGTAAATAAAATTTCTGTGTGAAATTCATATAATGATTCATCAATGACATGAATAGAAAAATAATATTTTATTTTTATTTCGTTGAGGTGTATGTAATATTGACACATATGCCATGAACCATCCATTTTTTTAATTGTCACCACTAGTAAATAGAAAGCACTTTTTCTAGGTTGAGTGATGACATCCTCTAAAATTTCTTAGACCATATGCTCAAACTCACTCTTCTATGCATATGGATACATGTAAGGCATAATTTTAGGTGGCACACTTACAATTTTCAAATGAATAGCATGGTCATGATCTCAATCAGGTAGAATACCATTATGCATATCTCCAAATACCTTGGAATTATTATTGATAAAAAATTTCCGGAGATCTATTGGAGCAAAGGATATAGATGTTTGAACATTGTTAACTTATGCAACTAAGGTCAAATTCCACCTTGGACAGATCATATGATAGAGATATTGATTTCATTGAATTCCTATTTTCAATAAGACCAAAATCGACCTAAATATCACCTCATTTGGATAAGAAGAAGTTGGTTTTTGAATTTATGAACCCACTCATGTAAATTGGATTAGGTCGTCCCTATACACCTATACAATTCGACAGGTCAGACTCAACATCAAATGGACCCTCATGGAATCCTATAAATATAAGATACCTCAAGCTAATTTTAACATCATCATCAAGCATATTATTCTTTACTTCGTTTGTTGTTTGGCTTGCTCAGGTTCGTCGGAGGAAGCTTGCTTGGGATTCAAAGTTTTTGGTCTAAGGTTTGCATGGATTATGGTTTCTGCTTTCCGGTCACACGCTCACCACATGTCAGATATGAATATAGTCGCACGTAAATAGTGTCTCTGAGTGGGACTGGGAATCCAAATTCACTCGCATATCATATTGAAGGGTGTAATGAAGGCTCTGAGGCAGATCTGGGTTGATCAAACTGTAGTCACATGAACATAGTGGCTCAGGGAGCAACTAGGGTATCATAGTGACTCACAAGATCAGTTGAAAGGAGTGACCAAGGCCTTGAGATTAGATATGGTCAGATCCAATGACATCCACACACACACAGTGGCTTAGGGTGCAACTAGGGCATCATAGTCACTTGTAGGACTACTTGAAGTGAACAATTGAGGCCCTAAGATCATATTTGGGAAGATCTGACCATAGCCACACACACACAGTGGTTCATGGTGTGACTAGGACATCATAGTCAGTCGCACGACAACTTGAAGGGAGTGACCAAGGCATTATGTTTAAATATGGGTTGATTCGACCACATTCCCTCGCATACAGTGCTTTAGGGAGCATCCAAGAAGTAATAGTCTCTTGCTCACAATGTCTAAGGAAGCGACTGAGAAGCCATAGTCGCTTGTAGAATAACTTGTTGAGTGCGGCTAGGGTTCTGAGTTAGGGTTTGATTGACTGCAGTTGACCACATATTTCTGAATGCTAGAAGGTTTCTCTCTGTTGCACTATGATTCTTGAATTATGATTCTTATTTGTATTGGGTAAATATGTGCTGAAATATTATGTATTGGGCTCATTTTACTCTTTGATGAAAATGTTTACGACAATCTAATAAGAAGAAGATTTGAAAGGGTTTTCCCCCTTATGGGGTTTTCCCCTAGTATTTGACCAATCTGGTGTCTCTTGTGGTTGTGCTACTGTCTCTTTTGTCATTGCATATATGGTTCTATCTTCAATTATTATTTATGATTGGAAACATTGTTAATAATTGGATTTATTTCTTAATGAAGAATTGAATTGGGATAAAGTAACTGAAACAACATAGAACAATCTAAAAAAATAACATGGAATCAGAGCTAAGGTGAAGGTCAAGCCCAAAATGAGATAAGCATTAAAGCCATCTTCCTTGGAAAGTTGAAGGAACTTATCTATTCAAAGTTGAGATGTCTTCATCTACCTTCAAGGAGCATGAAAAATTAGGTGATGCATAAAAAAAGTTTGCATGGAAATTCAATTTGGATATCATAGCTGAAATAAATGATGTGTATGAGTACATTCAAGGAAGAATGCTTGAGCCTCCTGAAAATGCTTCCGCTTCCCTCAAAAACAGGTACAAGAAAGGTGAGTCCAAAGAAAATCAAATTATAGCTGATGGTTTACAATATCATTTACTTGCATATCTTGGGAATTTAAGGAATTCAAAAGACATGTATGATAAGATTTATGGCATGTATGAAATCAATAATTTCAATGAGATCATCACTTTGAAATATCACTCAAGGACACCAATATGAACAAAGGAGAAGCTTTACAATCCTATATCATGAGGATCTCTCATCTTAGAGATCATTTGCAAGGATTTGGGGAAAATGTTCCAGATAGGGAATTGTTGATACTGACTCTTAGAGGTATCCCTCCTATTTGGGAAACCTTCATTACTATGATAAGAAACAAAAATGTCCTCCTATCATTTGATGAAACTACTAAAAATATTACTAAAGAAGAATGAAGGATGGTATCAAGAGGAAGAAGTAAAAATCATGAAGAGGGAGATTCTGCTACATATATCACTCATGACAAAAAGAAGAAGAAAGGAAAAGGAGGTCCATCAAGAAATCCTCCTCCTCAAAATGAAAAAAGAATGAATTATAGAACTCCATCTCATGTTGAATATTATAATTGTCACAATATGAGCCATTATGATCGAGATTGTGGCGAGAAGTGTTAGAAAATTATATATTATAGATAAATGGAACATATAAAATATGTGGAAACACAAAAATAGAAATAACATATAAAATAAGAGAGGCATATATATATGTGGTTCACCCAACTTGGGCTCTATCCATAGAAATAGCCAGTCCTTCCTTTTTATTATCTAGCAAACTAAAGAGACACAACCTACTACAGATTTGCTGTAATATCATCTACTCTCTCACACAGTCTCCCTTTCTATTTCTCACTCAAAATATACACATGATACACAGTCTCAATACAATTCCCTCATACAACAGAGGGGTTTCCTTCTAGGGGAAAAAACCCTAAATTAAACATAACTTTTACCGTTAGATCATCCACCTAATGAATGACCCAGATTGACTATGAAATTACAATATTTTAGAAGGAAATTTTACAATTGTTTTTAGCTTCGGGGGCGCTGCCCCCGCCAAACCCCTTGTCGTGGGGGGGAGCTTCAAAAGGCAGCTGCTACCCCCCTAGACCCCCCTAACAGCAATAAAATGATGGGTGGTGTTGTCACCCTATTAATAATAGAGGTCCAACGTGGTGATACATCTAAATGAAGAAGATAATCAGCCTCCACACCCAACAATATCCCACTTGGAGACTGATTGTAGCAACTCCAATGCTACTTCATTTGTTGGATAATAAGTCCACTTTGGACATAGTCATCATCATGCTTGAAGACCCATTGAAACTAAGCATAATCTCAGTTTTTCTCTGGTTACAACTTTTGTTAACATATCTGCAGGATTCTGTCTAGTGTGTATGTTTTCTAACTTCAACTCTCCATATTCAAACATTGACCATATAAAATGGTACTTTATTTGTATTTGTTTAGTCCCGGAGTGAAATGTTGAGTTCTTTGCAAGATTAATGGCACTCTGGCTGTCACTGTATAACCTTCCCATCTCCTACTTCTTACCCAACTCATCCATAAAATGCCCCCCCCCCTACACCCCCTGACAACGATAAAACGATGGGTGGCATTGTCGGCCCATTAATAATAGGGATCCAACACAGTGATACATCTAAATAAAGAAGACAATCAGGCTCCACACCCAAAAATAACAAAATACCACATTAAAACACAAGAATAAAAAACAAAAAATACAATAATCAAAGAATGAAAGATGAACGAAGAAATAACGGTGATAGAAAATATGAGAGAAGAAGAAGAGAAACCTCAAGCGACCATGAAGAAGATCATCATCCTCAAAAGAATTCAATATTTCATAGGTATGAAAGTAATGTTGTAAATAAATATGAATACACTCTTATTTATGCCCTTGCTAGTTCTTCTCCTCTGAATTCATGGGATAGTTGGTTGGTTGATAGTGGGGCCACTCATTATTTCTCTGAATATAAGGAAGTTTTATCTAATCTAGTAGAGATGGAGACTAAGCTAAAGATTATTCTTGGAGACAACACCACTCATCCCATGAAAGGTTTTAGGTCTGTAAACTTTTTTTTGAATTCTAGGGAATCAATTTTGATGCATGATGTTATGTATGTGTTGGGATTAATGAAGAATTTGGTATCTATATCCACATTAGAAGACAAAGAGATGAGGTTTGCCTTCATCAAGGGAAATGTTCCGACTTGTTCTGCGAGCTCACCTATGAGATATGCATGCACACTAGGATCAAGATTTGAAGGAATCTATAGATTCATTGGAAGGCCACTTCTAGAATTGGTTGATAATACTAATCATCTAAGCGAGTTTTGGCACCGAATATTGGCTAATGTACATTATGATGCTCTTCTGAAATTGAAGAAAATGGTCTCAGGTATTCCCAATGTTCAAGCCTTTCATGAGGGAGTATGCCCAACTTATGCGAGTGGAAATAAAACAAGGGGACCATTCCCCTCTAGTGAGAACAAGACAAATGTCATCCTCCATATCAATAATTTTGATATATGTGGTTTGATTCCCATGCATTCTATTGGTGGTCATCTCTACTACATCAACTTCATTGATGAATTTTCAAGAAAAACATCGATATACTACTTTAAACACAAGGATGAAGCCTTTGAAATGTTCAAGGAATTGAAATATTTTATCGAAAATCAAACAGGGAAGAGAATCAAAGTATTCATGTCTGAAAATGGTGGGGAATAAATTTCAAACGGGTTCATATACTTTTGAAAAAAATAAGGAATCAAGAAGGAAAAAATGTGCCATATACACCAGAACAAAATGGATTAGCAGAAAGGAAGAACAAGTCTATATTAGAATTTTCTCATGCCATGATCCATGATTGAAAGGTGCCAAATTTCCTTTGGGGAGAAGCAACACATGCTTTTGTATATGCTCAAAACATGGTGCCTCATCAAGCATTGGAAAAAAATACCCCTGAAGAAGTGTTCAGAGGTGTCAAGCCTAATATTAGCCATCTTCGTATCTTTGGATTTCTTGTATACTTTCATGTGACAAAGGAAAAAAGGAACAAGTTGGAGGCTACAGGAAGAAAAGGTACATTTTTTGGTCATAATGAAAATTCCAAAGCATATAGAATATATATTCATCGTCAAAGAAAGGTTGAAACTAAAAGGGATGTAACATTCAATGAAGATGCTGCTCTTGGAAAAGTAAGAGACCTTCCTCCACCTCCTCCTCCCAAGAAGAAGAATGATGACAGAGATATTCTAGTTGATCCTCCCATGTCTGAGTCTGAGACTGATATTTTTGATGATCCCATGGAGCCTATGGATCCCTTATATCCTCCTCCAAGTGATCTTCCTACTAGGAAGATACCACTTCGGCTCCGTGAAACTCTACATGATGCTAAGAGACATGTTTGCATTCAAAGATCATTTAGAGAAAGGAAGCAGCCATGGAGATACCAGGGATATGTTGCAGCCATGAGCACTATGATTGAAGATGAACCTTCTACATTCAAAGAAGTTCTAAGTGAATTTTTTTGGAAATATTCTATGGTCGAGGAATATGAATCAATTATGAAGAATTATGTATGGGATGTTTTTTCGAGAACAAAGGGGAAATATGTGGTGACTTCAAAGTGGTTATTCAATATCAAGCATGGAGTTTATGGTAGCATTAAGAAATATAAGGAAAGGTTTGTGGCTTGAGGATTCTCATAGAAAGAGGGAGAAAACTATGATGATATATTTTCACCTGTGGCTCGATATACAACCATCTGTTCGATAGTAGCCCTTTCCGCAAGTCAAGGATGGACTCTTCATCAGATGGATGTAAAGACCGCATTCCTTCATGGCATATTATAGGAAGAATTTTATGTTGAGAAACCGCAGGAATTGAAGTGGAGGATCAAAGAATTCATGCTTGCAGGTTGAATAAGGAATTGTATGGTTGGAAGCAAGCCCCCATAGCTAAGTACACCCATATAGAAAGTTATTTGATGAAACTCAGATTCACAAGAAGCAATGTTGATCCCAATCTCTACTTCAAGGTATTCCAAGGTATGTCATGGATTTTTGTTTTGTATGTTGCGAACAATTCTTAATAGGTAGTGAGCCTCTGATGATCGAGTGTAAGAGGGAGCTAGCCTTTGAATTCGGGATGAAGGACCTTGGACTCATGCACTACTTCCTAGGCCTTGAGGTATGGAAAAGACCTAGTGAGATTTTCCTTTCACAAGGAAAATATGTTGTGAAGCTGCTGGAAATATTTGGAATGAAATAATGCAACTACATGGCTACATCGATGGAAATGAACTTCAAGAAGTTATGTGGAGAAGCTACAAGACCCGATTCGACGAATCCATCTGAGTATAGACAATTAATTGTGGATTTGATTTTTCTTATGAACACCCATCTATAAATATGCTATGAAGTGAACACGTTGAGTCAATGATCCCATACATGCACATTGGATCGCTACCGAACAGATATTGAGATATTTTCATGGGACGATAACACTTGGTCTAAGGTATTCTGCCGAAGATGTTTGACTTCATGGATACACCAATGTTGACTGGGTAGGAAATGTTATTGAAAGGAAGAGTACATTTGGATGTTTTTTTAGTCTTGAATCTACCATGATATCATGGATGAGCAGGAAACAAAATTTTATAGCATTGATTACTACCAAGGTAGATTATATTGTTGCTAGTATAGCTAGCTATGAAGCAGTTTGGTTGAGGAATCTCTTTGGAGAGTTATTTGAACAGGTCCTAGACACTACATTGATATATTGCGAAAACAAGAGTGGGATCCATTTTGCAGAGAATCTCGTGTTTCATGACAAGTCAAAGAACATAGATATTCAATATCACTTCATTCGAGACATGGTGCAGAGAGGAGCTGTTAAACTCCATCACATATCGACATATGAATATATTGCAACTATTCTCACCAAAGTTTTACTGAAAGGGAACGTCTTGGTATTCAGAGAGCAGCTTGGATTGATGGATGTGACCCCTCTTGATAAGAGGTAGTGCTGATCAAGGAAACTAAGCCAACTTTTCCCCCATGTTGAGCTCTGATGGTGAGGAATTGAGATAGATGGCTTCTGGGTTGAGGGATCTTTGGAAAATAAAGCATTACCCCTATCTATTACCCATAGGGTTGATATTCTTCTCTTATATCTACATAGGTTTGGATATGTTTCTCCCTTATTTTTTCTATGCAGGGTATACCTAGTTGGCATCATACCCACCAGTCAATCTTGTTGGGAATACTGCTCCCCGTTTTGCCAACGGGTTGAGAGTGTACTTGGGTTCTACAACCTAAGTTGATTATGATGTAGGTGTTCTACCTCATGAATCTTGAGGGCCATTGATGGGAAGATCATTAGGAAATAGGATTGGGTTGAGATTTAGTCCCCATTGTGGTTTTGGGTTGAGAATGAGCTCTCTGATGTGATTCTAGGGTTGAGATGTGTTCTCATGTGTGTTTGGGTATCCTATTGCTCGATATGGGGTTGAGATATCTGACTCCCCCATGAGATAGAGGGTGGAATATAATTCTCCCTGATTCTTCTTATTTTAGATTCGAGAATGTTTCAACAGATATAGTTGAGGAGAGATGGTCGCGACCTGATGACAACATGATAGGATGATGTGATGATCAACAAACAGATATTGGTAGGTGGAATTCTTCCTATTTGAGAGGGATGTGTTAAGTTATTCAACTAGGGTAAAATTCCACATCGGGAAGCTTAGATGACAGAGACTATGATTACATTGAATTCCTATTTTTGAGAGGACCAAAATCGACCTAAATATAAAATCATTTGGACAAGCATAAGTTGGTTTTTGAATTTATGAACCCACTCATGTACATTATATTAGGTTCACCCTATACACTTGTACAATTGGAAATGTCAGCGTCAACATCAAATCGACCCTCATGGAAGCTTATAAATATAAGAAACCTCAAGCTCATTTGAACATCATCATCAAGCATCTTCTTCTCTATTTCGTCTGTTGTTTGGCTCACTCAAGTTTGTCAGCAGAAACTCGCTCAAGATCTGAATTTTCTGGTCTGAGTTTCACACAGATTATGGTTTATGTTTTCTGGTCACATGCTCACCACAGGTCAGATCCGAGTGCAGTCACACACACATAGTTTCTCCGAGTGCGACTGGGAATCCATATTCGCTCGCATATTACAGTGAAGCGTGAGACTGAGGCTTTGAGGCAGGTCTAGGTTGATTAGACTGCAGTCGCATGAATATTGTGGCTTAGGGAGTGACTAGGGTATCATAGTCCCTCGCAGGATAACTTGAATGGATTTTCCAAGGCCCTAATATCAAATATGGGTAGATCCAACCACATTCGCATGCACACGGTGGCTCAAGGTGCAGTTAGGGCATCATAGTCGCTTGCAGGACTACTTGAAGGGAGCGAATGAGGCCCTGAGATTAAATATGGGCAGATCCAACCATAGTCGCACACAGACAGTGGCTTAGGGAGCAACTAGGGTCTCATAGTCACTTGCATGACAAATTGAAGGGAGTGATCGAGGCCTTGAGGTCAGATCTATGCTGATCTGACCATAGTCGCTCGCATATAGTCCTTTAGAGAGTGTCTAGGAAGTCATATTCACTCGCTCACAGAGTCTAAGGAAGCGAACAGGAAGCCATAGTTTCTCATAGAATAACTTGATGAGTGTGATTGGGGTTCTCAGTTAGGGTTTGAAAGTTGACTGCAGTTGATCGCAGATGTATGAAGGCTGGAATATTTCTCTTGGTTTCATAGTGATTCTGGAGGTATGATTTCGATTTGTATTAGGTATATCTTTATTGAAATATTATGTATTGGGATCATTATACTCTCTGCTAAAACATTGTATGAAAATCTAACAACAAGAATATGTTAAAGGGTTTTCCCCCTTATGGGGTTTTTCACTGGTCTTCAATCAATCTAGTGTCTTTTTTGGTTGTGCTACTATGTATTTTTCCATTTCATATGTTGTTCTACCTTTAGTTATTATTTATGATTGGAAACATTTTTAATAATTGGATGCATTTCTTAACGAAGATTTGAATTGGATTGAAGTAACTAAAACAACATAGAAAAATATGAAAAATTAACAAACATCTAATGAATGCAATTCTAAAATTAAACCATGGTGTCCATTTTTTAGTAACTTTTTAATGCTATTAAAATTTATCAATTTAGAGGGTTTTTCTAAGGCCCCTAACCTAGAGTGCATTGGTTGGATGAGCATGCATGAGAGCACTCAAAATTCTAGCACGTCATTCGATTTAGAGTGCACGTTAAGTGGAGCAAACTTGTTGTTTCACACATAAATTTAAGGTTCACTAACCCAAGCACCCATTGTGGGTTGCATAACATGTCATGTCATAATATGCCATCATGTGTGGAAGTGCACAGTCACATGGCATGGGTTTACCCATGGAATTATGGGTGAAGTTGGTTTTATGCCATCACAATGTTTTGATTAATTGGGTGAGGAATTAATGGGTGTTTAGTTAGGTGAAACATTTGACATGATTCAACACAATGCTTAGAGCTAGGAGAACTAAAATTTAGGTTATATTGTTGTGGGAGCTTGAGCATGGCTATGTCATCGCAAGCGCATAGATGAATGGAGCTATAAAATATGGTGATCAACCAAGAACATAGGCATGGAAAATAGATGTGATAGGAGGTTAAATTGAATTATATATGAATCAATATTTTTTTCATAATTTTTGATGAATTTTCAAGTTATCAAATTGCAGAGCATTTTTTAGGCCTTAAACGATGTTTTTAGGAAGCGAAAACCCATTATAACTATGTGTACCATTGATACACAATATGAATACATGCTAAATGAAAGATATTAGAGAGAGATCCCAAATAACATATTACATCTATGAAATGGAGCCAATATGAGGGAGTTATGACTGAAGCAATATAGGGGGGAAATAAATTATAAATTCTCTTCCAAGTGGTGCAACTATCTAACCAAAACTACGATTGGGGCACAAAAACTATCAATAGAAATATCTTGGAAAATAAAACATATACATAGATCTTGATTCTGATTTATGCGGGAACGAAATGAAATACAGAAATAGACATAAACACAGAGATGAAGCGGAAACAATACTTCGTTTTATTTAAATCAAATGACTGAAATATGCTTACAGACATAATGGAAATAAAAATAGCTAGGGTGCTGGTAGCATATCTCTGAGAAGAGATGTGGCAGCTACAGGCCTCTGAACTATGTTACAATGAGGCTTGAGGGCCTATTTATTATTGAGAAACAATGGAAAATGTGTCAACCTCATTAAAAAATGTTTGTTGGGCCATAATTGTAATTTATGGATAAATTACGCTTCCCTAGGCAGGTGTTAGCCTAGAACAACAGGTGAAATATTATACTACCGTTTCTCCTAACTCAGAACAGATACACAGAGAGGATTGGATGCTTACTTGTTTCAGTCGCTTCCAAATGGCTCCTTTCTGTCGCTTCCACTACAGCTTCAAATTCAAGAGGTTTTAAATGGCTGAATGATTCTTGCAAGAAAGAACACTGAAATAGCAGAAGATGCTATAATATAGATATCTATTCAAGCTAGTTAGCTAAATCATTTATGCATAAACTACATTCATCAACCAAGATCTTGAAATATGGAAAATCAAAGTAAACATAGATGCATGTAGGGAAAAACAAGAAGTACTCTTTATTGATGATAGAAGGAGAGGTTACAACCTAGTGACTGATTTGAAGTGACCTTCCAGCAGAGTTCCCAAGTCTCATCACAACATAAATCTCTCTAGCAGCAACTCCACAAATCAAACTCTCTACTGAAAATTCTCCAACATTTCCCTACTCAAATTATTCCTCCCAAACACTTAGATCTGTGTTCAATTTATAGATGAAATGTAGGTTGTTTTGCAATAAATTTCATTCCAAAAATAGGAAAGACATGTTTCCATTCATGTAGATGTAAAATGGACACTTGGATCCGAAGCTTGACACAAGTGAACCCTTCTAGAAGACACTGGCCAAGTGGAGATTCCGGAACAATGATAATTTCGCTCCCAATGTTACCAATTCACCTTTAAATGTCAGGAAGTGCTTTGCAGAGCAGCCTTGAATGGGGCTACCTGCATATGCAACGCACTTAGGTCTCATAGAGCCTGCGTTGGTGAGCTCCCACATGTTTAATAATAAGCTTCAAACCATGGAAAATCCTTACTTGATGAAAGTCTTATTTGATTTATGTTTCTTCCTGTCTTAGGGAATATAGAAACTGAGATTATAGGGAATGATAGACCCTTGATCATCGGTCCTGAAGATGATGCATAGTTAACCAGGTCATTGGGAATGGTGCCCAAATTGACCTATAACAGAAAACTCCAAACGTCCAAAAACCTAACCCTAAGAGATGAAGCGCCAAAACTATGGGCCCCGTTTGGATAAATTGGTGTTTTAACTTCCCGGGGACGTAACTTTGGCATACAATATTCATTTGACGCGCTCAAAAAAACGCCGTTTAGGGCCTCAAAATGGCTCTGAAAGTTTAAAACCTAAAAACTTGCCAAAAATAATAAGTTGTGTTGAAACTGAAATAGAAAATGGTGGGGCCCCGAGTGGAATAGGTGGGTGGCCACCAATATCCATCCAGATCATTAAGGCCCCAAAACGGCTCTGGGAGTGCAGGACTCAAAAACCTGCTAAAAATAGTAAGTTGTGCTAAAAGTGAAAAGCTGCAAGAATTGATGGTGCGGGTCCAAATGGAATAGGTGGGTGGCCATTGATATCCACCTGGATCAGATCTAGATTTGAAATTTATGTGCATGGAATTATAGTAAATGAATATAATTTTTTTGTAGCTAAATAAGAAAAATTTGGTAAAATTGGTCAAAACTTTCACAAGCCATAATTTGCAGCCCATAAATCATATTTGGGAAAATGAGTAGTCAATAAAAATCTAGTTAGGAGGAGAATACATATTCCGGATTGAAATTTTGGTTTGGGATAGGAAATTTCTTAGAAAATTAAAAGAAGGTTGTTGGTGGCCTGCCCAGAAATCACATGAGGACCGAGAGTATGGAAAAATCTTGAGGATCCTATAGTCATTTGTTAGGATTTACTGGCTGAAATAATAAACATTTACTGAGAGAATATTACACATAAAGAACCCAACAAAAAATCATAAACATAAACACAATGTTTAACTGGGAAAACCCCAAATCCAGGGAAAAACCCAACCAATGAAATTTCATTAAACATTGGTCAAAACCCTGACCAATCCGGCCAAGTGAGCCTTCACCGCTCACCTCCAGGCCTACCTTACAATGAAGCATTCTCATCCTTTTATAGGCTCCATTACATGCAATACCATGGGTCAAAACCATGGGTGCACAAAACCATGTGCCCCAAAACCACTACTGTTTACCCTAGTAAACATTGATTCTACCCCGAGTCATGTTTACCTAACGTCATTTAGAAGAGATTAAATGTATAATATTAGCATTAGTAATGCTACTATAGAGTCAAATGGGCACAACATGTGTAAGTTATAGAATAGATACCTAGAGGAAACCATAAGGAGTCTCAAAAGGTAGTTTCTTATCTACAAGGCTGATAATGGAAGGCTAATGAAGGAACAATAACAAATTAACATGTATATTTTATAGATCCTAAATAATTCATAGATGAGAATGGACAAGAAATTTGATTCAAGGAAGGTATAGGAACATGATTCACAAGTTAGGGGGAAATATGTCAGAGAGGAATTCTAGGAGTGTTGTTAGGTAAAAACACCACAATTATTCAACCAAGGGAGCCTATGTCTCCTCAAAATTATGGAGTAGTCCACGAATATCGCTAATGAAACAATAAAGAAGGAAAATTGACATAGATAACTTTCAAGGAAAGCTAAGAAATATTATCCCTTCTACATTTGATGGTGAGCATAAGAAGGGGGAGGATGCTAAAGTTTGGTTGTTGGAGATGAGAAAGTATTGTTTGATTGTTGGAAATGAGAAATTACCTTCAATTGCATAACTACTCATCCAACGTAGAGGAACAAATTGCAATCTTCTACTTGAAATGAAAAGAAAACTTATGGTGGGAAAAAATCAGGGAAGTCAAACACTTATATGAAAAGAAGATATCATGGAGGAAATTTATATGGTAATTTCAAAATAATTACTTACCAAAGCATTACCATGAAAGGAAAATGTAGCAATTCTTTGAACTCAAGAAAGGGAATATGGAAATGGAAGAATATGGTTGAAAATTCGCTAAATTATTAAGGTATGTTGGATTTATGAAGGATGAAAATACAAAGATTTGTAAGTGGGTTACCATAATTCTATGGTGACAGAATTAAATTTCATGAGGCCAAGAATTTGGATGAAGCTATGAGGAAGGGAAAGTACCTTTGTGAGCAAGGTAGAAATAAATCAACCTTCCAAAAAACTTGGGATGATAAGAAAAGAGCCAAGGTGGAGCAAAAGAAGAAGGGATTTAAGCCTTCATTTTTCCAGATCAATTCTTAGGAAAATCAATAAACTCAACTAGCCTATAGTAAACCAAGGGGAGATTATCCATTGGGTAAAATATCAATATTTCATAAAATTAAGTGTTGGTGTTATGAAGGAGAACACATGTACAAGGATTTCCCTCCTAATGGAGACAAAATGAGTATTGTATACAATATCCAAGGATCTAATATAATAGAAGACATGGTTAGAAGCATGCCCATGATTTATGCAACATTAGAAAATAGGAAATTTAATAATCATGTACATATAACTAAATTTGGAGGTAAGATAAATAACCAACCCATTGCCATTTTAATTGATTCTCAAACTAGTCATAGTTATCTTGATCCTAAACTTGTTGAAATATTTAATTTAAAGAGAACCAAGAATGGAAATACTTGGTTAGTTGAATTAGATATAAGGGCTAAGAGAAGAATAACTAAACCTGTGAAGGAATGTCAAATTAATATGAATGGGTCGAGCATGATTGCAGATTTGAACACCATGCCATTGGGTTCATATTGTTGCCTAATTAATAAGGTATTGGTTGGAAAAACACCATGCAATCCTAAATTTTTATAATAAATAATTTACATGCATTGATGCAGAAGGGGAAAAATACAAGTGTAGGGAAGTCCAAGGACAATTTATGTTAGGGAGATATCATCCATGTGATTAAAGAGAATTTTGAGGAAAGGGTGTCAAATTTATGCAGCTCACACGGAGGAGGAAACTAAGGACAAGGCACCAAGCATTAAAGACCATAAAGTAATTAAGGGTTCTGAAGATGTATTTTCTAAAATACTAGGCTTACCGGCTAAAATGGATATTGAATTCTCTATAGATTTGGTATCTGAAGCTACCCCAATGTCCAAGACGCCATACAAAATGAGCGCAAAATATTTTAAAGAATTAAAAATGTAGTTAGAAGAACTTTTCAATAAGGGGTACACACAGCGAAGAATGTCACGTTGGGGCACCTAAGCGTTCTTTGTTAAAAATAAATATGGTACACTAAGGTTTTGTATTGATTTCAGTAAGCTAAAAAAAGAAACAATGAAGAACAAGTATCATGTTCCAAGAATACTTGCCTTGTTTGATCGGATATGGGAGCATGGGAAAAAATTAGGAATGGTGTTGCAGGTACTCAATGAAAATAAACTATATGGAAAGTTGATTCAATGCTCATTTTATCAAATTCAGAGTCATTATTTCGGCCATATCAATTCAGAGGAAGGGATAACAATATACCCAGAGAAGATTGAAGCAATCAAAGAGAAACCAACACCCAAAAATGTGACAGAGGTTATATCCTTGATGGGCTTAGAAGGTTACTACAAAATATTTGTTGATGGGTTCTCAAAACAAATGCATCCTATCACTTCCTTGCAAAAGAAGATTGTACAATTTGTAGAAATTATACAAATGGATTCAATTCGATCTTGTGATGTACTAAAACAAGATACTGAATACTTCTACAATATTTGCGGAATATAAAACATGATCACTCAATCACATGAAAGTAAGAGAAATAATTAAATCAATCGCACAACACAAGATATTCCTGGGGAAAGAAACTGCTCAAAAACCCTCTATCATATATTGTATAAATTCAAGGAATCATGAAACAATACAATGCATTCTTGCTCACAAGAATATCCTGCACTCTACCAATCGCCTCATACTAATCTAAGAAAAATTGGACAATCACTTAGCCAATTCCTTACCTTCCTCCAGCCTACCTTTCTCACGCAATTTCTAGAGAAATAAACCCCTATTAAATAGAAAATTCAACCTTCCTTGATTGTGTAATCCATCATGGCCTTCCTGTGACTTTATAATCATCCACCCGAGAAATTTGCTAATAATACCACTGATAGTTAAGTTCCCTTTAACCTCTGTCTCAAGTGGGTATTCATCAGAACCGACATGCATGTAGCTATTAATAGTGAATCATCACTTATATGATTGGTCACTACTTGTGAATTAAATCTAATTTAATTCATTGTACCTCTCACTATTTCTTCACCCAATAAGAACTAGTTAAACTAATTTTAACTCAATTAATATGAGTTAACTGATTACACTCACACCACACTAGTGCTACAACTGCAAGTAGACCCCCAAAATATTAGAATCACTCTACATGCCTTATCTTAGACCCTCAACTCGAAATTATTGAGCTAACTCATTCTTCATGTCTTAGTTAACTGATACAAGTTGTAATGAGATGAAATTACAATTTATTGTCCAACTTATTTAAGGGAAAAATAAATTAGATGCCCACATTTAGCACTAATGTATAACTAAATTCCTCACCAATGTGTGACTGGAATCCCACACTAGTATGTGGTGCATTTTCTTGTTTAATTTCAACACTCCCTCTCAACAAGAAAGGGATTATAAGCTACCTTGATCATGCCTCTGTGGTATTCAAATTTTCTCTTTTCCAGTGCCTTCGTCAAGTTGTATGCATCCTGATCCTCCATGGTAATGTACCACAACATAATGCGCCTTTGAACACAATCTCTGAGATGGTGGTACTAGATATCAATATGCTTGGACCTGTCATGATATATCAAATTAACCGAGAGTTTTATGCAACTATGGTTATCATAATGTACCACTATCAGATCCATATGATGACCAAACGAATCAACAAGTATCTTCCTCATCCATATGGCCTCGCATGCAGCCTGAGTAACTTCCATGTACTCCACCTCTGCTGAACTGAGTTTAACTGATATCTGTTCCCTGTTGTACCAAGAAATTTTTGCTAATCCTATGCTAAAGATGCCCCTTGATGTTCTCTTCCTATATGATGGACCGCCTGCCTAATCTACATCAGTGAAGCCTTGAAAATTCACTCCCTCTATCCGTCTGTACCATAATCCATACTCTGTAGTGCCCCTGATATATCTCAAAACATGCTTCCATGCCTTCCAAAAGAGCTTGGTAGGCTTAACCATAACTTGAATAACCTGGTTAACTGTATAACATATGTTTGGTCGTGTGTTCACCAAATACATAAGTGAACCCACAAGATTCTTGTAAACAATATCATCCACTACCTCACCTGAAGTAGCATCCTCCTTCCTTCAGTTTCTTGCAAGAGGAGTCTCCATGGGTTTGCTTCCCTCCATGTGGAACTTCCTCAGAATCTCCTTGGCATGCTTTCCCTGAGATACAAATATCTCCCCATCTCTTTTCCATATTTCCAATCCAAGGAAATAGTGCAAGAGCCCCATTTCATTCATCTCAAATTATCTTGCAAGATCCTCTTTGCAAGAAGTTATGAGTTGCTCATCACCTATCAATATCAGATCATCTACATAAAGTACAATAATAAAAATATTACCATCAACTACAATATGATATAGGTTCACATCTTCTTAACTCTTTATGAAGCCCAACCTAGTGAAATAATTGTTGATAGTGGTGTACCAAGCATGAGGTGGGTTCTTCATCCCATACAATGCTCTCTTGAGTCTGCACACATGCGGCTCCCTGTCTAAGGTCTCAAAAAATTCTGGCTTCTCAATGTACACTGCTTCCTTAATAACTCCATTGAGAAAGGTTGTATTTACATCCATATGATGTATCTACCATCCCATCTGTGCTGAGAGTGCAAGGATTAATCTAATCGATGAGTACCTTGCAAATGGTGAAAAAGTCTCCTCATAGTCAATCCCCTCTACCTGTGAGAATCCTTTAGCCACAAATCAAGCCTTTTATTTCTCTAGACTCCCTCTACTACTTGCTTCACCTTATAGATCCACCTGGATCCAACCACTAACTTCCCCACTAGTCTTGGGACCACTTCCCATCCATTATTTCTGATAATGGAGTCATACTCCTCAACCATGGCATCAACCCATACCAGCTGTTGCACTGCTTCCTCAAAAGAGGATGTTTCTGTCACAATACATTCGCTCATAAGATCCATGTATCCATTATACCTCCCTGGGGACCTTATCTACCTATGTTGTGATGTAGGTGCATCTACATTCTTTGTCTACATCTAGCATCAATTTGACAGCCTCTCTTGTGTGCTTCCTGCCACTTCTAGTGGATGGCTCTGCATGAGTGGTTTCTATTACTCTCTGTTCCTCAGCTTGGGGTTGCTCCACATCCTGAGGTTCATCCTTTGGAAGTAAGAGTTCTTCTTTTACATGCAAGTCAAGCTCCCTCTCAAGGGAAAAACGCGTGGCTTTCTCCTCATAAAATTTCACATCTCTCTCGACAATTATCATCTTGTGTGCTGGAAAATACACCCAATAGTTGTTGGGAGTATCTGTGTACCCCACAAATATCCCAACCTATGTTGTTGGTTCTAGCTTCTTCTTGTAATCTTTGGTCACATGTCAATAGAAAAATGAGGCAAAAGTTTTAAAATATGAAACATCTGATTTCTTACCTAAAAAAGCCTCCTCTGGTGTACTCATGCCAAGTATCCGATGAGGGCTATGGTTCTGCACAAATACCATTGTGTTGCATTCCTCTGTCCATAGATGAAATCGTAGGCCTTAATCATGTAACATAGCTCGTGCTACTCCCACAAGTGTTCTGTTATTTCTTTTTGCAACCCCATTCTGTTGTGGGTTATGAGGTGCAATCAATTCTCTTTGAATTCCTTCTTTTGTGCAGAAGTTCTTGAATTCATTAGAGATACACTCACCACCATTTTTACTCCTTATATCCTTCACCTTCTTCCCTGTATCTTTCTCTACCAATGCCTTGAACTCACAAAACTTGGAGAAAGTTTGATCTTTCTTTTGCATGAATAAAATCCAACACTTTCTAGAAAATTCATCAACAAAAATCACATGATACATGTGCTTTGTTGTGGAAGATGTTGAGAATGGTCCACATAAATCTGAGTGAACTCTATCAAGGATTTTCGTTGATCGATTCTCCTTCTTATGAAAGGTGTCCTTTGTATACTTCCCCATAGTACAACCCTTGCATGTGTCTCTCTACGAAAGTGAACCCTTTGGAAGCCATGTAGAAATTTGCTGCATAATCATCAAAGCACTGTGGTGTAGATGACCCAGCCGACTGTGCCATAAATCACCGGTATCCTGGCTCACCACATCATCTTCTTTAATTCTCAATGTTGCGCAACCATATACATCAAGTTTGTATGGGTTCTTCACACGAACCCCAATATTCTTTACCTATACTGTGGCTTTGTGACGAAGGAACACCTTTCTTTAAATTAAAACCACATCATATCCAAGATCCTCCAACATAGAAACTAAAACTAAATTCTTTTTCAAACCTGACACATACATGACATATTTTAATATGAAAGGTTTACCTAACTCTCTCTGGAAATTAACTGTACCAATCCCAGTAGCACTATACCTCACTTCATCACCCATCTTGATGTGCATCTGAAGATCCTTATCCTCGAAGCTACTAAAGAGTTATTTTTTTCCAGTCATGTGGAAATATGCTCCACTATCCAAGTACCACATAGATCACATCACAATTGACACCATGCATGCGATGAGAGAGAAGTGGAACTCAAAATGTGAGGCCAAAGCTTCACCCACTTCAGCTCCTAGAGCCTTCATGTTGTTCTTCTTCTTTTGTGGACAATTTGTGGCATAGTTTCCATGATCATGACAGTTGAAACATTTCACCTTTGACATGTCTCGTTTCTTGCCTTCTTTACTGGTCTCAGATTTGGAATGGAACTTATTCCCTTTCCCCTTCTTTTCCTTGCCATCTAAGGCACAATTTTCCTCATCATTAGTCTTGGATGAGGATCCATCCCTATTATTATGCCGAAACTCTTCTTGTACCAAATCCGACCATAGTCGCTCCCATTTTGGTAACTTTTCCCTCCCATTCACAGAGTCCTGGTAACTATGCCAACTCTTGGGAAGGCTTATAAGTGCTAGGCTCACCAAGTCATCATTAGCCAAAGTAATCCCAACACTTCCAAGCTCATCTCGACATTGAGTGAACTTGGTCAAGTATTTTTGTATTGTGTCGCCCTTCTCCATTTTGATTTTCCTGAGCTCGTCCTTGAGTCCTAATTTCTTGTGGTCACTACTTCTTTGAAACAGATATGTCAAGGCCTTACACATAGCATATGGAATTTCCTTGCCAAGGATACTCAAGACAATATGATCTCGAGCTCCCTCTAATAAGATCCTCCTCGCCTTTTCAACATTCTTCCTCCATGCTTCATGTTGTGCATCATCTTCTTGAGCGGGTTTAGGAATATCCATGTCAATTAACTCCTTTAGCCCATTATCCTCCAATAATACCTCCATCCTTTCCTTCCATGCAATATAGTTCAAAATTCCCTCGAGTGCATATTCGAGTCTCAAGCCAGTGAAAGACATCATGGTCAGTTGCTAGGTCCAAAGAATGAATCTGCAAATTTGAACCTTGTTTAACACAAGCTCAATTTCTTCTCTTCTATTGTGATTCTTGTCGCTCTCATACCACGTAGAAATTATACCAATGGATTCAATATAATCTTGTGATGTTCTAAAAGAATATTTTGAATCCTTATACAATATTTGTGGAATATAAAACACGATAGCTCAATCACATGCAAGTAAGAGAAATAAGTAAATCAATCGCACAACACAAGATATTCCTGGGGAAAGCAACTGCTCAAAACCCCTCTATCATATATTGTATAAATTCAAGGAATCATGAAACAATATAATGCATTCTTGCTCACAAGAATCTTCTGCACTCTACTTATCGTCTCACACTAATCTAGGAAAAATTGGACAAACACTTAGCCAATTCCTTGCCCTCCTCCAGCCTGCTTTGCTCACGCAATTCCTAGAGAAATAAACTACTATTAAATAGGAAATTCAACCTTCCTTGATTGTGCAATCCATCATGGCCGTCCTGTGACTTTATAATTGCACTCGAGCAATTTTCTAATAACACAACTGATAGTTAAGTTCCCTTTAACCTCTGTCTCAACTAGGTCTTCATCAGAACTTACATGCATGCATATATTAATAGCAAGTCATCAGTTATCTGATTGATAACTACTTGTGAATTAAATCTAATTTAATTCACTAGACTTCTCACTAATTCTTCACTCATTTAGAACTAGTTAAACTAATTTTAATCAATTAATTTGAGTTAATTAGATTACACTCACACCACACTAGTGCTACAACTGCAACTGGACCCCCAAAATATTAGAATCACTCTACATGCCTCACCTTAGACCCTCAACTTGAAATTATTAAGCTAACTCAGTCTTCATGACTTAGTTAACTGATACAAGTTGTTATGAGATGAAATTACAATTTATTGTCGAATTTATTTAAGGTAAAAACAAATTAGACACCCACATTTAGCACTAATGTGTAACTAAATTCCTCACCAATGTGTGACTGGAATCCCACACTGGTATGTGGTGAATTTTCTTATTGAATTTCAAAAAAATTTGAGTGGAAACATAAATGTAAAGAGGTATTTCAAAATTTAAAATTTTATTAAAAAGTGCACCAATACTAAGGATAACCAATCCAAATGAAGATTTCATTTTGTGCATGGATGCATGTAAGAAGGGGCTTAGATGAGTCCTCATGCAAAATAGACATGTGGTATGTTATGAATCAAGGAAGCTAAAGGAGCATGAAATAATTATACCACTCATGATTTGGAGTTGGAATCCATTACACATGCTTTAAAAATGTGGAGGAATTACCTCATGGGGAAAAGGTTTGAACTGAGAACATACTACAATGGTTTGAAGCATTTATTTGGAAAACCAAATTTAAATTCTAGACAAATTAGATGGTTGGAATTTTTGGCTTATTATGACTTTGAAGTAAAGCATATAAAAGGTAAGGAGAATAAGGTGGTTGAAACACTTAGTATAAGTATACACATGATGCATGCTACAACCATAAATATATGCCAATCTAATTTAAAAATTAGAATTTTAGAGGTTGAAAAATCCAATCAGTAGTACATGAAAATAAAAGGAGAGCTACAACAAGGAAATTTACAACCAAAGTATAATTTGCAAAGGTAGAATATGTTAGTTTCTGTTAGTCACCAGTAATCAAATGTACTCTTTCAAGATTAGTTGATAGGGTCCTAGGTCAAATTTTATAGCTTCAAATAAGTTTTAAAATAAAAATTGATCATTGGTTATTGTCTAGGTCAAAGTTGCTCCCTCCATTCACTCATGGTCATCATCACTCATCTCGGTCAAGTCTTCATTTAAGTGTCTATGGTCATGAATTAATTAAGATACCATCATCTAGGTCATGGTATAGGATTACATTTTAGGTGTCGTCATTTGTTCATGTCATCAAAATCTACATGGGATTCATGGCATCACCATTGTCACCATAATGGGAGTTAGAAAATTAAAAAATAAAGCCAAAGGAGCAATGAGAAGGGTCAACTCAGCATTTCACAAGTTTCAAATGCTTCCAAGACAATAAGTAAAGGCTCCTCAACTCTCTTTCAAGTGAGTTTCTTTAGAAAAGGGTGGGTTCCCTCTTCTAAGGACTTCAACTACATTTTTGGTTTCAATGATGTTTGGCTTGCTTTAGTTGGAAAAACCCTGGTTTCATCACCTAAAAACCTTCAAACATCACTCATATACCTTACCAAGTCACTAAATATCATTCATATCCCCCCTTGCTACCATTTCACTCAAACCCTAATTTTCACTACGCTTTTGCAGAGAAACTAGGAAAACTCTGTGTTTTAACCTTTTTTCCCTCTTTCCTTTACCCATTTCCAAAAATTTCACTTACATTCTGTAGCTAACTTACCACCCTATCTCCCCAATTTTTTAGGGATTTTTCCCTAACTCCTTTTCATCTCATTTCTGTCCCTAAACCCACTATATCATTACCCCCTGTTTTCCTAAATTTTCACCTTCCCTTTCCTTCACAACAAGCTAGGGTTTTATTTTGCTGAAAAACTTCATGGAATGTGAGAAGAGAAATCCCAATAATGGAGGTCATCACTCCGGGTTTGAGCCAACTTAGACCCATGGCATCAATTTCAGAGTTTTGCGATCATTTGATGGGTTTACATTGTGTTGGGATTCTCATGTTTTGGCCAGATTGGCAAGACCAAAAGATGAGACAACATCAAACCACTTTCAGACCTTAGGATCTAGCCCTCCTAGGTCTAGAGAGGGATCTCTCTATAATAGTCAAAGTATATTTTTCTTTGGAAGCTCAAATGTTAAGATGTTAGGCTAGTTATAGGCACAAGGTTTGTTTGTTTGATTTGTTTTGCTTTGATTGCTGGTTATCAGGAAAGAAGGGTTCAATGTAAGACAAGGATGAGAAAAGAGGGATGAGGTAGGGGTGAAGTATTCTAAAAAAGCATTCAAGACCATTGGGAAATGGAGTCAGGAAAGGATTTTCTTACTATCCAATGTGCAAGCTTTCAATTGGGCTAGTCATCTAAAACATAAGATCTTAAAGATGATTGTGTGATATGGAAAGGTAGGAGGGGAGGAGATAACACAGATTCAGAGCACAAAGTTAAAGACCAGCTAGTCGAACAAGGATCCTAGTGGACATGGCTAACTCTAATCCCCAGTGTTCCCAAATATTCCAACTAAATCCTTAACAACAAACATCTAAGAACTGAATTCATTTAATTCATACATCAGAGAGCATGCAATAACATCCACTACACTGGTTAAACCAACTGAAATCAATTCTTAGATAACACATTCAGAAGAAAAAAATTAATGGCAAGGAGAGCAGAAACATAGGGTACCTAACAAGGGTAAATCCCATGCCAATATTCTGATGCAAGCCAGTAGAAACAAAATGAAATGAATCAAAACACAGAGATAGGAAACATCACCGCTGCTTCAGATCAGGATCCAAAGAAATGTGCTTTTCATATTAAATAGCAATACCAGTCAAGTAAAACATTGCCAATAGCTGAATACTCAGTCTGAAAACATCTCCTTCAGCCTATCTTACAACTTTACACAGAGACTGTGTCTCAAAAGAAACTACCTTCAGTTCTCTGATAACTGATCAACAACTTTGCAATGAGTTTCTTCATTGAATTTATAACTCCAGAGGAGCAGAGAAGGTAGGTGAAGAACTAAATGTAGTATTAAAACTTCTGAAAAGAAAGAGGGCCGAAGCCCATTCTGTATAAATTCTGTGCATTAATCTGCAACGCTCTTGGGTGAAAGAATGGTCTTCGTCGGGTTTCCATTTACTCCAGGTATGGCTCTGATGTACTCTGCTGCAACATTCTGTAGTACTACTGGTGAAAAAACAAAAGATAAATGAATGATTAAGAAGTATGCCATACTTATGAAACAAATGCTCTGGTAGCTTCGGATTGTTGTCAGGGTGGAAATTTCTTTAGGAGCACGGTGTAGAATAAAGACTGCATGGGCGCTTTGTCCTTCATGGAGGAAAAACATTCTGCTGCTGTAGAAACCCTGATATGCATTGATTTCTGCGTGTTGTACCTTCTGTGTGACCCCTGGGTCTTCAATCTGGTACTTTGCCTCTAAATATTTGAACCTAAGGCTTATATATCTTCATTTGCGTGCCTTAAGCTCTCTGTTGATCCATTTATGTCTTTGACTGTGAAATCTGTGTGTTAATGGCGCCGGGACAGTTTCACAGAGCTAAACCCTACTCTTTAAATGCGAATCCCGTTGTGGTACCTCTTCGGTCCCTTTTTCATGATCTCTGCTTTTGCACACGGTCTTTTCCTGTATTTTCTTCACTGTGACAGTGTGTGCAAATCATGGCGGCTTTCACCGCCTCAAACCCTGCAAAACACGAAAACTGGTTAGTAAAACTTATGCACGGAGGTGGTGGATGTAATAGAGGTGGTGAGGATGAGTGTGCAGACATATGAGATGGCGAAATAGCGTGGGAATATGGTGGACAGTGCAGTATGACAGTGAAACAGAGTCGGGTGGACGTGGGCAGATCGCGGTAAAAATTTAAATAAAACCTACGAAAAATCGACCTTGGAACAAATATATATGGCGGGGGCGAATATATTATGGACACACGTGGAGAGGGTGACGAACGGTGGGCCAGGGGTACGGTGATCATGGATTAAACCCCGCGCAACTTCACGAAGTGACAACTGTTGGATGAGGCGCCTCATATCGGACGACCAATATGCATATCGCTCTGTATCCTGTGTCGAATGTTAACGCGCGATGGGAAAGTAGTTTTGGAACAGTGCTACTGCCATGCGTCGCAAGCTGAGTAGAATCGTTGGGCAATGGGAAAATACTGCCCGACCCCCATTAGCGGTACGATAGATACCACCAGGTTTATGGATAGTGCGCGGCGGGGACCACAAGGGCCGGTAGAGTCCGAACCGTCGGATCTGTGGGTAAATGGACGGCGATGGCGCGATCGGAGAAATGAACTGCGAACATGGGAGGTTGTGGGGGCCGCGATCGCCGTCCGATCTGTACAGATCAATGGTTGAAACTGCTCCTGATAAACATATGGGACAAGCGCCTTCGGGGCTAGTGCTCGATCATAGCGTTGGGTTCTGTGGGGGAAAATGCACATGGGACTGGCGGGAAAGGGGCTAGGCCCTATTATAATGTTTGAAAGTGGGTTTTTTAGCCCTTTCAATGGATTTTAAAGCCATAAGAGGGTAACGATAGGAGGACTAAGGGGGAATTTGGTAAAATAGAGGGTAAGGGTGGGATTTCATGGGGATTTTGGGAAGTTTTAGGAGAGAAAGGGGAAATTTAGGGGGAACAAAGGGGACTTTGACAAAAGGAAAAAAAGGGGTGAAAATGAAGCATTTTGCAAGGGTATAAAGGGCAGAATAAAGCCTTTTGGAGCATAATTCTTTATCAACAAGGCCTATTGACTCATAACAGCAGAGGGAAACAGTCACAAGGTAGGGAACCTGAAAAGGCTGCAAGGATGATGTGTTTTCAAGGGAAATGCATTCCTTGCAGGCTTATAAAACAAACTAGCCCCTTTCTTTCTTTTCAAGTAATTTATAAGGGGCTAACACATTGCACAAAGGGACAATCCTACTTCAAATTTACTTTATGAAGTAATGAAGATTAATTTGACAAAAGTGAAAGAGGTTTTTGTCACTCATAGACCAAAAAAAAAAACTCCTTTATTTTATGTACACGTGTTATTATTTGAGAGAAATTCCCAAAATACAGTCTCTTCAGGTCATTTTCTGCACTTTTGGACAGGTTGTATTCCAGTCAAATTTTCAGGAGTTTGGAGCAGGAGTTTCCAGTGCTTGATGAATCCATTATGTAGCAAAAATCCTAATATTTCCAACCATACTACTTGCAGCCCAAAAATACTCAGGGAATGCCTCCAAACACCCTCTCAAAACCATACTATGCTTGTACTGAGAGCATGCTACCCTTCTACAAATTTTAGTGACCAACTTCAAACTTAGCTTCTCAATAAATCAAAAAGTATTTTTGAAAATTAGAGGAGGTTTTTGTTCATAACATACAAAATAACAAAAAAAGTCTCTCAGTTTTGTAAAAAACATTATGGTTAGAGAGATATTGATCCATATATAAGCCCTATTTTTGCAGAAATGTTTTGGAAAATTTTGGATTTTTGGCAATTTTGACAATTTTGGATGTACATAAGTGTCATGCAGCTATGCGATGATTTTCATCAGAGACTCAAAATGAGAATTTCTCTGCATGGTTGTATTTTTCTTTAAATTTACATTCTATATATGGTATTATTTTTTCATGACACCTCCCAGGTTTGGAGAAAAGCTCAAAAAACACCCTGTTTTTCATGCTTCTGCCACTGTTTTTCCCTATGCATGGCGCTTCTAGAGTAAGCTTGGAAAAATAGAGTTTTGAAGGTCTTGCAAGTATTTTTTTTGTCAGTTTCAAGGTTGTGGGTGATAGAGGAAATCCAAGGCTACCTTTCTCAATCTCCAGATCAACATAATGATGCCTAAAAGCTAGCTAAAAATGCCCTCCAAGTAGTGTGACACTTCTGATGAAAAGTGTGATGCTTTTGTGTGTTGCGTGATGCTTATATCCTGGATGCTTTCTAGACAGGTGTCAATGAAAAATGGTCCAAATTGTGAGGTTAAATTTTTCCCAAGAGTTTTTTTGTGGATAAGGAAGTTTTTTTTTTCCTTCATTGTTGAGGAATCATGTAATTACTCAAGGAGACAAAGACTCCTAGTTATTAGCTAAATTTGGGGGGATTGTTTCTAGCTTCCCTAAATTCTAGGTAATGACTCATAGGGTGCATTTACGATGTATTTTGGATCAGGTTTCTACCCAATGAGGTGGCATATTCTGCATTTTCTATATGTAGACCAACTCAAGTCGTTTTAGGGGTTGGATAGTTGATGTTACAGTTGTGGAGCTTATGTACAATATTTTTCAGTGAAATCAAAGATATGTTGCAGTTATAATTTTGGGACTCCAAACGTATGCTTATTAGCATTGTTTTTTCTTAGTAACACCATCAAGTTAAATGTTTATGCTTCCATGAAATCACATGTATGCTTCTATATGATGAACCTTATGAGTCTATGAACAAAATTCTTGCTTTTTGTGCTATGTTTTATAATATTTTCATAATTTTTTTTACCTCTTCTGATGAATGAAATCATGTAATGTGCTCATTTTGACTCTCTCTCTCTATTCAAACCCTATACCACAATGACAATATAAGTATCATTGTTTATAAGTATACCTAGATGGCCTCATCTTCATCTATGCAGCTATTCATTTGAAATCATAGCTAAAACCTAAACCTAGTTCCTTGACTGACATTCCTATCCAGAAAAATTCAAAACAAAACCCTAATTCATTGAGCTTATATCTAGCCTAATATCATTACATTTCCAGTCACCTCATTGATTGTAAAAGTGACATTGAGATATCCCTCTCTGGTTTGGTGGGGATAGCTACCAAATCTAAAGACTGGTTTGAGGTTACCTCCTTCAGTCTCCATTCTCAACCTTGGGAAACAGAGGGAGTGATAATAGAATCTAAGTGCCAAATTATTAAGGGCTGAAAAGTATAGTGTTGAGGCCTTATGCTAGATACCCAAGGTATCATAAAAAAATATCAACAATCAACAAAAAATACTTTTGGTCAGGAATGAAATGGCATGTGGCTAATTATATAGCTATGTGTCTAGAATGCCAAAAATTTAAGGTTGAGAATAGACATCCAACTAGATTGCTACTGTCAATACCCATTCTTGAGTGGAAATGGAAGTTTTTTTTATTGATTTTATTGAAAATATTTCCAAATACTACGTGGAAACATGATTCAATCATGGTGGTCGTGGATAAGCTCACTAAGGCTTCCCATTTTATTCCAATGAATTCAACGCACAAGGTAGTAAATGTTTCTAAAATATATATGAAGGAAATTTCGAGGCTACATGGTCTACCCAATGAAATTATTTCAAACATGGATCCCAAGTTTACGTCAAATTTTTTGACGGGTTTATTCAATGGATTTGAAAACAATTTAAATTTTAGTACATTGTCTCATTCAAAGTCATACAACTAGATAGAAAGAGTTGATCAGGTGTGTTGTAACCTATTTTTACCATAGCAATAAGTTCTACTTTTTTCTTTTGTGTTAAAATAAATAAATATATATATATATATATATATATATATATATATATATATAGAGAGAGAGAGAGAGAGAGAGAGAGAGAGAGAGAGAGAAATAAAGAAAAATAAAAGATAAAAAATAAAAATAAAAATAGAAAGAGGAAAATGAAAAATTGAATAAAAAGGGATTATAAAAAATAAATAAAATCCCAAAAGGCGTGCCAACTTAAAATCTGAGGACAGTTCTTTCAAGATCACAAGAAGAGATTGTAAGGCGAGGTTAAAGACCAAAGGGGTCGTGTGTTCGCATTTCTCGTAAAAGTGTAAGAAAGTTGTTTCCGCCTGTCTTGGCTTGTATTCAAGTAAGTTACTGAGTCCACTACTTAATTTCTGGTATCAGAGCCCTGTCTCGATTCTGTAATGGCAAATCTGTTACGCTCGTTTTCCAATATAGATCGTAAAGTTGTAAATGAAGTTGCCTCAAGGTCGGTTGAATCTGATGAGTCTCATGAAGTTGTCGATAACCCTGAAACCTGGAACCCTCCTTCTCTTCATGCTACCGATATTTACAAGCTGCCTACGTTCTTTATGTTAAAGTCTAAATCTTTTTTGAAAGAAGTGGAGGTTACTATAAAAAATTTTGGTCCCTCTGTCCAGATAGTTTCTCTGAATTTATTTTCAAAAGATGAAGTTAAGAAGTTCCGTCAGTATGCTCTTGATAAAAAATACAACTATCTTCACTTTGGTGGAATTCATATTGGTCTTGCTCCGTTATTTCGTCACGGGTTAAACACTCCTTGTATTGCTGAAGTTTTCGATACCCGTCGCCAAAACTATGACCATGCCCGTATTGGAACTATAATGGGTAATCTATCTACTGGCTGTCAATATGGAACTATATTCCCAGATTATTCTATCAGTCTTACTGATTTCCATCTTCAAGATTGTTGGAAGTTAATGACTGGAGTTCAAGGACTCCAATTAGCTGATGATAGTGAATATATTTCCGTCCTAGTACATACATCTTTTCAGCTTACAAATATTGCACATCCAAAGTTGAAACAACCTGTTTTGAAAGACTGTGTGACTGTTGGCCTGTCCAATGCCCAAGTTGAAGGTGTTTTGTATGATCCTGTTGAACTTCCAAACAATTGGTATTTCCAATATAAGTCTATCATAGATGACAAGAAGCCTGAATCTAAATTGAAAAGAATTGCTATCTCTGATGGTAGGGTAAAATTAATACCTCCTAAACCAGCTGTGCCTTGACCTCTTGTCAAGCCAAGAAGATATGTAGTTCCTATGTCACAAGAAGAATCTTCTTCCTCTTCTCAACGAGTTGATTTACCTCCTATAGAAGAAGTAGCTTTTTCGGATACCCCTGTTTTAGCATCAAATGAATTATAGATACCTGAGTCAAAGCCATTTCTTGCTGTACAGAAAATGCATAGTATATCCCATGTGTCTTTTTCTCCTGTTGAATAATGGCAGCATGCTAATAAACGTTTTGTTAAAGGAGGAAAATGGCCTCCAAAAACAAAATTTTTGGAATACAAGCCAAGACAAGCGGCAGCAACTTTCTTATTAAGTAGTGGACTCAGTAACTTACTTGAATACAAGCCAAGACAGGCGGCAACAACTTTCTTATTAAGTAGTGGACTCAGTAACTTACTTGAATACAAGCCAAGACAGGCGGCAACAACTTTCTTACACTTTTACGAGAAATGCGAACACACGACCCCTTCGGTCTTTAACCTCGCCTTACAATCTCTTCTTGTGATCTTGAAAGAACTGTCCTCAGACAGGCGGCCAAGAAGGCTTCAATACTATTCAAGAAAAATATTACATACCATGTTATGCTGCAGAATAGAGCCTTGAAGTCTCAGAACTCTTCAGAGCATAGCCATACACACTCGCTTACAATGCTTGACACACATACACACACTAACACTCGATGCCTACCACATTTGCAAGCTCTGATATATATAGAGAAACTTATGAGTATACTATGGGTCCTTGTCAGGCACTCCTGGCCCAGACGGTGTCTACTAAATTATCTCGAGTACAATAATGCAAATAAAGAGATTCCCACTACCAATGTCCTTTCGGACTTTTGTCATCATCGGTTTCCTCGCCAGGTTCAAAGTCACTTGGCCATTCTGATGGTGAGGGGGACCGATTAAAAGTAGCATGTGATTGATGGTAACCAATCTAAGTACCGAGATTCCCACTCATGATCTTCCCGTGTTTGAGCATCTTGGAAAAATATCCACAAAGATAGTTCTTCTTCGATGCCGACATTTTTACCTTTTTCTGTAGCTTCTTTTCTTAGTGCGGCTGCTGTTGAAGATTCTCCTCTCATGATTTGCTTTGATGACTGTCCTGTATTCAACTTTACCGTATCTGTCGTCACATAGATATTCTTTTGAGGAAATAGATATCGATCAGCTGATTTTGTCCATTTGTTGACATATGCTGTTGGATCTACTTCAATATCAAGAAAAGAATCTTTTCGGCTAGTGCGAAATTTAGGAGAAGACTGAACTGCCAGCTCAACTCCATCTAAGAGTTCTATCTTGAAGATTTGAAACATATTAACAGAATGTTTGATGGCACACTGAATCCACATTCGACAAGTGTGATTAATATCTGGTTGCCTTTGCCATCCTAATTCAAAATTAACAGCAGAGCAAACTTTGTTGGACAATAAAAGACTAATTAAAAAAACCACATCACTAGACCAATGTCCAGATTTTACACATATGGTAATTAAGGCTTTCTGATTAATTATAAGTTTAATTGCCTTATTTTGTCCTTGGAGTTCTTCTAATGATATGATCATAGCCAACTTTTCTGTGAGAGTGATTTTTCGGAACTCTTTTAACCAGAGTGTAATCTTTTTTACTTCATCCATATTTTCAGCCAATATAGATTCATCAAACGTTTATGGTCCATAGATTTGTGAAAATGGATTTGGCTTTACCGGATTTCGGAATTCCAGACTCTGATAATCCCATGGAGTGGAGAAGGTTCTTAAATATTGCAGAGACCTTTCAATGCATTGAGAAACTCTCACCTGTGGCTTCTTATGACATAATCCATTTTTAAATTTCCAATCTGCAAAAGGCTCGAAAAGTTCATATTTGGGAAAAGTGTCAGTCCCTTCAAAATGTTCATCATTTCTTTGAATATATGCTGCTTCCGGTTCGTCAAAAAGATTAGGGATCCTCATTGTTTTAAGAAACCTTTCTACCTTCTCAGCCATATTAATCTCATCTATGTCAAGCATTTTAGCAGTTGTATAAACTGCCAAAGAGAAGTCGAGACCACCAATAATCTGATAATAGTTTAAAGTCATCAAAACTTTAATCATATCATCAGTGTAGCATCTAGACCAATAATCATCAAGAGTTTTAAAATAAATCTTTACTTTCATGTTGGGCAAGGGATAGACTTTCACCAATTCTTTGTCTAATCCTAACAGGATACCAACATTTTTTGATTGCCATGCGTGGCATCTCTGTATCCACTTGTTTCTTTGTATTCTAAACCCAACTAATCTCTTGATTTCATCAGCTGCATGGGGAAGCACCAAATCTAAAATATGAAATCTTTTAACAAAAGTTGCAAAATCATCATCAGTAGATGTCTTTCCAGGTAATTGAAATAAGTCTGTTCTAATTCTAGAACTCTGATGAAGATGTGCTTTATTCATATCTCTTGTTAAAGCATCTGCCAAATAATTAGAATTTCCAGGAACCCATTCTACCTCAAAATCATACATATGGAACCATATTTGCCAAGCTAATAATCTACCACATGCAAGTTGCTTGGAAATCTTGGCAGCTAAGAAATACTTAAAATTCATGGAGTCAGTTCTGATCAAGAATTTTGCTGGAGCCAAATATACTTCAAACTTTTGAATGCCATTGAAGATGGCAAGTGTTTCTTTCTCAGCGATAAAATAATTCTTTTGGTGAGGTAAGAACTCACCAGAGGCATATGCACAAAGATTTTCTTCATAAATATTTTCCTCACCTTGAACAGGGATCTTTTCAAACAAGATAGCAGCCCAAAAATTATCAGAAGCATTAGTTTGGAGAATAAGAGAACCATTACCAGGAGGTTTTAACTCTGGAAGTTTAAGACATTCTCCTTTTAGTTCTTATACTGCCGTGGTAGCTTCTTGAGACCATCCACCATGCAAATGTTTATGAATTGGGGCAGTTTTTTCGGACAGCCGAGGAATGTATTTGTGAATATAATTCAGTATCCCCAAAAATCTCTGGATCATTTTAGTGTCAGTTAATTCATCTGGAAACTCAGAGAGTTTTGTGAGGACATGCGACTGCATTTGGATCTTTCCATTTACAATATGAATACCAAGAAAGTCAATATTGTCTTGGAAGAGGATCATCTTTTTTCTCAGATATAACAATACCATGCTTGCGAACTTCATCGAGAAAAATCTCTAAATGCTGCAAATGATCTTCAAGATTATCACTATGAACCAAAATATCATCAATATAGACTACAATAAAATCATATTTTCCAAAAATAAAATCCATACGCTGCTGAAAGAAAGCAGGCGCATTCTTTAAACCAAACGGAACAACCTTCCATTGAAAGAATCCTGCAGGACAAGTGAAAGCAGTTTTATGTCTGTCTTCTGGTTTGATTTGTATTTGATAATATCTAGACTTCATATCAAATTTACTGAATATTTTACTGTTCTGGATTTTCTGCATTATACTCTCTTGGCGTGGTAGAGGATAATTAAAAATTTTGGTGATTGCATTCAAAGGCTTGTAATTAATCACCATCCTGGCTTTTCCTCTAACTATTTCTGAATGATTTCTTACCAAGAATGCAAAACATGAATAATGAGAATCACTTGGTTCAATTAACTGAAGATTCAACAATTCTTCAATCTGCTTTCTCATTTCTTTTTCATCTGAGGGAGTACAGGGTATTAATTTACCTTTAACTCCATTGTCATGCAGGGTGACAATTTCTTGTTGAGGACTTTCAACAGCCCAAAAAGCTTGAGGATTCTTAGAGCAGTTTTTTATTAATTCTTCAAATATAGCAGTCTGCTCTAGTGACCATTCAGGATTTCTATTGGCCTTTTGCTTGCTGTTATTTTTCTGAGATCTTTCTTCATAAATCTGAAGGACTTCTTGCCAATTGTTTGAGTCCTTGACTGGTCGTTTGATCCCTATTTTCTTTTGGCTATTCTCTTTTCTTGCTTCACAGTTGGCCAAAGTTAGTCGCGGAACAGAGATGGCCCTTTTCTTGATGTTGAAGATAAGTTTATCTTCACTAATGGTAACAGGTAAGACTGAATTAAGAAAAGGCATGCCAAGGGATAAACTAGTAGAAGAATCATAATATTGAACATCAGAGATTTTAACAATACTCCCCCCAACTTTTAAAGAAATGTCATCGACATAATGAGTAAGGGAGACAGTACCACCAATAGTTTCAGAGACAAGGATATGGTTTAAAGGCTTCCAAATACCTTTAAACAAGGACGGTCGAGCAAGATTATTTGAACCACCAGTATCAATAAAGGCATCAACATAAATCCATTGATTGCGGACTTGGACTTCAACTGGAATGTATAAAAGATTGTTGGTTTTAACAATCTTTTTCAAAAAAGCATTTTCTTCGACAACAGGCGGAACAGGACAAGCAGAAGAAGGATCAACAGTCTTTGGATATGGACAAAAAGAATTCAGAATGGGTTTTGAAGGCAATGAAAGTAAAACGGGAGATGAATTCTTAGTATCCAGAGATAGTGACGGAGTAGCAAAAGGAGCAAGTGAAACATTATCTTAGAAAGAGGAGTTAGAAGTTTCACTAGTTTCATCTTCTTCAATATACTAATCACTGTAATGCAATTCTTCTTCTTGATCATAACAATCAGAATCATAACAACGATTCATTTTCTGTGAACTTTCAATAGGACCATCAAAATCAGACAAAGAGGCATCTGTCAAAATATATACATCAAAAACATCATCTTGAGAGTCAACAACTGACCAATTATCAACAAAATCTTCAATGCAAGCTTTAAACTTATTAGAGGAGCTCTTAGGACATTTGCAGGCATAATGTCCTTCTTGCTTACAGATAAAGCAGGCATTATCTCTTTTTGGTTGTCTGCGTTTCTTAAGATATCTGAATTTGCGAAACGGTCTTTTTGGATTGGCTACTTTCTTAGGTCTGTATTTGCCATACCTTCTTGATTTCTTCTTCTTAAATGGAGTCCAGGGCAAAACAGAACGACAAACATCTATTCCAGGAGAAAATTCAGAGGCTTTCTTTTGCCAGCAAAGATACTTAATTTTTTCTTGACACCTGAATAAAAGATCTATCCAATATGTTTGATCTATTTTTTTATTTTGGACTTCTAGATCTTTCAAAATCATGTCTCCTAGATTACCAGGCAACTTAGACAGGAATGAGATTTTTTGCACAGAGTCATTAATCAGATTGGCCTTATATACTTTGGTCATATAGTCATTACCAAACTGATTAAAAAACTTGATATCTTTTAACTCCATTCTAGTTAAGTCTGTGATAATCTGCTTTTTCTCATCTGCTGGTTCTGGAACAAACTGTGTTTTTAACAATAATTCAAGGGTAGCAAGACCTACAACAACAACATTCATTCTTTCTTCATCTGAAGGAGCCATCCACCAATCATAGACAATACCAGCCATGCGTTTTTCAGCTAACGCAAAAATAGATATATTGTCCAATATTGAGACAACTTGCATTTGATAAAGAGACCCAATCTAGGCCCTAATAGATTCAGCTGGATTAGATGATTTATCTAAATCCAGAACATAGCCACTTGAATTGGCAGAAAATAAGTCTTCTTCAATCCTAGGGTACTTTGGAACTTCTTTAAAGATATGAGCCTTCTGTAAAGATGGTAAAATAAATGAAGGAAATTTGGTAGCGGCATTTTCAAGAGTGGCAACTTCACTCTTGGGCTTTTGGAAATTCAAAGGCTTGCTGGCTTCTAAGACTGGTTTAATAGTTGTTTGGTCAGAAGCTTGAGTGCTTGATTCAATACCGCTTTCTGCGAGCTTTTCATCTACATCCCAATAATTAGGAGTATCCATAGAGAGAGAAAAGGTGGGAGTTTTTAGTTCTCTTCTTTTTCTTTCTTTCTTTTTCTGATGCTTGGCTTCTTTTCGTCTTCTTTCTTCTTGCTGTTCTTCTTGAAGCAATTTGAGATTAGCAAGAATTTCTTCAGATTGAGAACCAAGGTCATCTAACACATCTTCTGCATGTGCACACCAGGTTGTTAGATAATTCCCTAATTGATAGACTTCCTCTAAGTCTTTAGGGTCTGTGGCATTATGTTATATAAGTGGTGCACAATCAGCTCTAGTGGTCGGCTGTTTGGACATAGACGAGGTGGTACAAAATTTTGTTTTTGGAGGCCATTTTCCTCCTTTAACAAAACTTTTATTAGCATGCTGCCATTCTTCAACAGGAGAAAAAGACACATGGGATATACGATGCATTTTCTGTACAGCAAGAAATGGTTTTGACTCAGGTATATATAATTCGTTTGATGCTAAAACAGGGGTAGCCGAAAAAGCTACTTCTTCTATAGGAGGTAAATCAACTCGTTGAGAAGAGGAAGAAGATTCTTCTTGTGACATAGGAACTACATATCTTCTTGGCTTGACAAGAGGTCGAGGCACAACTGGTTTAGGAGGTATTAATTTTACCCTACCATCAGAGATAGAAATTCTTTTCAATTTAGATTCAGGCTTCTTGTCATCTATGATAGACTTATATTGGAAATACCAATTGTTTGGAAGTTCAACAGGATCATACAAAACACCTTCAACTTGGGCATTGGACAGGCCAACAGTCACACAGTCTTTCAAAACAGGTTGTTTCAACTTTGGATGTGCAATATTTGTAAGCTAAAAAGATGTCTGTACTAGGACGGAAAGATATTCACTATCATCAGCTAATTGGAGTCCTTGAACTCCAGTCATTAACTTCCAACAATCTTGAAGATGGACATCAGTAAGACTGATAGAATAATCTGGGAATATAGTTCCATATTGACAGCCAATAGATAGATTACCCATTATAGTTCCAATACGGGCATGGTCATAGTTTTGGTGACGGGTATCGAAAACTTCATCAATACAAGGAGTGTTTAACCCGTGACGAAATAACGGAGCAAGACCCATACGAATTCCACCAAAGTGAAGATAGTTGTATTTTTTATCAAGAGCATACTGACAGAACTTCTTAACTTCATCTTTTGAAAATAAATTCAGAGAAACTATCTGGACAGAGGGTCCAGAAATTTTTATAGTAACCTCCACTTCTTTCAAAAAAGATTTAGACTTTAACATAAAGAACGTAGGCAGCTTGTAAATATCGGTAGCATGAAGAGAAGGAGGGTTCCAGGTTTCAGGGTTATCGACAACTTCATGAGACTCATCAGATTCAACCGACCTTGAGGCAACTTCATTTACAACTTTACGATCTATATTGGAAAACGAGCGTAACATATTTTCCATTACAGAATCGAGACAGGGCTCCGACTCAGTAACAGAATTGAGCAGACTATTATATTTGAGGAATTAATAAAAAACTGCTCTGAGAATCCTCAAGATTTTTGGGCTGTTGAAAGTCCTCAACAAGAAATTGTCACCCTGCATGATAATGGAGTCAAAGGTAAATTAATACCCTGTACTCCCTCAGATGAAAAGGAAATGAAAAAGCAGATTGAAGAATTGTTGGATCTTCAGTTAATTGAACCAAGTGATTCTCATTATTCATGTTCTGCATTCTTGGTAAGAAATCATTCAGAAATAGTTAGAGGAAAAGCCAGGATGGTGATTAATTACAAGCCCTTGAATGCAATCACCAAAAGTTTTAATTATCCTCTACCACGCCAAGAGAGTATAATGCAGAAAATCCATAACAGTAAAATATTCAGTAAATTTTATATGAAGTCTGGATATTATCAGATACAAATCAGACCAGAAGATAGACATAAAACTGCTTTCACTTGTCCTGCAGGATTATTTCAATGGAAGGTTGTTCCGTTTGGTCTAAAGAATGCGCCTGCTTTCTTTCAGCGGCGCATGGATTTTATTTTTGGAAAATATGATTTTAGTGTAGTCTATATTGATGATATTTTGGTTCATAGTGATAATCTTGAAGATCATTTGCAGCATTTAGAGATTTTTCTCGATGAAGTTCGCAAGCATGGTATTGTTATATCTGAGAAAAAGATGATCCTCTTCCAAGACAGTATTGACTTTCTTGGTATTCATATTGTAAATGGAAAGATCCAAATGCAGCCGCATGTCCTCACAAAACTCTCTGAGTTTCCAGATGAATTAACTGACACTAAAATGATCCAGAGATTTTTGGGGATACTGAATTATATTCACAAATACATTCCCCGGTTGTCCGAAAAAACTGCCCCAATTCGTCAACATTTGCATGGTGGATGGTCTCAAGAAGCTACCACGGCAGTTCAAGAGCTAAAAGGAGAATGTCTCAAACTACCAGAGTTAAAACCTCCTGGTAATGGTTCTCTTATCCTCCAAACTGATGCTTCTGATAATTTTTGGGCTGCTATCTTGTTTGAAAAAATCCCTGTTCAAGGTGAGGAAAATCTTTATGAAGAAAACCTTTCTGCATATGCCTCTGGTGAGTTCTTACCTCACCAAAAGAATTATTTTATTGCTGAGAAAGAGACACTTTCCATCTTCAATGGCATTCAAAAGTTTGAAGTATATTTGGCTCCAGCAAAATTTTTGATCAAAACTGACTCCATGAATTTTAAGTATTTCTTAGCTGCCAAGATTTCCAAGCAACTTGCACGTGGTAGACTATTAGCTTGGCAAATATGGTTCCAGATGTATGATTTTGAGGTAGAATGGGTTCCTGGAAATTCTAATTATCTGGCAGATGCTTTAACAAGAGATATGAATAAAGCACATGTTCATCAGAGTTCTAGCATTAGAACAGATTTATTTCAATTACCTGGAAAGACATCTACTGATGATGATTTTGCAACTTTTGTTAAAAGATTTCATATTTTAGATTTGGTGCTTCCCCATGCAGCTGAAGAAATCAAGAGATTATTTGGGTTCAGAATACAGAGAAACAAGTGGATACAGAGATGCCAAGCATGGCAATCAAAAAATGTTGGTATCCTGTTAGGATTAGACGAAGAATTGGTGAAAGTCTATCCCTTGCCCAACATGAAAGTAAAGATTTATTTTAAAAATCTTGATGATTATTGGTCTAGATGCTACACTGATGATATGATTAAAGTTTTGATGACTTTAAACTATTATCAGATTATTGGTGGTCTCGACTTCTCTTTGGCAGTTTATACAACTGCTAAAATTCTTGACATAGATGAGATTAATATGGCTGAAAAGGTAGAAAGGTTTCTTAAAACAATGAGGATCCCTGATCTTTTTGACGAACTAGAAGCAGCATATATTCAAAGAAATGATGAACATTTTGAAGGAACTGACACTTTTCCCCAATATGAACTTTTCGAGCCTTTTGCAGATTGGGAATTTAAAAATGGATTATGTCAGAAGAAGCCACAGGTAAGAGTTTCTCAGTGCATTGAAAGGTCTCTACAATATTTAAGAACCTTCTCCACTCCATGGGATTATCAGAGTCTGGAATTCCGAAATCCAGTAAAGCCAAATCCATTTTCACAAATCTATGGACCAGAAACGTTTGATGAATCTATATTGGCTGAAAATATGGATGAAGTAAAAAAGATTACACTCTGGTTAAAAGAGTTCCGAAAAATCACTCTCACAGAAAAGTTAGCTATGATCAGATCATTAGAAGAACTCCAAGGACAAAATAAGGCAATTAAACTTATAATTAATCTGAAAGCCTTAATTACCATATGTGTAAAATCTGGACATTGGTCTAGTGATGTGGTTTGTTTAATTAGTCTTTTATTGTCCAACAAAGTTTGCTCTGCTGTTAATTTTGAATTAGGATGGCAAAGGCAACCAGATATTAATCACACTTGTCGAATGTGGATTGAGTGTGCCATCAAACATTCTGTTAATATGTTTCAAATCTTCAAGATAGAACTCTTAGATGGATTTGAGCTGGCAGTTCAGTCTTCTCCTGAATTTCGCACTAGCCGAAAAGATTCTTTTCTTGATATTGAAGTAGATCCAACAGCATATGTCAAAAAATGGACAAAATCAGCTGATCGATATCTATTTCCTCAAAAGAATATCTATGTGACGACAGATACGGTAAAGTTGAATACAGGACAGTCATCAAAGCAAATCACGAGAGGAGAATCTTCAATAGCAGCCGCACTAAGAAAAGAAGCTACAGAAAAAGGTAAAAATGTGGCATCCGAAGAAAAAGAGACTATCTTTGTGGATATTTTTCAAGATGCTCAAACACAGGAAGATCATGAGTGGGAATCTCAGTACTTGGATTGGTTACATCAATCACATGCTACTTTTAATCGGTCCCCCTCACCATCTGAGTGGCCAAGTGACTTTGAACCTGTCGAGCAAACTGATGATGATAGGAGTCCTAAAGGACCTTGGTAGTAGAAATCTCTTTTATTATTGTACTCGAGATAATTGAGTAGACACCGTCTGGGCCAGTAATGCCTGACAAGGACCCTCAATTATGCTCATAAGTTTCTATATATATCATAGCTTCTAAATGTGTTAGGCATCGAGTTTAGTGTGTGTATGTGTGTGAAGCATTGTAAGCGAGTGTGTATGGCTATGCTCTGAAGAGTTCTGAGACTTCAAGGCTCTATTCTGCAACATAACATGGTATGTAATATTTTGCTTGAATAATATTGAAGCCTTCTTGGTCGCCTGTCTGAGGACAGTTCTTTCAAGATCACAAGAAGAGATTGTAAGGCGAGGTTAAAGACCGAAGGGGTCGTGTGTTCGCATTTCTCGTAAAAGTGTAAGAAAGTTGCTGCCGCCTGTCTTGGCTTGTATTCAAGTAAGTTACTGAGTCCACTACTTAATAAGAAAGTTGCTGCCGCCTGTCTTGGCTTGTATTCAAGTAAGTTACTGAGTCCACTACTTAATTTCTGGTATCGGAGCCCTGTCTCGATTCTGTAATGGCAAATCTGTTACGCTCGTTTTCCAATATAGATCGTAAAGTTGTAAATGAAGTCGCCTCAAGGTCGGTTGAATCTGATGAGTCTCATGAAGTTGTCGATAACCCTGAAACCCGGAACCCTCCTTCTCTTCATGCTACCGATATTTACAAGCTGCCTACGTTCTTTATGTTAAAGTCTAAATCTTTTTTGAAAGAAGTGGAGGTTACTATAAAATATCGCATTGGTTGTTGATTTGTTTTAATTAACATAATCCTTAGTATTATTTTAATTAAGCATTATTTTTTATAATAAATGTTGAGGAGCCGCTTTTTTCTGCTAGTGATAACCTCAGAGTGGAAATCAATCGATGCAATCATTCCCACCTGGATCAACAACATAGGATGAGTTGAAGACCCCCTCACACTTTCGAAGGTTAACAAAGGGGGGGGGGGGTGGGAAGGGGTTCGAAAATTTGATTCTCCAATATGTGGTAGCTCTATAAAAAGTTTAGGACCCAACCTACCAATACCACTAACCGCCTACCCCTTGTTATCACTCACCCCAACTTCCCAAGGCTGACAATAGGATTGGAGAAAGGTAACCATAGATGAAACTTTAGGTCAAGTAGCTATCCCTACCCAGACCAGAGAGGGCTCTCTCTTTGTCAATTTAAACAATAAAATGAATGGTTGAGTATAATTTTTTAGGATAGTTATGATTCTCAACAGAATAAGGTTTTGTTTGTTTGGAATTTTGTTGGATAGGAATGACAGTTGAGAGATTAGGGTTTTGATCCGATTTCAAAGGTTTCGTTGCAGAGGTAATGGTGAGGCCAGGTAGGTAAGCTAAGAAGAATGATTAATTTTTTATCATGTATAGATTGAAATGAGAAAGAATCAAAATAATAATTAAACTGAATTCATTCATCAAAAGAGCAAGACAATTTCATGAAAATATTATGAAAAACAGAGCATGGAAAGCATGTTTTTTGTCAATAAAATGATAAGAATTAGCATAAATAAGAATATATGTGAAATATGAGTAGAATAAAATTCAACATCATGATTTTAAAAAGAAAGAAAAATGCTCAAAGGCATACCACGGGAGTCTCAACACTATGTCTGCAACATTGTCCTTGATTTCATTAGAAAAAGCTTGTACAATAGCTCCACTGCAAATAACAACTATCCAACCCAAAAAAAGACAAAATAGAGTCTACTTATAGAAAATATAGACCATGAAACATCATTAGGTCGAAACACCACCCAAAATGGATCATAAATGCAAAATATGAGTCATTTCCTAGTTTCTAGGCAGGTTAGAAACCATTCCTTGAATTTAGCTATAAACTAGGAGTGTTTGTCCCTTACATTAATTACAAATTCCTTCATTATAGGAAGCCAAAACCAACCTAATTACTATGATGACAAATCATAGGACATCATTACCTCGAATTTGTGACCATTTCTAAGCTTGACAAGTGTCCTGAGGGAATCCAATGCTAATTTGTGACAATTCTGACTGAAGAATTAAAAAAAACAATTTGTAGAAGCGTGGTATAACTTTGGAGGAATTTTTGAGGCACTTTGAGAAGTCTAAATCCACTTTTGAAAGAATGGGAAACTAGCCATATGTGGCTAGTTTCCAGAACATCTTTAATTTTTCAAAATTACACATGGTAAGGCCTTCAAAAGTTCATTCTCCCAAGGTTAATCCAGTGTGTTCCAGAAGCATAACAATGTGTTCCAGAAGTGTAACACATCCCTTTGAGAGGTATTTTGGAGGTCTTCCCGAAGGATTTTGGGGCTTAAAGTGGTATAGCTAGAAATCTTAGGATTTCTAATACAAAATTGAGTCATCAAGAACTTCAAACCCCTGTTTAAAACCCTTGAAAAGTGGATTTTAAAAAAAAATCTCCAGAATTGCAGAAAATGACCCTTAGCAAGTGTATTGTTGGAATTTATCTCAAACCACAACACTTGTGCATAAACTGAAGGAGGTTTTGGTTCTTTGGCCTATGATTGACAAAAACCTCTTTCACTTCTGTAAAATTCATCTCCATTTTTCAAAAATGGATTTTGAAGCCAAATTGTCCCTTGTATGGAGGCTACAACAAAGGATGGGTGACAGGCTTTGAGAGTTTGGAGGGTTTTGAGCTTCAAAACGTTGGAAACTGTCCTCTAAAAAAAAGTGTAACAATTGACTTTTGTATCTCCCAAAAGCATAATAACTGGGTAATATACACAAAAAAAGCATAACAACTGACTTTTACACACCACAGGAGTGTAAAAACTTGGTTTTACACACCACAGGAGCATAACAACTACATTTTATAATGAGATACAATGCCCAGAAACGTAACACAAGTGGTTTGCTTTGGATTTTAGAGAGTATAGAGGGTAAGTGAAGTAGATAAATTCTCTCTCATACACATGAAAGGGTAAATAATGAACAAAATGAAGTTTCCTTTTCCTTTTATAAGCTGAAGATGACCCTTTTACCTTTTCCCATGACTTTTTTGAACTTTTTTCACTTAAAAATGGATTTTTTTTACACCTTTGAATGAGATATGAGGGCAGAATGAAACTCCTTTTCATTCTTTGACATTTTAGGTGACTTTATAGATCCTTGATGAGACATGAAGGCAAAATTTGCTTCTTTTCATGGAGACAGTGAGACTGCTTCTCTTCCAAACTTTGAAATATTTTCACACCTTTGAAATTTCACATTGGATATGACCTTTTCAAGACAGATAAGGAATATTTGAAGCTTGAAATGACTCTCTTTGCATTTGATTTGGAAATTAGGTCAAAATGACATCCCTTGGAGCTCTGATAGTCAATGATGACTTTTTGGTCTTTTAAATGAGACAGTGCGACAAAATTCTTCAATTTTCCATGAAACATTTAGACAAATATGAGATGTTTTGAACTTTTTAGAACTTGAGCCTATGAAACAAGATAAGTGGCTTTTATTTTATCTCCATAAACAAGCTAGCTCCTTCATTAGGGTTTTATGAATGGAATGGAGGGTTGCTGCCTTGTGTTCAATGAAAATTTGAAGATTTTTCAAAGGTAGAGATGAACCTAGACTTCACCTATATGAGATGGAGTGACCTAACCCTAGACCTCTTCAGTGATGATGATGGAGATGGTGACCTTGAAATTGATGATGGTGATGACCTTGACAATGGTGGCGATGGATGAAATGAAGGAGCAGCAAACATGATTTAGACCTCTTTAATGACTAAAATTATTTTCTGAGAACATGTTCGAAAAAGTAAAAATAATTGACCTATGAATTTGTGGAAAAAAACTGAAAGACTCATTTTATCACTGACATACCTGAGCTAACATTGGCTCCAGCTGGGTATGTCATCTCCTTCAGGATGTGTCAAGAACATTGTAGATCAGGTAGTCTAACCATTGGGCGATGGAGTGAAAATGGACTTTGAAAAACTTTGACAAACTGGAAATGATGAAATAATTCTGGAAATTAATTTTACTAGAAAAGACTGACTTGAATCTAACTTGACAACTGACTCTAAATGAAAAAAAACTTACAAAACTTATTGATAGAAGCATATCATCGAGACTTAAGGATTCAAATCCTGATGAAAACCACCCGCCTGCTGAAGACATATGTACAATCATGTGAAATGATTTTTCCAATGTAACCAATCCAAAAAATGGCTACTTACTGAAATCCTACTCACACATTGCTTGAGTAGGTAGGAGAAAAATGAAAGTGGAAACTCAAATTTTTCACTGGATCCAATACCTGTATTGACAAACTTGGAAAATTCTTCCTCTACTGATGAATGCAACAAACTCACTAGAATATAATGGAAAGTGTGTAACATGTGATCTTCTGGATGATTAAAAGCAAGAAAACAAACCTTATTCCATAATGTTGGTTTTTCTATATGTTGAAATTGATTCCCAACAAATGGAATTAGAGAAAACTGTTTTTCATTCTCATGATCCACAATAGATAAGGGCTTTGAAATTTATTGAATTTCATCAAACACAACACCAAGATCATATGCAACCAGGATGTCTTCATCATTAAATAGGTCACATAGAAGTTGGCGAGGTCGCTGCAACTCATCATTAGAATAATGAAATAAAACTTGGCTTTCATCATTCAAATCTAACTGATCTTTAATTATGGAAGAAAATAATTTGTTTTGGATATGTTCTTATGGATCATAAGACTGCTACAAATCAAAAAATGATTCTTCAATGATATGCTTGATTAATTTTACCTAATGATTGGAAAGAGGAATTTGTTCGACAACCACAGTGCTAATGTGTACACCCACAGGATCTAAAATAACCTGTTATTTTTCATTATTATCCTTTTCTTGATTAGTTTCAGGCTGTTGAGTTTATTCCTTAACCTCTAGTTGATCAGTGTGTTGTGTTGCTGCCAGAATTGTTTCTTGTGGGGAATATTTATGAGCATCTAGATAATATACATCATATGTTTCTTCATCAATCAAAGAGGAGGCTATTGTGTGTTGATTATGATCTCATGTATCAAAGTGATTAGCTACTTCAGATTGTTGTTGGAAGGAAAAATCATAGAAGGCTCTAATGATCTGTTCATCATCCAGACATTCGATATCATCAATTCCTTTAAGATATGCAATAAAACCTTCACAATAATCACAACAACTTTGTAAAGGAGACAAATAAACATGAGACTTCCCATACTGCTCGAAGAATACTCTATGGAAATATTTAAGAGAACATAAGATTCTTTCTGATAACCCTTCATACCATGATCTTGCTTTCCCTTCTAGGGTAGCCATAAAGATTTTCATCAAGAAGTCCTCAAGAAACTCAATATTCAGTTTACATACATGCATGTCAAAATATAACTAGATGTAGAACAACCTCATCCTCATTTCCATCTATGAATTTGGGAAGATAATTTTTCCAATCTATGCAAGGAAATCGATTTAGAAAACTAGGAACGTGAGCATGATTCATAGGGCATACCTTCTAGCAGTTGAATCCATATTGAAACTAGTTAGATCACCAAGAAATTATTCAAGCTACCAGTTTTTGAACAATGGAGTCGCCATGAAAACTTTGAACCTTTGGATTCTTCCACAATGGAGTCGCTAGGTGAATGATTCACAGCCTTTATTATGCCTGACTAGCGTCCACCATTAGCAATCAGAGCTAGTATTTGTCATTCTTTCTCGGGAAATATTTAACCTTCACTCCCTAGCAATGGCCCCAAGAATGTTATCATTCTCCCCAACTTCCCAAGGCTGACAATAGGATTCGAGAAAGGTAACCACAGACCAAATTTTAGGTCAGGTAGCTATCTCTACCCAGACCAGAGAGGGCTCTCTCTTTTTCACTTTAAACAGTAAAATGAATAGTTGAGTATAGTGTTTTAGGCTAGTTTTTATGCTCAATAGATTAAGGTTTTTTTTGTTTGGAATTTTGCTGGATAGGATTGAAAGTTAGGATACCAGGTCCAGGGTTTTGATCTGAATTCAAAGGTTTAATTATAGAGGTATAAGGGTGAGGCCAGGTAGGTAACCTAAGAAGCATGAATAATTTTTCATTGTGTATAGAGTGAAATAAGAGAGAATCAGAATGAGCATTACACTGAATTCATTCATCAAAAGAGCAAGACAATTTCATGAAAATATTATGAAAAATAGAGCATGGAAAGCATGTTTTCTGTCAATAAATTGATAAGACTTATCATAAAGAAGCATATATGTGAAATATGAGTAACATAACTTTCGAAATCATGAGTTTACAGAGAAAAAAAAAATCTCAAAGGCATACCACGAGATTCTCAACACTATGTCTGCAACATTGTTGTTGATTTCATTAGCAAAATCTTGTACAATAGCTCCACTACAAATAACAACTATCAAACCCCAAAAAATACAAAAAAGAGTCTACTTATAGAAAATATAGACCATGAAACTTCATCAGGTCGAAATCCCACCCAAAATGGATCATAAATACAAAAGATTAGTCATTTCCTAGTTTCTAGGGTGGTTAGAAACCATTCCCTGAATTTTAGCTATAAAGTAGGAGTGTTTGTCCCTTACATTAATTACAAATTCCTTCATGGTAGGAAGCCAAAACCTACCTAATAACTCTGATGATAACTCATAGGAAAACATTGCTTCGAATTTGTGACCATTTCTGAGCTTGACAAGTGTCCTGATAGAATCCAATGCTAATCTGTGACAATCCCAACTGAAGAATTAAAAATAAAAATAAAAAAATTCAGAAGTGTAACAAAAATTTGGAGGCACTTTTGAGGAAATTTGAGAAGTCAAAATCCACTTCTGAAAGAACGATCAATTATCCCTGTGTGTCTAGTTTCCAGAACATCTTGAATTTTTCAACATGACCCATGGGAAGGCCTTCAACATTTCATTCTCCCAAGGTTACTCCAATGTGTTCCAGAAGTGTTGCAAATCCCTTTGAGAGGGATTTTGAAGGTCTTCAGAGAGGATTTTGGGGCTGCAAGTGGTATGATTAGAAATATTAGGATGTCTTATACAAAATGGAGTCATCAAGAACTTCAAACCCCTGTTTCAAACCCCTGAAAAGTTGATTTGAAGATAACTTGTCCAGAATTGCAAAAAATGACCCTTAGCAAGTGTATTGTTGGAATTTATCTCAAACCATAACACCTGTGTATAAAATGAATGAGGTTTTTATTCTTTGGCCTATGATTGACAAAAACCTGTTTTATGTTTGTAAAATGCATCTCCATTATTTCAGAAACTAATTTTGAAGCCAAATTGTCCCTTGTATGGAGGCTACAACAAAGGATGGATGAAAAGCTTTGAGAGTTTGGAAGGTTTTGAGCTTCAAAACTTCAGAAAATATCCTCTAAACAGAGGTGTAACAACTGGGTTTTGTATCTCCCATAAGCATAAAAACTAGGTAATTTATACAAGAGAAGCGTAAAAACTGACCTTTACACACCATAAGAGCGAAAAAAATGGATTTTACACACCACATGAGCGTAACAACTGCATTTTATAATGAGATACAATGCCCAGAAACGTAACAAAAGTGGTTTGCTTTAGAGTTTAGAGAGTATGGAGGGTAAGTGAAGTAGATAAATTATCTCTCATACACATGAAAGGGTAAATAATGAACAAAATGAATTTCCCTTTTCCTTTTATAAGCTGAAGGTGACCCTTTTACCTTTTCCCATGACATTTACCATGACTTTTTTGACCTTTTACACTTAAAAATTGTTTTTTTTTTACACCTCTGAATGAGATATGAGGGCATAATGAAACTCTTTTTCATTCTTTGAAATTTTATTTGACTTTATAGATCCGTGATGAGACATCAAGACACAATTTTATTCTTTTTCATGGGGACAATGAGACTGCTTCTCTTCAAAACTTCGAAATCTTTTCACACCTTTGAACTTTCACATTGGATATGACCTTTTCAAGACAGATAAGGAATATTTGAAGCTTTAAATGACTCTCTTTGCATTTTATTGGGATATTAGGTTAAAATTAACTCCCTTGGAGCTCTGACAGTCAATGATGACTTTTTGGTCTTTTAAATGAGACAGTGAGACATAATTCTTCAATTTTTCATGAAACAGTGAGACAAAGATGAGACGTTTTGAACTTTTTAGAAATTGAGCCTATAAAACAAGAGAAGTGGCTTTTATTTCATCTCCATAAACAATATAGCTCCTTCATTAGGGTTTTATGAATGGAATGTAGGGTTGTTGCCTTATGTTCAGTGAAAATTTGAAAAAATTTCAAAGGTAGAGATGAACCTAGATTTGACCTATATGAGATGGAGTGACCTAACCCTAAACTTCTTCAGTGATGATTATGGAGATGGTGACCTTGAAATTGATGATGGCGATGACCTTGAAAAGGGTGGCGATGAATTAAATGAAGGAGCAACAAACATGATTTAGACCTCTTCAGTGACTAAAATTATTTTCTAAGAACATGTTCGAAAAAGTAAAAAATTGTGACCTATGACTTTGTGGAAAACAACTGAAGGAGTCATTTTATCACTGACATACCTGAGCTAACACCCCCACCACCTAAAAACCACTTTTCCTTCCTGCCTTCTCTCCCACTTTCACTCCTGCTCATACACTTCCACCTTCCCTTCCACTATTTTCTCTTGCCAAACGACTATATGACCGTTAAAACATTAATTGTTTCCCACCAATGTCTATGTTTATTTATTAGACACACAAAAATAGTTATAATAACAATTTTTTTTTGAATATTTTCTTTAAAATAGTCTCATTACCCTCATACTCCTTCTTTTCCATTTCTTCTTTCAACAATACAATGTGATCCAGAACCAGAGTTGTGTTGTCATCCTCCTATGCCAGTAATCATTGATAGCCTGGTAATTCGCCACCTTAACTGGTAATTCATTGTTTAAAATGTCCTTTCACAAATGAAAATCCAAAGTAGTTGCAGAAAGCCCTACATTACCCTTTTTTATTAACTTAGACGAACTCCCTCTTGTCAATACCCAATATAAAATCTTAGAGACCCAGTGTGAATTTGGTCTGTATGAACTCCACAACTAGGAAAACCAGAAATTACAAGATGCGAGTGATGATTTGAATATTTGGAAGCCTTTCTTGCCCCAATTTGTATTTCCCCAAACTCATCCCTTTCCAAAATTTGTCACCTGGTGTCATCTCAGGTATCTTCCCAGTAAAATGGTTGTAATTTCCCAAAACAACGAAGTTTTATTCTCCATTTCACTTGAATCCATATGCCAAGAATTACAAATTGATTTACAAGCTTCTTCACACCCCTTTTCTATTGATTCCCTTATGGAGACCTGTTAGGAACTTACATTTCCCTAATGAGCTCGTATTTTTGAGTAATTCCTACCTGAAATTTTTGAATTCACTAGAACCAATCCACCCTATTCCACTGCAATTTTTCCAAATGTGTGAAGGTATGTTATTTCCATGGTCACTTGTTTGTTAGGTTATCCTACCGATTAGTGGGAAGATGAATTGATACTAGGATTTTTGTCAGGTTTCTATGTGGGTAATATGCCTTCATTGATTTTTAATTTCATTCAGTTCTTGTCAGATATTATAAATGATCAATTTCTAAAGTTTTCTACTGAAGGTTTATTCAAATGTCAATTACTTCTTGTATATTTTATTTTATTTCATCAAGAATAAAGGTTTAAAGTCCTATTGTAGAAGTTTGATGCATAAAGAAAGCCTCAATATGTTATTCACTAGAATTCCTTGGTAATTAAGAACACATAAGAGTATTCCTTCAGTGACTTTGTAAACATGTTTTTGCATATGTCCTTATGTATTATCAGTAGTGATGTAATACCATGGATTTCACCTGAAATCAAAAGAATTCTAAAACTTACTAAGCAAGCCAAAGTTGGAGACTGATATCTTTACTTGAATTATATAAAGATCAGAGTATATGGTTATGAAATCCCTCCCTACAGCTTACCAGTGCTTGCGCCAATAAGGATCTTTGCCTTAGAATACATCAGGAAAATGATGAACATGGATGATTTTCATTTTGTATCCAGGAAGCAGAAAGTACATTTCAAGATGAAGGAACATATTGGAACTTTCATTGTTAATAATAGAGTAGTAGCAAAGGAGGTTGATAATTTTTTGAAGAAACTGAAACTCAAGTTGAGTTTTACTTGGTCCAATGATCTTTTGGGAATTATTTCAAGAATTAGAGTTGAGAAAAAAACAACACCTTATGAAAATACAACCAGGCTAGAGATAGAACAATACAAAAATAAAGAAGAATGGCAGGAAAATACATTATAGGAAGCTAAGGAACAATTTTTTAGTCAAACAACCTCAAAAACTCTAGTTTCCAAAGAAAACGAAACAAAAATACCTACATAAATTCTATCTCCTACAGACTCAGAAATTTAAGCTACAACTTTCAAAGTCTTCAAAAGAAGAAAGATAACAAACACTAATGAAGAGTCCTTTGAAGGAAATAATTCACAGGAGGAGTCTACAATAGTGTTGTCAGGATTTCCTACCACTTCCTTTCCACAATTTGAAGAGATCACAATAGATTCACATGTGTGATTTGTCTGTCAAACTACAAGACAAAAAAATATTTTTGCTAGATATAGAGAAATAAATAGGAAGAATGAAGCACTAAAGGGGTCTACTTGTTCAGAATTTTGGAGACAGTCTTCAACTACTCAACATAGGCTTTTGTCTGCACTTGATACTGAAAAGGGACAGTTCCATTTGGCCTTCTTAAAACCAAAGGTTCGAGTCCCTAAAAGTGAAGTATATTATAATACATCCATATTTTCTTTTGATACTAAGCAGGGAAAATTTTAGGGGCTAATATTCGCAGGTGGGCTAATTTTCAAATTTTATTTATTTATTTAATTAATTTTTTTTTCCATGAAAAAAAAATCACTAATTTCCATTCTTTTCTAAAATCGATTAGCCCAAATTTTATAGTATAAAATTATTTCACCTTAAAATTCGCTAAAATTTTATATAGGGATTGTATTAAATTTTTAGAAATTTGAAGATTTTTACAAAAGTATTGTCAAACATTTTATAGATTGCATATGATGGACTACGAGATTCGCCAAGGTTGCTAAACTTCAATATAAATGTTCATCCTTAAAATTTTCCCTGATACTAAGCAAATTCATGCAATTGATCAAATATACCTAAGAAAGTTCATGCAATTGATCAAATATACCTTCATAAGAAAGCAGACAAAATGATATATTCTACATTGACAAGTTCAACCATGACAAGCTCTAAGTTGTAAGCTTCCTTGAATAATATTCACACAAAGTAAAAAATAGAGAGAATGTCATCCTTGGCTAAAGACACCAGAACCAAAGCACTTGAATATTTGGTGATAAAACTAGGATATGATCCTAGTGATATCAAAGTAGAAGAAGAGATGATAAAGAATAAAAATGCTGACATTCAAGCATTGAGGAAGTAGCTTAAATTTCCTACTACAGAGAATCCACAAGCCAAGGGAGTAGGTCAACTAGAAAAGGAAAAGGAAAATATGTTCAAGTTGATAGTGGAAAAAAATGTTCAAATTTAGAATATGGGAGTTGACATGGAAAAACTTTTGAAAGAAAAGGAGAAACTAGCAGGTACAATTACATCTACATAAAATATAGACGCAGGTACTTCAACAGAAAGAATAGAGTCAACCAATGTAGATTCTTCTTAAAAAATAGTAAAGGCCCTAGGAGACTTATCTATAACCAATCAATTAAACGAAAGATTGCTATCAACACTAAAAATTTGAAATAAAACAAAATTAAAATTGATAATGCATACTTATAAGAATTACAGAAGAATTTCAAGCTTAGTAAATAGCTTGAAAAATTTGAAGATTAGTCATTAATAGTACAAACATTGGTAGAGGAAAAGCAAAGAATTTGGTTAGATATTAATGAAAATATTACTACGCTTTGGTCATCATTTGAAATATTATTTGAGAAAGAGAAGTTTATACACAGGGTCAAGACCATGATAGAGGAGAAAAAGAAAGAAATAGAGCATAGACGAGCATAAGTGCACACTATCGTAAAAGTGTTGAATTCCAAAACTAAGGATGAGCTTGAAAATTTGAGATTTGAGACAGAACAAACACAATGATGGAAGTAAAGAGGGTTCTAACTAAGAAAAACCTCATGATACAGTTAGAAAATAAGTGCAAATAATTAGAAGTGCAAATTAAAATATTCAATAGAAATTTTAATACATTACAACATAAAGGACTTCCATCCTTAAAACATTATAGTGGGAAATTGATCCCACTAGAAAATTATCAGGAGAAGTTATAAAACATAATAGTTGATAGATCGAAGTTTTCAAAAGTAAGAGGTATGATAAGTGGAAAAACATTCATGGGAGGTTTACAATCTGATTTATTCATCCAACATGAAGTTCATCACTTATTTCTTAACAAACCAACTTTTTAAAGATATACAGAGGGGGATGAAAGATATAGGAAAATGGTTCATTTTTCAATTCCAAGTGAAAATAGATTGGATATGTTACTTGAGCTGATCGAGTAAAAAGAAGCAGGGATCTAGTGAGCATCCATAGGAAAAAGAGGAGCATAAAGCACAAAATCAGTTGGAAGATAGCATCCATCAAACACACCCTTAAAATATGTGCCGACTATTCGAATTAGTTCTGGAAAAACTATTTTCCAGTTCTATTTTTGTAAATCAGAAACAATTTTAGATATTTTATCAGTTTGTAATAATTTTTCATTTAGACTTAAGATATTTTGAGGATTTAGATTTATAAGTCTTTGAGAGTTAGAAGAGGTAGGGGTTGAATCTTTGTGATGAAACAATGATATAATTGTAATTTTCTAAGTATTGTTGAAGATAATAGAAGGATTCTGGACTCATTCTGACCAGTGTGTGGATCTCTGTGGCTTCATCTAGTTATTCATTATGTTTCCAATTTTATTTTATCTACACATGTTCAAAGTAACATAGAAGTTTGGGTAAGATTAGATTGAATCTCAAGCTCTTTGAAAGCCTCTGCAAAGTTATAATTATTAAAAAATATTAATTAACTAAACTTGTTTTTCTTAGTTAATTCCTCTAAATATTTTAATTGTTGACTTATGTCATCTATTGGATATGTATTGTTTGGCTGTAGAAAATTTGTACACATATCTACTATATATAACAAATTAAAGATTAACTATGAATGTTTAAGGAATTATATATAAATTATGTTTTCCATATCATTTTAAATATTAATTCTATTAAGAATGAGAAATCAACCCTTCTATTTTCTCATAAGTACTTAGGATTTACATCTATTTAAAATTCAAAGCATTGGCCATCCAATTAAAATAAAAATCAAAGCTTAACTTAGATTCTTTGGCAAATTTCCCAGCCTAGAATTGTATACAAAGGAACAACAAGGTGATTTAATATATGTTGAGAATGTATGTATTGTACAAACCATCAAAATGGGAAGAATATTTACACTTGGTGGAGTTTTCATATAATAATAGGAACTAGACAACTTTCAAGATGATCTCATTTGAGGCCTTGTATGGAAAAAAATGAAACACACTCTATGAGTTTGGAAAACATAGTAGACATGCTCATTTTTATGCCACACATCCTTACGAAAATGGAAGATAAAGTGATAAAAATGAAGTAGAATTTAAAGGTTGCCCACGATTGAAAGAAAACCTATGAAATAATAACAAAATAAATAGGGAATTCAGAGTTAGTGATCATGTCTTAAGAGTGAAACAAAATAAAAATTCATTGAAACTAGGTGGTTGTGCAAAGTTGGTAGCTATATTTTGTTGGCCATTTGAAATCATACATAGGATTGGCCAATTTGCAAATAAGGCTACATTTCCAACATCCATACATATTTATAATGTTTTTCATATTTTTTACTTGAAATTTTCTTGATGCTAATAATGTAATTGACTAGAATATGATTAATGTGGAGCCCGAGGGAGACTTTTAAGTCTAGACCATGGGTTTTTGGATAGGAAGGTCAAGGTGCTCCAGAATCAAGCCATTTCCTTGGTAAAGGTGCATTGGGAACATTTCAATCATGAGGATGCCACATGGAGCATGAAGATGTTATGAGGGAAAAATACCCTCATTGTTTTCACTAAATTTGTTTGTATTTATGTGTGTGTATATAATGCACTAAGGATAGAGCATAAATAAGGGGGAGGGGAATGTAATACCCCCAACTCAACCCCTGAAATGTAAATGAATATGTAGATATGATACTTAGGATGATGAGCTAGGGATTGTTTTTGGATCAGTGTGCCCATGTACATATGTGTTTTTAGGCTAATGTTCATATGTTGATATGTTCCTAGTTTTGTAAACTTGAGATCACATGCATATTAATAAACTGCATCGTTATTGCAGACCAAGTCAAACAGAAAGACTATGGTGGGCTTAGAATCCACAAATGTGAAAAGTGGGATAAAAGTTAAATGATGAAGGGCTTAATCCTATGAGGCCAATACATTATTAAAATAACCCTAAGTCAAAATTGCACATGTTTTTATCCATAGTCCATAAATTTACTTTAGAGGGTGTCATGTTTCAAGAGAGTGACATGCACAAAAAAGTGAGGATGTTAGTGTTATTGGACACACATTACATAATTATGATAGGTAGAACGCGACTTGACTCCCTGTAGGGTAAAAAAGGATGAAATTGTGAAATTGTGGACCCTAAGTAGAATCTGAGGAGGATTTAGGGAAAAGGGGATAGGTTACCCCATGCAAGGCCAGATGGGTACCTAGAGACCCATGAGTAAATATTAACTCCTGGAAACCACAAGGCCCTAGAACATCCTTGGTTGATAAAATTGGGCACCCCAAAAGGGTAGTGACATAACCCAATAAATTGTGGGTGTAGAGAAGGGGTTGCACTACCTAGTTTGTGGGGTTGATCAGGGATGTGAGATTGTTGGTAAGAAGTTCATGCATTCACTACCTTGACCTAGTTATATATGGTACTATTATGTACCTATATTTGAGTAAGTCATTTTCCTATGGATTTGAAGGCTCAACTTGGGGGTGACCTGCTACCAAGAGATTATGAGCAACATGGTTTATGGTTGGGCAGAACATTTGACCCGCTGCCAAGAGATTATGAGAAACATGGTTTATGGTTTATGGTTTATTTTTAATGTTTATATGTTTTCATTGTAATAATTTATGTATTTCAATGTGTTATGTGTGAATTTTAATTTAAATGGTGTTATTATGCGAGATACATTTTAGTAAGTGAGTGCATTACATGATGGGATGCATTAGCCATGTTTAACAATTACTACAGAAAATGGATTAAATGGTAAAATTATAGAAAAATCAGTTTATAGGGTTATAGGGGTAGTTATATTCCCCAATAGATGATTGGGGCAATTATAAAAACTTCCAAGACTATTTAGCTAGTGTTAAGTTCCATAGAGCACCATTTTTCTTTGCATTGATAGTTACATTTCTTTAATAACATGTTAAGTTCACCCCAAATCATTATATCATTACACCGATCTACATTATTAACCATCAGAATATGAAACTATGAAGAAATAACAATACCATCATCATCATCTAAGCAACGGAATGAAAAGAAACCAGAGAAGAGAAGCATGAACACATAAAGACACCAAGACTAGTTTGAGACCAGGGCAAAACCCACTATGGGTAAAATCCTTGCAAATTATTCTTCTTAGATCATCATCAGATGATTCAACAACAAGAGTACAATGATCCATAGATATATATATTCATGAATTCATGATGCAATAAAAGAACTAAGACATGCATAATGTGACCTTACATATATCTCTGTTGAAGGAAATTGATTCTGAGAACTGAGATGCACTGACACTGGCTGAAGCATATTGATGAATACTGCTAATACTGAGTGAAGACTATAGATACATCTTGTAGTGGAAATACATGGAACATATCTACATATCTGTATATCTACAACATTAAGAGAATTGATATGATGGATCACCAAGTGATCTCAACTACCAAGTCCTATATATGAATCTAGGATGCAGACAAAGACTGATCTGAAGTGACTGTGAATAGCCGATGGATGAATGAATACATTGTGCCAACAACTCAATGTGATCCAAATTAGATATGCTCAAAAAATATCTTAACCATGGCCTTAACACTCTCAGCTTGTGGCTGAATCTCCTTTAACCACAACCTGAGTACTCTATGCCTGTGACTGAGGTCCTTATTAGCTTGGAACCCTGGCCCGTGGTTATACCAGTTCAGCAGTGGCCTTGGCACGACCTTCTCGCAGCTCTATATTAACTTAGCTGCTACCTTATTATGTTCCTCCTGTGGTTCTGGCCCAGAATACCCAAATCCAATACATGCCCTTGCTTGTGATCCTGATCCTTTGCGTGAGCTTCTCCTAACGTACATGTGCAAGCCAAGATAGAAAAATATGAACCAATACCAAGAGAGAATGAAGACGATCTCATGAGCGAATGTGTGAAAATTATCTTGAGGTCACCTCTATTTATAGCTTTCATGTGTGACATTTGGGGTTAAGGATAACTCCACATGTTGTTAGGCTGACCCATTCCATTTCACTTTAATAAATTAATTAATTCATAATTTAACTTTCGCTTAACCGATTGGGGCGATTTATAGGTTGATTTTGGTCCTCTCTAAAAGAGGAATCTAATGAAATTAAAATATTGGCCATCTGATCTTTCCATAGTGGAATTTGACCATAATTTCATAATTTTAAGACTCCCTCTCAACCAAGGATAATTCCACCTACCAATATCTTCTCATCGATCAATATTCCCTTTTGTTATCTTTATGCATGACCACGTATCACCATTTATCATATTTCTCATGTTGTGAACCTTTCTTATCATAAATGTACTTCTCATGCTTATTTATGCTAATCTCTTAATTTTTCCTGCTTGTGTGCTGAACATTCTCAGATCTATAAGAATAATTTGTCACCAGAGGGGAGCTTAGACTACCACCCTTCATCCATCAGGCTATCATTCTGGATTCTCTGACAGTGGGCTACCACCTCGAATATCATCATCAATAAACATCAGATATCATACCATCAGGGAGCACATCTCAACCTTTAACCACATAGTGGAGTGCATCTCTACCCGAAATATCATGGGGGAGCTATACCTCCACAACCCCATATCTAGAAACAAGATATTAATCCATGTAGGGGAGCCCATATTGACCCTAGGATTACATCGAGGAACTAAATCTCCACCAGGAACTGCATAGGGTTATCTCAACCCATCCTATTGCCTGCTGATCTTCCCATCGATGACCTTGAATAGTCATGTGGTAGAACACCAACATCACAATTGACTTGGGTTTTACACCCCAAATACATTTTAAATTCGTTGGCCAAATGAGGAGTGGTAATCCCGACAAGCCCTGCTTGTGGGTATGATGCCAACTAGGGTATACTCTTCAAAGACCAATCAGGGGAGCATCATTCTCTGACCTTATGAAGATAGGGGAGAAACATCTCCATCCTATGGGTAACATATAGGGAATATTCCCTATTTTCTAGAGTTCCCTCAACCCGAGGAACCCTCTATCTCAATTCTTCATCCTCGGAGCTTAGACAGGGAGGAAGAGCTAGCTTAGTGTTCTTGATCATCGTTTCTCTCATCTAGTATCTGCTGATTCATGTTCATACGTGACATCAAATAAAGTGTTATGTTAGAACATACATAATCATGTAAATCACAACAAGATACCAATCATAACAAGATACCGAAATCATCCTCCCTCTCATGGAGGTGTTAATCACACATGGATACCAGAATCATCCTCCCTCTCAAGGAGGTGTCAGTCACATGCCTAAGCTTGTCTCGAACAACTGCACTATCTCAATGAATGGAGAATTCATAGACACAACTATATGTATAAGGGATTCTCTAGAATCATAGTGTATCCATATCTTATCCAGATGATTCTTAGACAACTCTCTAAGGAGCTTCTAAATCATGCCTCACAACTAGCCTTGCTAACAACATTATACCAAACATCGGTCGTGCTATGGACCTCTCATCCAATATATCATGGAAGATCTCATAATAAGGAAACATCCAATTGCACTCATCAACACTAATCCCAAACATCATCAGTTCATTCATGCAGCTACATATCACGGGACAAATATATCAACCTTTAAGAGTGGAACAAAAAAAATATGTTTGGTGGAAATTTTGAATGAAGCAACTCAATCATGAATTTAATCATGTTCTATACACATCATATATGGATGGATGTTCAAAATGGAAAATCAATGCTTCAATCAACTAACATATTCCATGTCACATTCAAAAAAAATTGAACTTTAGATTAGAGTGTCTAAGGATTTACATTACACAAATACGTTTCAATAGTCTTGCAATATGGAATTTCTTTCCCAAACTCTAGAAATTGATTCACCATGCCATGATACATCATTGCAAGATTCAAAATTCATCTCCCTCTTACTTATATTTTCATAGGCTCATCACATGTCAAGGGTAGACTATCAGTATGTAAAACCAAGTCCAAAATCAAAATCAAGGTCATACATTGGAACTCATTATCCTAACTTCATTAGAAAACTGTCAACCATAAACTAATCTGAATCAAGGAGCTTGCATCATGCAACGCTCTCTGCAAGCATAATGCTTTACCACATGAGAATAATCAACCTTACATAAATAAATATTGTGTCAACAAAGTGAGTTCATCAAAATTTAGAAGCCAAACCAAAACTATTATCATAGACATTGATTTCATAGTATTAATTCTTTCAACCAGGTGACAGGTAGTGCTTATGTCATGTCTTGACTTCATTATAGGCCAATTTTATTACTATATGTAAGTGCATACACATCAAGGTTAAATCATGCATGTTCATATTAATTCACGACAACCATTGTGCTAGGAACAAGGAGGCCAATACATACCCATACTTATGAATAATCACATATGGTATTGAAGGTCACTATATCCACATAGCATTTTCATCTGGGAAAATCAACTATCGCCAGATCCGATCATGTCAAATCCAAATGTGCGATCGTGGTAAGATCTATAATTCTAGACATATCTCAATCATTAAGCATCGTGTCAAAAGTTCCAAACATGGTTTATCAATATCAATAAGCCAAAACATGTAACACAATCCTAAAACATAACGACATATCCATATGAATGTCTTGGTCACCTAAAAACATAAGTTTTGTTCAAACATGCGAAATTTCCCTGCTGACAAATCTTACTGGTATCTACAACACATATGTAGAATTGACATATTCCAAGTGACCATATGATTTCATGCTCAATTCCAACAATTCTAGAAATTTGTTTACAATGGAAATACATGTCAGAGATCCTTCGATTGAAAGTATATACCAAATTCATTGTATAGAACTTCAATTTTGTGTCTATCAGGAATAGTTATATCTATGGGCCTTCCTTTGCATGAGAAAGGCTCAGACCTCTAATGTAGATCAACAATTTCAGACACTCATAAATCATGGAAGATCATGCAATTTAATTTTCATTCATGTCATCAACATGTCTTTATTGGAGTCATGCAACATCAGATATGTTAGATCATAAACACACATCTATCATGATCATCAACATCATGTCATAAATCTTTCATCAAGGGTTGGACTTGAAAATATATAGGTAGCATTTTTATGTGACAATACAACCTTATGAAAAATACATCTAGTTAAAGAATTTAATTTCACCATATGCCATAACCACAGGAAGTCAAAGATCTGAAAAATCACTCTCTTAGATATGCCTCTATCATCATGGTTGTCAATACCATGTGTATCATGATCAATAGGATCAAGTTAGGTTAATCTATAAACCAACAAAGTGCAATATCTCTTCCCAAGAGCTTTGATCATGCTTATCACAAGTATTATCAATACCATATCAATGAGGTAAACTTCCATAAGATATCCCACAGATCTTATGCATATCAAGAGTCAAGAGTACCATCTACTAGAGTCAGGATTAATATCTCAAAGCAATATATGTTAGCTAAACATAAAGCATGCCACTATATCCAATATAAAAAATAAGTAGCCTTACAGAAACAAGAAGATCATCATTCAATACCAGGTGCACCGCTTCATCATCAGAAACATAGATCCCAATAACTTTCACATGCATGACCCACTCAAGAGGGATACATTCTCAACATACCATAGGGCTTACCTAGCCATCCAATGTTATATATGAAACTGTTAGGTCCCTATATTACTATTATAGTCCCTTATTTTTGTTAGTGTAACCCCCTTATTGTTATTATTGTACCCTTGTAACCCCCATTTTGTTATTATTGTGCCCTTAAATTATTATTGTTAGGTCGGCTAGGATTACATTGTGGCCCCTAGGATTACATTATGGCCCCATGGACTCCTATATATAGAAAGGAGGTTTTGTAAATTGTATCATCCAAGAATTGTTCATTTATGTAATGTGTTGGAGGTTGCCCCCTCGAAGTGGCTTATTTCTAAGGCGTTCATATCTCTTTTCTTCTATTTTTGGAGCTGGTTACACAACATTTGGTATCGGAGCTTGGGATTCTAGGGTTTCGCTGCTCCAAACAGGTCATCGTGGCATTTTCGCTATAACTTTTTTTCTACGAAGTTTCAGAAGCTGAAATTTTTAGGGTGCGAAGCCGAAATCCTGAGGAAGCTTGTCTAAAAATTTCAGACCTTGGTTCACAATATTTGCGGAGATATCATCTGTGGAAGTCAGGTATTTTTTCAAGCTCCTAAACAGGTCATCGTGGAATTTCCGCTATAAATCTGTTTCTACGAAGTTTCAGAATCTGAAATTCATATGGTGCGAAGCTGAAATCCTGAGGAAATTCGTCAAAAAATTTCAGAGCTTGGTTCGCAATATTTTTGGAGATATGATCTGTGGAAGGTAGTGCTTTTTCAAGCTCCTGAATTGCATCTCAAAGAGGTGATCGTGGGAAAAGTTCAATAACTCTCTCTCTGGGCATCGGATTGGAGTGCTGTAAAAAGTGGTCGCAAGTAGACAGACTTTAGTTTATTGGCTATCAATTTCAGAGACAAAGGATGAAACAGTGACACGTGGCAAGTCGTACAAGTTCGCTCTACTGAACCAGTCCATAATTAGGTCATTGTGGGAGATTGGACACAACTTTGTCTTGGAGAATCCAAATCAGGTCATACCTATGGCATTCAAAATAAAATTCAGAGGGCTACTACAGTGCTGAATTTCAGATATTGAAGATCTGCAATCACAGAGATAATACAATTTCAATATCGAGCTTTTCAAAGCAAGAAAAAGGTGTGTATTTTTTTCAAATTGCACAAGTCTTGTTTGAATAATCAAGTTAAATTCATCCCAAGGGCATATTGTAGAATAGATATCAGTATTGGATTCTAAAATGGCCCCTAAAAAGAATTCAACACCCATTAAGCCTTCAGAAGGCTCTACTATGACTCATGAAGATGAAGAATGGAAACATGACATATCAAAATTACAAGAGCAAATTTCGCTCTCGCAAAGAACAACAAAAAATGAAATGGAAGTTTTGAAGAAAGACGTGGAAACTAAGGTGGATGGTTTGAAGAAAGGCATGGAAGCTAAGATGATTGGTTTGGAAGCTAAGATGGATGGCATGGAAGTGGGCATGGAAGCTAAGATTGATGACATGGAAGCTAAGATCGATGAGAAAATGGAAAACATGAAGAATTTTCTAAAAGCAGACATGGAAGATTTGACAAAGTTTATACAAGAAAGGTTTCCTAATGGTGAAAAGATAGTAGAAGAACCTCATGATGAGAACAAAATAAATGTTAATTGTGATTTCATAAACTCTAATGTTGGCGGAAAGAACCACCATATTCCAAAGATGGATATGAGGAAGTTTGATGGAAAGGATCCTGTAACATGGATACTACAGATGGAGCAATATTTTGATCTCCATAACGTGCAAAACACACAAAAGGTACGCATTGCAACTTACATTTAGAACAAAATACATTTGTATGGTATCAATGGCTTTGCTCCCGTAAAAAAATTGTCACTTGGTCAATTTTTACGGAGGAAATGATAGCACATTGTGAGGATACAAAGAGCAACACCTTCTTTACCCAATTGATAAATCTCAAACAAAAGGGTTTAGTGGGGCAGCACATTGAGGACTTCCAAAAATTGAATATAAGGGTAACTGATCTTACAGAGGAAGACAGGATTGATCTCTTCCTAGGCACTTTAAAGGATAACATCCAACATGAAGTTCGCGTTTTGGAACCTGATTCATTGGAGAAGGCATTCAGGTTGGCAAGAAAAGTTGAATGTAAAATTGTGGCGACAAGGAAACCTACCACTCAATTCTATAAAGAAGGAAGTGTTGCTACACCTAGATTTCCACAACCTACAAGGTTGACACCACAACAATTGGAAGAAAAAAGAGCAAAAGGGCTTTGCTACAGTTGTGATAGCAAATACACTAAAGGTCATAAGTGTGCTGAAAAGAAATTGTTTTACATAGATTGTGAAGAAGAAGAAGAAAATGAAAAAGAAGAGGATATACACCAGGAACCAGCCATAGAAGAGGAAGAAATGAATCCGACCATATCATGTAATGCACTGGCCGGAATTACCACTCCTCAAACTCTCAAGATAGTAGGACGGATCAAGAAGAAAAGGGTAATAGTGTTGATTGATTCAGGTAGCACCCACAATTTTATTCATTGTAAGGTAGCCAAGGAATTAAATTGTTTCCTATACCCAGCACCAGAATGTCAAGTGATGGTTGCAAATGGAGGAACTATAAATTGCTCTGGAAAATGCCATAATATCAAGCTAACCATGAGGGAATATGTATTGACTAGTCCAATGCTTGCCATTCCTATGGGAGGTGTTGATGTTGTACTAGGAGTACAATGGTTACAATCTTTGGGGACGGTAGCTTTTAATTTTCAAGAACTTTTCTTGAAATTTTTTTCAGAAGGAAAAGAAGTCGAATTACGGGGTATTGCGGGGAAGCCAGGAAGGATAATAAGCTCTAATGTCATGACAAAGCTTCTAAAGAAAGAACAGCGAGGCGTAATTGCACAATTATGCTCACTAGAAGTTCCAACATCAAAATCATCTGTTTCTGCAGATCTCCAACAAGTCTTGGACAATCATTCCAAGGTGTTTGAAACTCCCAAAGGACTCCCACCTATTCGTGATCATGATCATGCTATTCATTTGATTCCAAGAAGTGTTCCTCCAAACATCAGGCCTTATAGATATCCTTACTTCCAAAAGAGCGAAATTGAAGGTATGATTGCAGAAATGTTAGAGGCGGGTATAATTCAACCTAGTCAAAGTTCTTTCTCTGCTCCTGTAGTATTGGTACACAAGAAGGATGGATCATGGCGAATGTGTCTGGATTATAGGGAGCTCAATAAGCTCACCATTAAAGACAAATTTCCCATTCCTGTGATTGATGAATTATTGGATGAATTACATGGAGCAATTTATTTTACCAAGTTGGATCTTCGTGCAGGATATCATCAAATTAGAATGAAGACTGAAGATATTCCAAAAATAGCATTTCGAACTCATGAGGGTCATTATGAATTTTTGGTCATGCCTTTTGGCCTTACCAATGCACCTTCTACATTTCAAGGGTTGATGAATTCATTTTCAAACCCTTCCTTAGAAAATTTGTGCTAGTATTTTTTGATGATATACTAATCTACAGCAGGTCTTGGAAGGATCATGTTGAACATGTTGACAGGGTTCTCAAACTATCACAGGAGAAACAATTATATGCCAAAACATCCAAATGTTTCTTTGGAGTACAAGAGGTGGAATATCTGGGTCATATTATATCTCACGAGGGTGTTAAAGTAGACCCTAACAAAATTAAAGCCATTAAGGAATGGAGAGTCCCCAAGACAATAAAGCAGTTGCGAGGATTTCTCGGGTTAACAGGCTATTATCGCAAGTTTGTTAAGAATTATGGGAGAATAGCAGCACCTCTAACAACATTATTGAAAAAAGATGCATTTTCATGGACTCCTGAAGCAACTAAGGCCTTTGAACATCTTAAAGAGGCAATGTGCCTAGCACCGGTCTTAGCTACGCCGGACTTCACAAAAACCTTTATTGTGGAATGTGATGCCTCAGGAAATGGAATTGGTGCAGTTTTAATGCAGGAAGGAAGACCCATTGCTTTTGAAAGTCGTCCAATCAAAGGAAAGTATTTACAGAAACCTATTTATGAGAAGGAAATGTTAGCAATATTGAATGCACTAAAGAAATGGCGAACTTACCTAATGGGAAGACACTTCAAGGTAAAAACTGATCATGATAGTCTTAAACACTTTTTGGAACAAAGACTATCTTCAGAAGAGCAGCAAAAATGGGTCACAAAGATGTTGGGTTATGACTTTGAAATAATCTACAAAAGGGAAAGCTTAATGTTGTTGCAGATGCACTCTCAAGAAAGAATGAAGAGGTGGAAGCATTGCTTTGTGCCATTTCTATTATCCAACCAGATTGGATAACTGAAGCAAGAGATGAATGGAAGAAGGAAAAAGAAGTATGGACACTCATTCAAAAGTTGCGGCAAGATCCTAGTACATCTGATACATTTAGTTGGAAAAATGATTCCTTATGGTACAAAGATCGCTTATATCTTTGTAAGAATTCCCAACTAAAACAAAAGATTCTTCTGGAATTGCACACATCTCCTTTAGGAGGACACTCAGGATTTTTAAAAACTTACCACAGGGTGAAGAAAGAATTTTTTTGGGATGGCCTTAAATCTGATATTCAAAAGTTTGTGGCGGAATGTTTGGTTTGCCAGCAGAATAAAGTGGAGACAATTAAGACCTCGGGACTTCTACAACCTTTATCCATTCCAAGTCAACGTTGGGAGGAGATTTCAATGGATTTTATCACAGGTTTACCGAAGTCCGAAAGCAAGAATGTCATCATGGTGGTAGTTGATAGACTTACCAAGTATGCACACTTTTGTGCATTATCTCATCCATTTAAAGCAAGTACAGTTGCTATTACATTTATGGATAGAATTCAAAAGCTACATGGAAGCCCAAGGGTTATTGTGAGCGACAGAGATCCCATTTTTACTGGAAATTTTTGGACGAAGTTATTTTCTTGTTTGGGTACTCAATTAGCTCATAGCTCATCTTATCATCCTCAATATGATGGTCAAAATGAGATAGTAAATAAATTTTGGAAGGATATCTTCGTTGTTTTGTATCTGATAAAAAAACACAATGGGTCATGTGGTTACCTCTCGCTGAATGGTGGTATAACACTTCCTTCCATACTGCAGAAAAAATGACCCCATTTATGGCACTTTATGGATATCATCCACCATCCATCACATCATCTTTAAAGGAAAATTCGAAGGTTCAAGCAGTGGAAGATCACATCGAGCATCAGCAAGAAGTTCTCCAATTCTTAAAGGATAACCTGAATTTGGCACAAAATCGAATGAAACAACAGGCAGATCAACATCGCAGCGAGAGAAGTTTTGATGTAGGAGATTGGGTATTTTTACGGCTACAACCATACAAACAAATGTCCCTCAAGCAAGCTAAGAAGGATAATAAATTATCGCCAAAGTACTATGGTCCTTACGAGGTGTTGCAAAAGATTGGTACTATGGCATACAAATTGGAGCTTCCTGCTTCTTCGCGAGTACATCCAGTTTTCCATGTTTCATGCTTAAAGAAGGTTATAGGTGAAAATCTTCCAGTTCAAACAATATTGCCAGAACTTGATGAGGAAGGAAAAATCATATTGGAACCGGAAGTGGTCATGGAAACAAGAACTCGACAACTACGGAATCGATCAATTTCAGAGTATCTCATCAAGTGGAAGAACTTACCCACTGAAGATTCTACATGGGAGGATGAGAATTTTATACAGAAGCACCCGGAGCTACTCAAGCATTGAGGACAACACTTTTTTGAAGGAGAGGGGCATATTAGGTCCCTATATCACTAGTATAGTCCCTTATTATTGTTAGTGTAACCCCCTTATTGTTATTATTGTACCCTTGTAACCCCCATTTTGTTATTGTTGTGCCCTTAAATTATTATTGTTAGGTTGGCTAGGATTACATTGTGGCCCACTAGGATTACATTATGGCCCCATGGACTCCTATATATAGAAAGGAGGTTTTGTAAATTGTATCATCCAAGAATTGTTCATTCATGTAATGTATTGGAGGTTTCCCCCTCGAAGTGGCTTATTTCTAAGGCGTTGATATCTCATTTCTTCTATTTTTGGAGTTGGTTACACAACAGAAACATAACAATAAACCATGCATGCTTAGTGGTATTACCTGTGCACCTTCACATAGGAAACTTGTAATGTTCAAGTGCCTCTTCACCTCTTCCATATTTTTTCATATTTCCTGCATTTCAAAAGATCCTCAAGATGGATGTACTTAACACATGTCATCACGGAGGTTAGAAATATCCAAGTGCTCAAATATACGTGTAGACTAGAAACAATAATAATAGTAATCAGATCCATAAGATAAACAACAGTAAGGTCATAAGTCAAGGAATACTTATCTTCAATGAGAGATGATCCTCTCCCTCTTGAAACAACCTTCAAGAGCCATCCATGGACCATAAAACAATGTTTCCCTCAATTGTCAACTTTATCAACAACTAGGTCATTTGTCAAATCAATCCCAAGTTCTTCACATAGATCAAATCTCAAGACTCTTACCATAAACTAGGGTTTCTCTCAAACCCTTAACCACTAACTACCTAGGGTTTTATTCATACCCTAGAATTATTTTAGGTCTCTACCATCCTTTTCTTGTTTCCATAAAAGTGTGGGTGATCTTCATGGATTTCCTTCAACCTAGCTCTAATACCATGTTAAGTTCCATATAGTAGCATTGTTCTTTACATTGATAGTTATATTTATTTAATAACATGTTAAGTTCACCCCAAATCATTATATAATTACACTGATCTACATTATTAACCATCAGAATATGAAACTATGAAGAAACAAAAATACCATCATCATCATCTAAGCAGTAGAATGAAAAGAAACAAGAGAAGAGAAGCATGAACACATAGAGACACTAGGATTGATCTGAGACCAAGGAAAAACCCACTATGGGGAAAACCCTTGCAAATTCATCTTCTTATATCATCATCAAATTATTCAGCAACAAGAATATAATGATCCATATATGTATATATTCATGATGTAGTAAAAAAACTAACACATGCATAATGTGACCTTACATATATATCTGTTGAACGAACTTGATTCTGAGAACTAAGATGCACTAACACTGCATGAAGTGTACTGATGAATAATGTTAATACTGAGTGAAGACTATAGATACATATTACAATGGAAATACATCTGATGGATCACCAATTGATCTCAACTATCATGTCATAGATCTGAATCTAGGATGCAGACAAAGACTGATCTGAAGCGACTATGACTAAGTGACGGATGAATGAAGACATTGTGCAAGAAACTAATTGTGATACAAATTAGATATGCCAAGAAAATATCTTAACCATGGCCTTAACACTCTTAGCCCACAACTGAAGCTGACTTAACCATGACATGATCACTCTGTGCCTATGGTTGAGGTCTTGATCAACCCAGAAACCTAGTCGTACCCTGAAGACGGTATGCTCGTGGTTATACCAGTTCAGCCATGGGCTTAACACAACCTACTCGTGGCTCTAGCTTAGCTTAGTCACTACCTCATTGTGGCATGCTCGGGTTCTAACCTAGAATACCTAGATCCAATGTGGACTTCTGCCTATGATTTCGATCCTTTGCGCTAGCTTCTCCTCACATACCTGTGCAAGCCAAGACAGAAAAATACAAACCAATACCAAGAGAGCATGAAGATGATCTCATAAGCGAATGTGTGCAAATGATCTTAAGGTCACCTCTATTTATAACTTTCATGTGTGACTGTTGGGGTTAAGTCTAACTCCACATGTGGTTAGGCCAACCTATTCCATTTCACTTTAATACATAAATGAATTCATAATTTAACTTTATCTTAACCGATTGGGGCGATCTATAGGTTGATTTTGGTCCTCTCGAAAATAGGAATCTAATGAAATTATAATCTTAACCATCCAAGTTGTCCGTAGTGGAATTTTACCACAGTATCACAATTTTAACAGTTATTTCTTTCCAATGAGCTATTATTTACCCCAAATGAAGATTGCATTCAAATTGTGTGGCCTCAGGAAGTTGATGCACCAACTAACCCCCTCGGGGATTTCAAACCTTTTGGTGCTTCATATTATAGGGTTAGAGTTTTGAAACTTTAGGGTTCTTTAGTTATGCTAAAATTCCATTATTTTTTCCTCTTTTAATAACCTTTATGAATGATATTAATTTTCATCTCTCTCACTCTCTCTATTCAAAGATAAGCTACCACCATTCTAGCCAGTTTCTATTATGTAGTATTCCACTCTTGTATTTATTAATAGAAGTTGGATGTTCATTATATCATTATGTTGTTCTTGATATTTCTCTCTATGTGTGTTCCATTCATTTATTTTCTTTTCATTGTGTTACTTATACAACCCACATATGTGGTATCAAAGAAATATCCTCCCTATTGTTCTTAGTGCATGCCCCTAATGAGTTCAAGGTATAAGGAGTTAGGTCTCAAGCTAGTTTAAATTTTGAATGATTGCTCTCATCATCCCAAGTATCCACCCATGGAAAAAGAAAAGAGAGATGAAAAATCATTAGATCCTATCCAGTTGTTTCTTAAGGAATCACTTTCCCCATAGAGAAAGGCCATGATAGACAATGTTTCCCAATCCTTCGATGATCGCCAAATAGCGACCAAGGAAAATTAAAAATGCGACAATTTTGTAGGTGTGACACCCTTTTAGGTACAAGTTACCTTTTATATCTCTTTATTTGAATTCCAAATAAATGTATATGATTTAAAGAATTGGTTAAATCTATTAGAGGGTTATTAATCTATCCAAAAAATTTCCTATAATGAAAAAAAATCATCCCCATGCCCTTGAAATCCTTTCCCCTTATCAAATATTGTTGTGAAAGCTATTCGAAGAGAATTGTAGAATATTAGTTTATGATGTTCAAGGAGAGACCCACTTGGGTGGCCTTTGTTAACACCCATAAGGAGGAATTTTACCTTGTAGGGATCTTTGATGACTAGTACATGATATGTGTGATAGGATAGAGACTGAATGGCACTATAGTACACCAATATTTTACATACATAGTGCTCAAAGTTGGGTATCAAGGACTTTAAGTGGTAATTTTTTTTCAAGTACCATAGTGTTGATGTTATATTATGGGTCCAATGTTATGAAACCAACTCCCAAATAGAAGAAAAGAGAGATCAACTCTTTATAAATCAGCCACTTCAAGGGGAAAACCTCCTTTACATTACATAAATGAGAAATTATTGGATGATACAAATGAAAAAACCTCCTTTCTATATATAGGAGTCCACGGGGTCACAATATAATCCTATCCGACCAAAAAATAATAATGTAAGGGCACAACAATAACAATAGTGGGCTTTTATGGGACACAATAATAACAATATGGGGACTACAGGGGTACATCAATAACAATAAGGAGGCTACACTAACAAAAATAAGGTACTACATTAGTAATATATGGACCTAACATGCCCCTCTCCTTCAAAAAATTGTTGTCCTCAATGCTTGAGTAGCTTTGGATGCTTCTGTATAAAATTCACATCCTCCCATGTAGAATCTTCAGTGGGTAAGTTCTTCCACTTGATGAGATACTCTAAATTGATCAATTTCGTAGCTGTCGAGTTCTTGTTTCCGTGACTGCTTCAAGTTCCAATATTATTTTTCCTTCCTCATCAATTTATGGCAATATTGTTTGAGTTGGAAGTTTGTCACCTATAACCTTCTTTAAGTGTGAAACATGGAAAACCGGGTGCACTCGAGAAGAATAAGGAAGCTCCAATTTGTATGCCATAGTACCAATATTTTGCAACACCTTGTAAGGACCATAGTACTTTGGTGGTAATTTATTATCCTTCTTAGCTTGCTTGAGGGACATTTGTTTGTATGGTTGTAGCCGTAAAAATACCCAATCTCTTTCAATGTTTATCTTCATGTTGTTTCATTCGATTTTGTGCCAATTTTAGGTTGTAATTTAAGAGTTGGAGAACTTGTTGTTGATGCTTGATGTGATCTTCCATTGCTTGAACCTTATAATTTTCTCTTAAAGATGATGTGATGGACGGTGGATGATATCCATAAAGTTCCATAAATGAGGAATTTTTTTTTGTATTATGGAAGGAAGCGTTATACCACCATTTAGACAATGGTAACCACTTGACCCATTGTGTTTGTTTATTAGATACAAAACAATGAAGATATCATTCCAAACATGTTTTCACTATATCAGTTTTCCCATCGGATTGAGGATGATAAGATGAGCTATGAGATAGTTGAGTACCCAAACAAGAAAATAATTTCGTCTAAAAATTTCGAGTGAAAATGGGATCTTTGTCACTTACAATAAGCTTTGGGTTTCCATGTAGCTTTTGAATTTTTTCCATAAATGCAATAGAAACTATACTTGATTTAAATGGATGAGATAAAGCAAAAAAGTGTGTATACTTGGTAAGTCTATCAACTACCACCATGGTGACACTCTTTCCTTTGGACTTAGGTAAACCTGTGAAAAAATTCATTGAAACCTCCTCCCAACGTTGACTTGGAATGGATAAAGGTTGTAGCAGACTCGAGTTCTTAATTGTCTCAATTTTAATTGGAAAACCAAACATTCTGCCACAAAATTTTGAATATCATATTTAAGGCCATCCCAAAAAAAAAAAATTCACCCTGTGGTAAGTTTTTAAAAATCCTGAGTGTCCTCCTATGGGAGAGGTTTGCAATTCCAAAAGTTTTTTTTTATTTGGGAATTCTTACAAAGATATAAGAGATCTTTGTACCATAAGGAACCATTTTTCCAACTAAATGTATCAGAGGTACTGGGATCTTGCTGCAACTTTTGAATGAGTGTCCACACTTCTTTGTCGTTCTTCCATTCCTCCCTTTCTTCGGTTATAGAATTTGGTTGGATAATAGAAATGGCACAAAGAAATGATTCCACCTCCTCATCCTTTCTTCAAAGTACATCTGCAACAACATTTAGCTTCCCTTTTGTAGATGATTTCAAAGTCATAACCCAATGTCTTTATGACCCATTTTTGCTGCTCTTCTGAAGATAGTATTTGTACCAAAAATTATTTAAGACTATAATGATCAGTTTTTACCTTGAAGCGTCTTCCCATTAGGTAAGGTCACCATTTATTTAGTGAATGTAGTATTGCCAACATTTCCTTCTCATAAATAGCTTTCTGTAAATACTTTCCTTTGATTGGATAGATTTCAAGATCAACGGGTCTTCCTTATTACATTAAAATAGCACCAATTCCATTTCTTGAGGCATCGCATTCCATAATAAAGGTTTTTGTGAAGTCTGGCATAGCTAAGACTGGTGCTAGGCACATTTCCCCTTTAAGATGTTCAAAGGCCTTAGTTGCTTCAGGAGTCCATGAAAATGCATCTTTCTTCAATAATGTTGTTAGAGGTGTTTCTATTCTCCCATAATTCTTAACAAACTTGCGATAATACCTTGTTAACTCGAGAAATCCTCGCAACTACTTTATGGTTGTGGGGACTTTCCATTCCTTAATGGGTTTAATTTTGTTAGGGTCTACCTTAACAGCCTCATGAGATACAATATGACCCATATATTCCACCTCTTATACTCTAAATAAACATTTGGAGGTTTTTGCATATAATTGTTTCTCCTCCAATAGTTTGAGCACCTTGTCAACATGTTGAACATGATCCTTCCAAGACTTGCTGTAGATTAGTATATCATCAAAAAATACTAACACAACTTTTATAAGGAAGGGTTTGTGATGGCAGTGTGGGTGCAGACCTTAAGGAGAGTTGCTCAAACTTTTGTACAATGTTTTCTAACTCAGGAGGAATCTCATCTTGATCTCCTTTTTCACTCTCGGTCACAAAAAATTATCGAATCTGATTGATAAAATTAATAAAATGCATATTCGGAAGCTAAAAGTCCCTTCTTGCCCATTTAAACCATGTTAAACCTTTGGAAACATTATAATGCACATTATAATAATGTTCAAACCCTTTCGGAGTGTATTATAATCCACTTTTCCAATGTTTAAAAACCCTTCGGGAATATAATACTTGAGC